>LR738712.1:295959594-296001060 GCA_902687465.1 Secale cereale
GGGGATTTGTCTTTTGCGATCTGCCGCTGCTGTAAAGAAAGCTAACTAGGGCGTCGTCAGGTTCCCGCTTCGGTAGGAGTTGGTTGACAGTCTAGACCACATTTGTTGAATGCAACTTTTTTTTAATGTGTTCTATACTGTCATCGGTTAACTGACCTCAAATAAGAGCACCAGAAAAAAATAAAAATGCACCTGGAGGAACAAAAACTACAAGGACTAGAAAATAATAACTGAAATCACACACATAATCTTACATCAGTACATGTTGTCGGCCATAGCTACATTTTGTAGATGAACTAATTCTACGAAACAGGCTTAGCAGTAAAGGGAGCCACCTCAAAAAATTTACGGCCCTGCGAGGGTGCCGCTACAGGAGTTGGAACATGTTTTGCTATGGATATTTTTTAATGACTAATTGGACGAACCAAAGTACATTCTTAGGTTAGACTAGTTAGACTAGTTTCAGTAGTTTCTGTAGTTAGACTAGTTAGACTAGTTTCAGTAGTTTCAGTAGTTAAACTAGTTAGACTAGTTTCAGTAGTTTCAGTAGTTAGACTAGTTAGACTAGTTTCAGTAGTTTCAGTAGTTAGACTAGTTAGACTAGTTTCAGTAGTTAGACTAGTTACACTAGTTAGACTAATTTTTCTGCTAAGCCATAGTTTAAATTTTTCTACAGCATGTGTTTTAAGTTTGCCAACTCTGGCTTACAGCTTTTGTTGTAAAATATGTTCATGTACTGAACTACTAATGCCTTGTGATGCTTGTGATCACATTGAGAAAGACTTGTAAAGATGATGATCACATTGAGAAAGACTTGTGATCACATTGTGATAGTTTTGCAGGTACCCCGAGAGGCCCTTGAGTTTGCTGGAATGTTGATTAACTTCCGTTGCGGCAAATTCGGGTACTCCATATGTCCTATTTTCAGCAAAGGTCATGCTGAAATTTTCCGTGAATTTTAGCATGACTTTGCTAAAAATAGGACATATAGGGTACTTCTGACTAATGCATGGGCCGGGGTATCTTAGTGGTTAATTAGGTAGGATCAAGTGCCCCTTTATTCTAGCTGCATTAAACCATAGGCGGCAATAGAGCCAAGTGATTAGGCCCAACTTACAATTCTCCTTCCTAGCTTAGCTTTTAGGATGCCTCGGTGTCGACAAACCATAAATTATGAAACCTTGGCTTTTAGGGTGCCTCGGTGTCGATAAAAACCGAAATGATGAAAGCTTAGGCTTTTAGGGTGCCTGGGCGTCGAAAAACCCTCAATTATAAAAGCTTAGCTTTTAGGATGCCTCGGTGTCGACAAACCCTAAATGATGAGACCATGATCTTGTTCCTTGACAATAACCAACTTTTTGACCAAACTTTGTTCCTATTTAGAGAGAAACATGGCCAACAACGATGAGGCCGGCGGTTCGGGCGGGAAGGCATTCTGGGAGCTGTCCCAGGAGATGGAGGAACAACCTCACTTGTATGAGGACGCCGCCTTCCACACCGATCCTGAGACCACTGATGGTACCGCGCCGGATGACCCCACTGATGCCACCACTGATGGTGCCGCCGAGAATGCCACCACTGATGATGGCCGCGCACGCATAGATGGCAGCCAACCGAAGAGGCAACGGAAGGACCGGCGCCCGACCGTGCTCCACACCCTCAAGGAGGAAGTTACTGAAGTGGACGACGACGGGAATCCAACGGCGCCCGAACGAGTAGTCAAGGGGTACTCGCTTCAGCTCGGGTGCATTCTCCGGAGCACCGTCTCGATCAACAGCGAGAACCTGAGGCATCCTGACAACGGGAATTACCGCAACCTCCTCTTCACGAAGCTGCACAAACGATACAAGTTCCCCGCTCAATTTGATAACACAAGCCTCAAAGGGAATAAAGTGAACAATGCTGCCCTCACGAAGATGAGCAAGGCCCTGTCTACTTGGAAAACCAATGTGAAGATAATGATCAAGAAAGGTGAGAGTTATGAGACGATCAAGGAGAAACATCCTTCGATCACCGAAGATGACTACAACGAATTCAAGATCACTTGCTCGAGCGCCGCACACTCCGAATCAAGTCAGTGGGGGAAAGAAATGCGGGAGCTCAGCTTAGGGGAACACACACTCGGTCCCGGCGGTTACAGAGTGGCGGAGCCTAAATGGGACAAGGAGGAGGCGGACCGTGCCGAGCAAGGCCTACCGCCCCTCTTCGATAAATATGGTGACAAGCAGACCAGGAACTTTATCAGGGCCCGGTACAAGAAGGACCCGAAAACAAAGGAGCTGATCACGGATTCGAAGACCAGGGCGCTTGAGCTTGTTCTGGTAAGGAATACACCCCCGCGTAATTAGCTCCATATGGTTGCATTCTAATTAATGAAGCCAAATTTCTAAATGATTCACATTCCTTTCGCAGGCGACTGAAAGCAGTAGCGCGGGGTCGACTAAGAGCGGCCCTTGGGACACGACTCTAAATAGGGCGTTGAATGTAATGAAGAACAAGGATAAGCTCGAGAAGCCGATGTCAGCTGGTCGTGTGGCCGACAAAGGCTTGTCGACAAAATGGTCGTCATACTATTACGCTGGTGGGCGAAAGGAGAAAAAGACCAGCTCGGAAAGCCAGGCGCGCGAGGTTCAAGAACTCAAGGCACAGGTGGCGCGGATTCCGGAGATTGTCCAAGAGCAAGTGCAACAACAGATCGGAGCGACGATCATCGCCATTGTGCCTGGCTTGATCGAGGGGTTGCAGGCGTGGATTGCTGGCGGCCAACAGGGGCCGCCCCCGATTCCCAGCTTCACGACCAGCAACTCGCAGAACGCGATGGCGGGGCCATTGGTGTCTCCGGCGGAGGTGGCATTGGTGTCTCCGATGCCGGCATGGGAGCTTAATGCACCCGTGTGTACGCCGGCCGGCACCTCTGCAGCAAGCGGCCCCTCCGTCAACTGCACGCCCGCCGTTGGCGGTGCCTCGACATTAGCCGAGCTCGACGCCATCATCACGGTAACTAATTAAGCCTCTCTCGGCCGAGGACTTCATCTCCTTGCCTTTGACTGGGCATCCCTGAGGCCCTACATGTTTTCGCAGGGCGCCGCCGACGTTCCGTGCACTCTCCTGCACTTCGTGAACAATGAGTTGGTCGATGTCGCCAAGGGCAAAATCGTTCAACCGGGCCAGCCCTTGTTCCACGGTACCCAGATGCCACCCAACTTGTTTAGGGTTCAACTGGTTCGGGTGCTGCCAGGCTGCGACGACGTGTTACCTCCGATTCGACCCGTCGGGGCCGACGATGATGACGTCATGACCCTCAGCGCCTGCCTGAGCTGGCCCCTGCTTTGGCCGAAGAGCCAGATTCGTTTGGGGGCGGGGGAAACCACACCAAAGACAACACCGCCAGTCGTGCCGGCGCCAAGTCGTCCCCATGGCAAGTCCGCCGCAACGGTGCCGGAGATCCCTATGCCACTGGATCCAAACATGCATATGGCACAGGATCAGAACGACGACGACGACGATACATTTGCCAACGTCGATCATTACTTTGCCGATCATGGGTACGGTGACGATTTCATGGGGGCTCCTTCTCAAGAACCCAACCCAACAAAAGACGTGTGCGATCAAGCCGGTACCGCGGAGAAGCCAAGTTGCAACAGGCGTCGTCTGCCGTTCAGCTCTCAGGAGACGCCTCTAGCTGCCGACTTCACCGAGCCTCAGATAGGCGAGGTGCGAAATATGATCAGCCCCAACACACTAAAGAAGGCGGTCTCTGAGCAGAACTCGGTCCCAATTCAGGAGATCAAGAAGAAGGCACGCAAAAGAAAAACTAACAAGGGTGCGAGCCAGCCGGCATCGAGTATGATCCGTGCTCAGGACGGGCCACCTTCACCTGAGGATGTAATGAGGAGGGTGCATGTGGCGGGTAGGCCGATGCTACCGACAAATATGCTCGATGCTGCAACCGGTGCCATGCGGAGTCTGCATGACAGTGTTCTTTCTTTGGAGAAGCGGCGTCTCAGAGAGAAGGATGTGGCTTACCCGGTTTTCGCGGCCAAGGTGCCGGAGGGCAAGGGCTTTGTGGATAACTCCATCGGGGGTACGATCGTGCTGCGGTTTGATGACATCCACGCTATGTTGAACCTTCATCCGCTGCACTACACCTTCGTTCGGCTATTTTCGCTGAGTATGGAGATGCGGATCATTCGCGACAAGACCCCGGACATCGTGATAGTCGACCCCTTCTACATGCGTGCCAAGATCTTGGGCAGCGCTGGGGACCGGCAAGTCGCGAGTTCTTACCTCCAAGGCGTCATTCTGGCAAACCGAGATAAGGATAACTTCCTCGTGCCTTACTTTCCCGAGTAAGTCCTCCGCCTCAACCGCCCCGTAACATATGAATTCTTAGATTTTGATCGTTCTTCTTTTAACATTCCGTGTTTTCTGCAGTGACACACAGTGCACGCTCATCCTACTAAGCCCCAAATATTCCATGGCCACGTATTTCGACCCGGACCGTAAGTCGGCTGTAGACTACACAAATGTCAAGAAGGTTCTTGATGATGTTCTCGCCGGCTACGCCAAATCTGGAGGCACCTTCACTAGGACAACTCGTAAGTACGGCAAGCACGTGTTCTCCCACAACACGACGTTCTGCTACGTCAAGCAGCCGCCTGGCGGTCAGAAGGGTGCCTACTACGCCATCCATCACATGCGGGCGATCGTACGGGACCATCATCAACTTTTGCTACCGTGTAAGCTCAAAGATTGGGCCGCGCGCGTGTCGGCAATCCAGGACGCGGACATCAGACAAGATTTCTTTCGCATCCAGTCGGAGTTTGCGGAAATCATCCATGAAGATATCCTTCGTACCTCGGGGCAGTTCTACCTCAGAAATCAACCGTCGAACAGTGACATCGACACAATGCTACAAATTCAGGCTGACAACGCCCGTGATTTCATGACTCCCACGATAGACGGTGGCTTCATCCACGCTCCGGTGCATTGAGTCGAGTCGAAAGCAGTGATGCTGTGTCTAGTTCTGAAACATCGATTGGCTCTTGTTGTAATTAAACTTTAATGAACTTGTAGTATGTCTCTTTGGTTTCGAGAGTCGTTCAACTTAGATGTAATCGATGCTATTAATGTCTTGCTTTTCTCTTTCGATTGTTCTGTTGCATACTTATATATTGCTTATGAATTGTCTGTGAATTGATACTAACGTTTCGTTTGGCTAGTGCATATATAGCGATGCCGTCGTATGTCGTGTACAAGGGTAAGGTTCCCGGAGTCTACGACGACTAGGAGGAGTGTCGGAGACAGGTTCACCGATTCAGCGGTAACAGTTACAAAGGGTACACCACTAGGGCCGAGGCCGAATCTAGATACGCCCGCTATCTAGCGGGAGAGGGGAGGGAGCGTTGGAGGAACCGGATGAAAACGAGTTTCATCGTGATGATGCTCATCGTGACGACCGCAGCTCTCTTCTATGTGATGGTAGTTTAGATGATCGATATCGACTTGTAATGTGAAGACAAACTCGCTACTCGCGGTCTCGAGACTTGTAATATATTGTTCTATGTTTGTTCGGTCTTTTCAATTCAGAGACTAATATGATGAATTGTATTCGGAGACTAATATGATGAATTGTATTCAGAGATTAATCTTCTATTGTATTCGATGAATGTGTTGTTGATGTGTGCTGTCTATATTCTGTGCAATTATACATTTTGTAATCTGTGCAAAAAAACAGAAAAATAATATTAAAAAAAACCTAATATTCATACTAATGGCGCATCAGAGAACAGTGCGCCATTAGTATGCCAAAGCATACTAATGGCGCATTATCAGCCAGTGCGCCATTACTATGCAGACACTACTAATGGCGCATCATACTTAGTGCGTCATTAGTATGCCAAAGCACCTGGGTACACATGGCCCCTGGGAGGCATACTAATGGCGCACTACGGTGCACACTAATGGCGCATCTGTGGTGCGCCATTAGTATACCAGATACTAATGGCGCACCAGAGGTGCGCCATTAGTATCAAATACTAATGGCGTGCTAGTAATGGCGCACCACTAATGCGCCATTAATGGCCAAATTAGGTGCGCCATTAATAGGCCTTTTCCTAGTAGTGTTATATATGGTGTGTCCACATAATCTGATTTCTCACTCAGCTGCGTATAATCTGTGTGGAGAAGACTGACAGCAGACTGATAGGTTAATATGAACATCAAATAACTTAAACAAGGACATTGTTGGTGTTAACCCAGCACCCTTTTATTGAATTTGCCTGCTGGACCTTACAAGTAGCAGCCTTCACAACTCTTTCATACCCAATAACTGGGGAAGAGCTTTCCTTGTACCAAATGCATCCACATCACATGGTTGCTCAAGTCCTTCATTCCTTCCATTTAGGTAAAAATCTTCTTCAGTTTTGTACATGGTACGCATGTTGCTGATAATTAATCCGCTTTTTCTAGTTCTACTGTGATTCACGTACGCATGTTGTCACATGTTCAAACAATATTGGGAGTTCTGGGACTATTATATGGTGTTATGGATATACTTTGTGATTTGAGTTACTGATATGTGGTCTAGTCCTAGTGGGAAAGATGCAAATATTGTGATCTAATACTTCTTGTTTTGACTCCTCCAATGGCAGGTGTAACTGTTACGAGAAGAGAAGCTGTGAGTTGAGCTGAAGGTATGGTCGTTACTCCTGGTGGGATCTAGACTGGCCTCACATATCAATACTAGTCTTTTCTGCGCACTTTGTCCTCACTCGTGCGCACCCGGGAGAAACTTCCCAGTCGGTCACCCATCCTGAAACTTCTCCAAGCTGAGCACGCTTAACTTTGGAGTTCTATCCGAATGGGCTCCCGGAAAAGAAGGAATTCCTTATTGATATGAGTAGTCTATCATCCCTAATAAGCCATACCATCACATACACCCTCACTCAGAGGAACCGACGTCCTCGTCGGGCCACGGGAACGTTCCCTCTTGGCACAACCGTCTGTGCTTCCAGGACAGCACATGTGCCATGCCGTGTGCCACGACGGGTCACAAACGTCATGCACAACATGACTGCAAACTGTCCGCAAACATCCGTGTAACCGCGAGGGTCGGCTCTGATACCAACTTGTAACACCCCGGACACACCCGCCGGTGGTCGTTACACCTGGCAGGATCTAGACTGGCCCCACATATTAATACTAGTCTTTTCTGCGCACTTTGTCCTCACTCGTGCGCACCCGGGAGCAACTTCCCGGTCGGTCACCCATCCTAAAACTAATCCAAGCTGAGCACGCTTAACTTTGGAGTTCTATCCGAATGGGCTCCCGGAAAAGAAGGAATTCCTTATTGATATGAGTAGTCTATCATCCCTAATAAGCCATGCCATCACATATCTTGCAAATGTTTTAACTTTTAAACTCGAAAGTGTTCCCTTTTCTTTTTGATTCAAGCTTACTCTCATTATAATGTATTGTGTAATTGTTGTTTCAAACTGTTTTGCTACAAGTACCATAGTTTGCATTGAAGATATTGTATTCTGTTGCTGTATCATTGTTTAATAAAACCAAGAATGATGCTCACGTGAGACATCCACAATATGTGTGTTGATTTGATAATAGGAGTGTCCTTGTCCTGACCATACACTGCATTTTGACTCCTATGTTTCTGTGTGCGTGTGTTTAGTTGATGTTGTTTCAACTTTGAGTTGCTTCTGTATATGGCCTATACTGCAATTGAGATTTAAAATTGTGGTTGTTCCTCCTTTAAGAAGCTCAAGTGTGAAGTGTGAAGCAAGTGTGAAGCCGTCAAGTTCTACTCAGTGAAGAGTAGCATATTGTAGCATATATGTGTTGTAAAGACTGTAATAGATTTATCCAGTGGTATATTTGATGAATTTTATGTGTTCTTTTTGATTATGTATGTGATTTGAAAACTTGTGAAATGGAAACTTGACCAATGGGGTCACTTATGAAAATAATCTATGAAATTTGTACATTTCTGACATGTGGGACCAATTTGAGAGATGATCATGACAAGTGGGACCCATCTGACTAGTGGGACCGGCTTGAATATATAATGGCTAAAATAGAAAATCAATAAACAATAAAAGGCCAAGGCCCAACAATAAAAAAAGCTGCAATGTTGGGCTTGGCCCATGAAGTGGATCAAAAACTGATAGAAAAAATATAAAAAGGCTGAATTAATGGGCTTGGCCCATGTAGAACACCGAATTGGACTGGGCTGAATCTTATCAATGACCTTTTCATTTGGTCGCAATTTTGCCACGTCAGTTTGCCACGTCGGATCCGACATGGCCTGGGCAGACATCTAGCGGCCAAAACAGAAGGTCGTAGAATCAACGACCTTTTGTTTTGGTCATTGCCTTCCATGACCTTATCCTGAAGAAGGTCGTTAATTTCAGTTTACGATCGTCAGCTTTTGACCATCTGTTTTTGGTCAAAAAAGGTTGCAAATGGAAAACCATGACCATTCAGTGACCAATAGTGATGGTTGCAAGTTGACGTATTTCTTGTAGTGATAATAGAAATGTTGGAATTCTTAATCAGGGGTTTTCTCTTCACACATGGAATTACCAGAATTTTTATGTAAATGCAAGAGTTCTGGAAATGAAGTACCTATAATGTTTGATCCTATTTTCACTTTATGCATTTACACACTTAAATTTTTCACTCTGTATCTATGACATGGATGCGTGTCTCACGCCCGCAAATTTCCCGTCATCACAATGGAACACCAAAAAGCCAAAAATCCCACTTGAAAACCAAGACGGCGACACAGACGATGACAACGACCTGGATATGCTTGATTTTGCTTTTATGATTCCTCATTTCTAGGGCAGACTCCATTGAAGATTTGTATCGAGGTTGCAAAAATAAATATTCTAAGTTGAGTGCAACACGGGCACTTCTCAGAGTTAAAGCATCAGACAGTCTATCAAACATGGGCTTCATAGAGTTGTTAGGTGTTTTCAAAGAAATTCTTCCACAAGATAATGTGCTCCACAAAAGCATGACCAAAGAGAAGAAAATTGTTTGCCCATTGGAACTTGAAGTATAGAAGATACACGCTTCTGTTAATGATTGTATATTGTATGGTGGTGAGTACAAAGATTTGTGTGCATGTCCCACATGCAAGCATGCATGATACAAGTGCAGGAAAGCAAAGGACAAGTACAAATTGGACTACAAGATCAAGACAAAAATCCTGTTCAAGGTTGTTTGGTATTTGACTTTAATTCCAAGGTCGAGGCGTTTGTTTGCAAACCCTAGAGAGGCAAAGAGGTTGCGGTGGTATCATGATGAGTGAACTGCGGATAAATATATGTCGTGGGTGAACACGATCACCTATGAGGCCATGAGCCCCTTTGTGGTTCGGCGTGGGGGAGATCACATTGCAAGAAGAGCGGAGGCCATGGGGCAGCACGACGGCGATGCCATGGGTGGTTTATACCCAGGTTCGAGTCGCCGTCTGACGTAAAACTCTACTCCTGCCTTTTGGTGGATTGGATTGATGAACACGGGGAGCACGCAATGCTCAAGTCTGGTAGAGTGGCCTCTGGGAGAGCAGCTACGCGTGTACAAGTGTGCAAAGGTCCGAATCCTTTGCTAGGTTGCCTTGGACCTCCTTTTATAGCTAAGGGGTAACCACAATGGCAAAACAACCTTGATCCAATGATTAGATACCTAGCAGAGCTATCATACCTAACTCTGGTAGTTAGGACAAAGTGCATTAAATGCATTGCTAGGTGTCATGTTGAGGATGAAGCCCTTCAAGTCTACCGTGACGCTTAATCATCTCCTGCTTGTCTGCTTGACACGCCTCTTGACAGGTTTCAAATGAGTGTAGTCTGTCTTCCAACGGGCCGCCACGTGCTTAGTGAATGCCACTTAATCATCTAGAGGCTAGACACCGCATGGATGGGTGATTTGTGTTGCGATGAGGTGGAGCGGTGGAGCAGTGGTGCCTTGGTGGGACCCTTTGCTCTCATTGGCCCCGCAATCCTGCCGGGGCGGCCTTGGATCTGTCCTTGGGGCGGTCTCGAATGCGTGATACGTCTCCAACGTATATATAATTTTTGATTGTTCTATGCTATTATGTTATCTATCTTGGATGTTTTATATGCATTTATATGCTATTTTATATGATTTTTGGGACTAACTTATTAACCCAGAGCCTAGTGCCAGTTTATGTTTTTCCTTGTTTTCGAGTTTCATAGAAAAGGAATATCAAACGAAGTCCAAACGGAACAAAACTTTTTGTAGATTTTTCTTGGACCAGAAGACATCATATGGACTTGGAGTACATGCCATGGGATCCATGAGGCGGCCACAAGGGAGGGGGCGCCCCCAGGGGGTAGGGCGCGCCCCCTACCTTGTGGGGCCCTCGTGCCTCCCCCGACCGACTTCTTCTACCTATAAATACCAATATATTCCAGAAACATCAGAACATCCACCAAAACCACTTTTCCGCCGCCGTAACCTTCTGTTCTCGCAAGATCCCATTTGGAGGCCTGTTCTGGTACTCTGCCAGAGGGGGAATCAACCATGGAGGGCATCTACATCAATCCTACTGCCCTTCCGATGAAGTGTGAGTAGTTTACCACAGACCTACAGGTCCATAGCTAGTAGCTAGATGGCTTCTTCTCTCTCATTGTTCTTCAATACCATGTTCTCCTCATTGTTCTTGGAGATCTATCCGATGTAATCTTCTTTTGCGGTGTGTTTGTCAAGATCCGATAAATTGTGGGTTTATGATCAGATTATCTATGAGTAATATTTGAGTTTCTTCTGAATTATTTTATGCGTGATCTTATATCTTAGTAATTCTCTTCGAACTATCAGTTTTGCTTGGCCAACTAGATTGATAATTATTGCAACAGGAGAAGTTCTTTGCTTTGGGTTCAATCTTGCAGTGCTCAATCCCAGTGATTGTAGGGGACATGACATGTATTATATTGTTGCCATCGAGGATAAAAAGATGGGGTTTTCATCATATTACTTGACTTAATTCCTCTACATCATGTCATCTTGCTTAAGGCGTTACTCTGTTCTTATGAACCTAATACTCTAGATGCAGGCAGGAGTCGGTCGATGTGTACGTGTGGAGTAACAGTAGTAGATGCAGTCAGGAGTCGGTCTACTTGTCTTGTACGTGATGCCTATATTCATGATCATTGGCATAGATGTCATTATAATTATTCACTTTTCTATCAATTGCTTGACAGTAATTCGTTCACCCACCATAAACTTGCTATCATGAGAGAAGCCACTAGTGAAACATATGCCCTAGGGTCTCTTTCACATCTTATAAGTTTCAGAACTACTATTTTGCAATCTTTTACTTTTCAATCTATAAACCAAAACCACCAAAATATTCACTTTATTTGTTTATCTATCTCTATCAGATCTCACTTTTGCAAATAACCTAGAAGGGATTGACAACCCCTTTATAGCATTGGGTGCAAGTTGTTGACTATTTGTGCAGGTATTTGGCGACTTGTGTGTAATCTCCTACTAGATTGATACCTTGGTTCTCAACAAACTGAGGGAAATACTTACTTCACTTTGCTGCATCACCCTTTCCTCTTCAAGGGAAACACCAACGTTACCTCAGGAAAGCAGCGAGGAAACAGAAGAATTTCTGGCGCCGTTGCCGGGGAGATCTATGCCAAGTCAAGACCTACCAAGTACCTATCATTAAACTCTCATCTCTTGCATTTACATTATTTGCCATTTGCCTCTCGTTTTCCTCTCCCCCACTTCTAAAATTATTTTTGAAAAAATTGCCTTTTTCTTTGCCCTTCTTTTGTTCGTCTTGTTCGCTTGCTTCTTGTGTGCTTGTGTGTTGGATTGCTTGCTTTGTCAATATGGCTCAAGAAAATAAAGAATTATGTGATTTCTCGAACAGCAATAATAATGATTTTATTAGTACTCTGATTGCCCCCACTACTAATGCATAATCTTGTGAGACTAATGTTGCTTTATTGAATCTAGTCATGAAAGATCAATTCTCTGGCCTTCCTAGTGAAGATGCCGCATCTAATCTGAATAATTTTGTTAATTTGTGTGATATGCAAAAGAAAAGAGATGTGGATAATGATCTTGTTAAATTAAAGCTATTCCCATTTTCACTACGAGATCGGGCTAAAACTTGGTTTTCATCTATGCCTAAAAATAGTATTGATTCATGGAATAAGTGCAAAGATTTTTTTATTGCGAAGTATTTTCCTCCCGCTAAGATCATCTCCCTTAGGAACGATATTACGAATTTTAAACTACTTGATCATGAGCATGTTGCACAATCTTGGGAGCGTATGAAACTTATGATAAAAAATTGTCCTACACATGGTTTGAATCTATGGATGATTATACAAAAAAATTATGCCGGATTGAACTTTGCTTCTAGAAATCTTTTAGATTCGGACGCGGGAGGTACTTTTATGGAAATGACTTTAGGAGAAGCTACTAAACTCCTAGATAATATAATGGTTAACTATTCTCAATGGCATACCGAAAGATCTTCCACTAGTAAAAAAGTGCACGCAATTGAAGAGATTACTGTTTTGAGTGGAAAGATGGATGAACTTATGAAATTGTTTGCTAGCAAGGGTACTAATGTTGATCCTAATGATATGCCCTTATCCACTTTAATTGAAAATACTAATGAATCTATGGATTTGAATTTTGTTGGTAGGAACAATTTTGGTAACAATGCTTATAGAGGGATTTTTAATCCTAAGCTTTTTCCTAGTAATTCCTCCAGTAGTTATGGAAATTCCTACAACAATTCTTATGGAAATTATAATAAGATGCCCTCTGATTTTGAGAATAGTGTTAAAGAATTTATGAGTTCTCAAAAGAATTTTAATGCTATGATTGAAGAAAAATTGCTTGAGATTGATGATTTGGCTAGAAGTGTGGATAGAATTTCTCTTGATGTTGATTCTTTGAAACTTAGATCTATTCCACCTAAGAATGATCTCAATGAGTCTCTCAAAGCTATGAGAATTTCCATTGATGAGAGCAAAGAAAGAACCGCTAGGATGCGTGCTAAAAATAAGTGGTTTATGAAAACATGTTCTTCTCGTTCCCGTGAAAATAATGATGAAGATCTTAAAGTGATTGCGGTGACTCCTATTGAATATTTGTTTTATAAAATAAATCTTGATAAAAATGGGACTGGAGATGAGTCTACTTTATTTAAGAGGCGTCCCAATGATTCGGACTTTTTAGATCTTGATGCTAAAACTGATAAAAAAAGGGGTAGATGAAGTCCAAACCCTAAGTAGTGATGAACCTGCTAGATTGGATCTCAAGGAGTTTAATTAGGATAATTGTTCTTTAATATATTGTATTTCCTTGTTGCAATCCATGTTGAATTCTACTCATGCTTATAATCAAAATAATGCTTTCACTAAACATATTGTTGATGCTATGATGCAATATTTTGAAGAAAAGCTTGAATTGGAAGTTTCTATCACTAGAAAACTTTATGATGAGTGAGAACCTACTATTAAGATTAAGATTAAATATTATGAGTGCCATGCTTTGTGTGATTTGGGTGCTAGCATTTCTACGATCCCAAAAACTTTGTGTGATGTGCTAGGGTTTCGTGAAATTGATGAGTGTTCTTTAAATTTGCATCTTGCGGATTCCACTATTGAGAAACCTATGGGAAGAATTAATGATGTTCTTATTGTTGAAAATAGGAATTATGTGCCCGTAGACTTCATTGTTCTTGATATAGATTGCAGTCCTAGATGTCCTATTATTCTTGGTATACCTTTCCTTAGAACGATTGGTGCAATTATTGATATGAAAGAAGGAAACATTATATTTCAATTTCCATTAAGGAAGGGCATGGAACACTTTCCAAGAAAGGAAATTGAATTGCCTTATGAATCTATCACTAGTAGAAAAAGAGCCATTTATCCCAGTTCGTAAGGGCCATTAGTCCCGGTTGGGGAACCGGGACTAAATGGTCGATACAAATGCCCTAGACCATTAGTCCTGGTTCTTGTACCAACCAGGACAGATGGTGTTCCACGTGGCCACTGCGGCTTGCCCAGGCAGGGGGGCCTTTTTTCCCGGTTGGTAGCACAAACCGGGAAAAATAAGCTTCCACGCGTTTGCAGTTCAGTGGCTCGGGTTTTTGTTTTTTTTTTCTGAAAGAGGGGAGGGGGGTTGGGGGTTTTGTAGGGTTAATTTAGGGGTTTCATATATTGTGTTAGCTCGCTAATAGAGAGAAGTGTCCTCTCTTATCTCCGTGCTTGGTCGACGCTACGTTCTATATATATATGTATAGATCGGAGGACTCGACACGCTAGCTAGTAAGCAAATGAAGGAAACCATTAAGTACAGAAGATCGACCTCTCTCCTTCTTCGAGAGAGATAGGTCGAACGACAAGTTTTTGTATATCTATCCGACACTACTGGCTGCATACATACAATATCAGATCTCTTACTACAATTCCCTAACATCTTAAATCATAATCTAGATGGAATTCTCCAGCTTATTGATGACGTGATCAAGAAAGAATCCCGCCAATTCCTCTTGAATTGCCCGTATGCGATCTTGTGGTAGGAGTTCATCCCGCATCTGCCACATCTAATTTGAAGAAAACTCAACAGAAATGATGGTAATAAAATAAAATTGTGAATATTTTTGCTTACTCACCTCAAATTGTCTTTTAGAGTAGCCCCGCCTATTCTTGGCTGTTGCGTTGTAGATGAACTCGCAGACGTAGTATCCACAGTCATTATTCCCGGCTTCCTGCCACAAGCACTTTACAAGAAATAGAGTTCAATCAAACTGATAATGAAGCATTATAAAGGCATTGATAAAAGTATAGCTAGAGTCAACGGGAGATGCGCGGAACTAGCTAGCTAGGAGTACTTACTTTCGGGTAAATCCATCGCAGTTGCCGCGGCATTGCCGGAACTTTTTTGGCGAATTCTTTCCAAACCCTACGAGACAAAGAAAACAATTACTTTATATGAGGAAAATGAACAAAGTTGCCGATATGGTGCGGTAATGATTGATTGAACTTACTTGCTGAGGATTTTAGACATGTCTGCATACTCCTCGGGGTCTTTTCGTCTCGAATCGAAGACGGTTACTAGTCCCTCCTCAAGCTTAATCTCTAGGAGAATATAGTGGAGACTGCGCACGCATGCATACAACTCATCAATTACATTAATTAATATAACCTCGAGTAATATATAATTAAGGGAAACCGAATATGCACAAGACAGTAACACTCACTTGAAGTTGTAAGGAAAGAGTATTTTATCTTTGTTTTGATTTACTATCAACGATTGTAGCAAGTTGGCCTCGGCTTCTTTGGCATGATCTTTTACCTGATATTCATCTATGAGATTTGTGTTAATGCAGCCAATATCATAGATATCAGCTTTTCTACATTCGACGATCTTCAACCTGCATAATATAGTGAGGATAATTATATATACTTGCAATAAAGTATACTTGCAATATCAAGAGCTGAGCTATATATAGAGACTTAATTGATGACAGAACTAGTACTTACATTCAGTAGCAAGTGATCGATGGTTTATCGAGGGCCTTCTGATTGAAAAACTGGAAGAACTCCTCAAATGTAATAGACAACAGATCAATATTCTAGATTAAAGGCATCATCACAATAGTTGTGGAGAAAAAGTATTCACTTTTTCTTCGCTTGTGTCCTTTGCTTATTGCGCCGTAACCATGGATAATCTTCATCGTTTATGAGGGTGCTTGGGTCAGCCTTGACTTTGAAGGGGGGAATTTCATGAAACTTTTCATAATCTTCGGAAATGTCTGTCTTGTCCTCCACTCCCACGATGTCTCTTTTTCCTGAAAGAACTATGTGGCACTTTGGTTCATCGTTTGATGTGTTCGCTTCCATATCTTTTCTTTTTGTTGGTTATTGTAGACATGTCCTTCACATAGAAAACCTGTGCCACATCATTGGCTAGGACGAACGGTTCGTCTGAGTACCCAAGATTGTTCAGGTCCACTATTGTCATTCCGTAATCTGGGTCTACCTGTACCCCGCCTCCTGACAGATTGAGCCATTTGCACTTAAACAAAGGGATCTTAAAATCATGTCTGTACTCAAGTTCCCATATGTCCACTATGTAACCATAATATGTGTCCTTTCCCTTATTGGTTGCTGCATCAAAGCGGACGCCGCTGTTTTGGTTGATGCTCTTTTTATCTTGGGCGATCGTGTAAAATGTATTCCCATTTATCTCGTATCCTTTGTAAGTCAATACAGTCGAAGATGGTCCCCTGGACAACGAGAACAGCTCATCACAAACAGTGTTGTCACCTCTGAGACGTGTTTCCAACCAACTGCCGAAAGTCTTGATGCTTTCACATGTAATCCAGTCGTCACACCGCTCCGGGTGTTTGGAGCACAGAGTGTGCTTGTGTTCATCGACATACGGGATCACCAGGGTAGAGTTCTGTAGAACTGTGTAGTGTGCTTTAGACCAAGAATGCCCGTCCCTGCATATTATTGGCTCCCCTCCAAGCGTGCCTTTCCCAGTTAGTCTCCCCTCATACCGTGATTTAGGGAGACCAATCTTCTTAAGGCCAGGAATGAAGTCAACACAAAACCCAATGGTATCCTCTGTTTGATGGCCCATGGAGATGCTTCCTTCTGGCCTAGCGCGGTTACGGACATATTTCTTTAGGACTCCCATGAACCTCTCAAAGGGGAACATATTGTGTAGAAATACGGGGCCCAGAATGACAATCTCGTCGACTAGATGAACTAGGACGTGCGTCATGATATTGAAGAAGGATGGTGGGAACACCAGCTCGAAACTGACAAGACATTGCGCCACATCACTCCTTAGCCTTGGTATGATTTCTGGATCGATCACCTTCTAAGAGATTGCATTCAGGAATGCACATAGCTTCACAATGGCTAATCGGACATTTTTCGGTAGAAGCCCCCTCAGTGCAACCGGAAGCAGTTGCGTCATAATCACGTGGCAGTCATGAGACTTTAGGTTCTGGAACTTTTTCTCTGCCATATTTATTATCCCTTTTATATTCGACGAGAAGCCAGACGGGACCTTCATACTGAGCAGGCATGCAAAGAAGATTTCCTTCTCTTCTTTGGTAAGAGCGTAGCTGGAAGGACCTTCATACTGCTTTGGAGGCAGGCCGTCTTTTTCGTGCAAACGTTGTAGGTCCTCCCGTGCCTCCGGTGTATCTTTTGTCTTCCCATACACGCCCAAAAAGCCTAGCAGGTTCACGCAAAGGTTCTTCGTCACATGCATCACGTTGATTGAAGAGCGGACCTCTAGGTCTTTCCAGTACGGTAGGTACCAAAATATAGATTTCTTCTTCCACATGGGTGTGCGTCCCTCATCGTCATTTGGAACAGATAGTCCGCCAGGACCCTTTCCAAAGATTACCTGTAAATTATTGACCATAGCAAGTACATGATCACCGGTACGCATGGCGGGCTTCTTCCGGTGATCTGCCTCGCCTTTGAAATGCTTGCCTTTCTTTCGACATTGATGATTGGTCGGAAGAAATCGGCGATGCCCCAGGTACACATTCTTCCTGCATCTGTCCAGGTATATACTTTGGGTTTCATCTAAACAGTGCGTGCATGCGTGGTATCCCTTGTTTGTTTGTCCTGAAAGGTTACTGAGAGCAGGCCAATCATTGATGGTTACAAACAACAACGCATGTAGGTCAAATTCCTCCTGGTTGGCCTCATCCCACGCACGTACACCTTGTCCATTCCACAGCTGTAAAAGTTCTTCAACTAACGGCTTTAGGTACACATCAATGTCGTTGTCGGGTTGCTTAGGGCCTTGGATGAGTATTGGCATCATAATGAACTTCCGCTTCATGCACAGCCATGGAGGAAGGTTATAGATACATAGAGTCACGGGCCAGGTGCTGTGATTGCTGCTCTGCTCCCCGAAAGGATTAATGCCATCCGCACTTAAACCAAACCATACGTTCCTTGCGTCACCTGCAAACTCCTCCCAGTACGTTCTCTCGATTTTTCTCCACTGCGACCCGTCAGCGGGTGCTCTCAACTTCCCGCCTTTCTTACGGTCCTCTGCGTGCCATCACATCAACTTGGCATGCTCTTTGTTTCTGAACAGAAGTTTCAACCGTGGTATTATAGGAGCATACCACTTCACCTTGGCAGGAACCCTCTTCCTAGGGCGCTTGCCGTCAACATCACTAGGGTCATCTCGTCTGATCTTATACCGCAAGGCACCGCATACCGGGCATGCGTTCAAATGCTCGTACGCACCGCGGTACAGGATGCAGTCATTAGGGCATGCATGTATTTTATGCACCTCCAATCCTAGAGGGCATACGACCTTCTTTGTTGCGTACGTACTGTCGGGCAATTCGTTATCATTTGGAAGCTTCTTCTTCAATATTTTGAGTAGTTTCTCAAATCCTTTGTCAGGGACACCATTCTCTGCCTTCCACTGCAGCAATTCCAGTACGGTACCGAGCTTCATGTTGCCATCTTCGCAATTGGGGTACAACCCTTTTTTGTAATCCTCCAACATGCGATCAAACTTCAGCTTCTCCTTTTCACTTTCGCACTGTCTCCTTGCATCAACAATGACCCGATGGAGATCATCGTCGGGCACAACATCATTCATCTCGACCTTCAGCAGCTTCCCCCGTTGCAGCATCACCATATTCCCGGGGCACATTGTTGTCATCGTCCTCTCCTTCTTCGTTGTCTTCCATCATAACCCCTATTTCTCCGTGCTTGGTCCAAACATTATAGTGTGGCATGAAACCCTTATAAAGCAGGTGGGTGTGAAGGGTGCTCGAGTCGGAATAAGACCTCGTATTCCCACAGATAGTGCATGGACAACACATAAAACCATTCTGCTGGTTTGCCTTAGCCACTTCGAGAAAATTATGCACGCCATTAATGTACTCTGAGGTGCGTCTGTCACCGTACATCCATTGCCGGTTCATCTGCTTGCATTTATATATAATTAAGTGTGTCAAAAAACCAATTCAGAACATCATGGATACATAAGTGATCAAAATAATATAAGTTCATCATCACGTTAATTATATTCAAAGTACATGCATATATAGCTCACCGCGGTGGTGTCGGCGACGAGATCGGCGCGGGCGATCGACGGCGGTGAAGATGGGAACGGGACGTATGACGGACCGCTCAACCTAGCCAAATCTCAGAGAAAATGGAGCTTCGAGAGGAGAAAGCTTAACTAGTGTGGCTCGGGCATTTCATCGAGCACATCATGTGCATATATATGGGAGGTGAGCTAGCTAGAGCACCACACACCTCCCCTCGCCGGCCAGAAAAAACAGAGCAGTGTGGGCTCGCCGGAGATGGGGTATATATAAGCAAACAATTGGTCCCGGTTCGTTACAGGAACCGGGTCTAAAGGCCACCCATTTTTCCCGGTTCCAGTGACGAACCGGGACCAATGGGTGTGGGCCAGGAGCGAGGCCCATTGGTCCCTGTTCGTGCTTGGAACCGGGACAAATGGGCCCAGACCAATCGGGACAAATGCCCAACGAGGCCCGGCCGCCCCCCTGGCCGCACGAACCGGGACGTATGCACCCATGGGTCCCGGTTCGTGGATGAACCAGGACTAATGGGCTCGCAAGGCTCGAACCAAAGCCCTGTTTTCTACTAGTGTATTGTGAGAGCTAACTATGGATTGCACACCAAAGATGACAATACCTAGATCTATTTGCTTTTCATGCCTAGCTAAGGGTGTTAAACAAAAGCACTTGCTGGGAGGCAACCCTTTTATTTTTTATTTTTTACTTTTGGTCCTGTTTTGCAAGTTTTACACATTATTACTTCTGTATTAATTGTGTTTTGGTGTTTTAATTATTGTTTGATTCAAGTAAGACTTTGTGATGGCTTACGGGTATTGTTGATCTGATTTTGCTGAAAACAGAAACTTTTACGCCCAGTGCAGAAAATTCAGTAATTCACTAGAAAGACGAAACCTTCTGAAATTCCTACACAAATCGATATAAAAATTCCCCACGTCGTCCAATTTTTTCAGAATTTTTTTAGTTACACAAGTATGCGAAGTTTTCAGGTTGCTACAGACTGTTCTATTTTTGACAGATTCTGTTTTTTATGATATGTTTGCTTATTTTGATGCATCTATGGCTAGTATCGGGGGGGGGGGGTATAAACCATGGAAAAGTTGTAATACATAGATATTACACCAATATGAAATTAGAATAAGATCACAACAGTACCTTGGGTGTTTATTTGCTTTGTTTTACTAACGAAGCTCACGAGATTTTCTATTGAGTTTTGTGTTGTAAAGTTTTCAAGTTTTGGGTAAGGATTTGATGGACTATGGAATAAAGAGTGGAAAAAGCCTAAGCTTGGGGATGCCCAAGGCATCCCAAGGTAAAATTCAAGGACGGCCAAGAGCCTAAGCTTGATGCCCCAAGAAGGCATCCCCTCTTTCGTCTTCATCCATCGATAACTTTACTTGAGACTATATTTTTATTCACTACATGATATGTGTTTTGCTTGGAGCGTTGTGTATGATATGAGTCTTTGCTTTTTATTTTGTCACAATAATCCTTGCTGTACACACATTTTGAGAGGGACACGCTTCAATCATGATTTATTAGAATACTCTATGTGCTTCACTTATATCTTTTGAGCTAGGCAATTTTGCTCTAGTGCTTCACTTATATCTTTTTAGAGCACGGTGGTGGTTTTATTTTGTAGAAATTGTTAAACTCTATTGCTTCACTTATATTATTTTGAGTGTTCTTAAGAACAACATGGTAATTTGCTTGGTTATGAAATTAGTCCTACTATGATAGACATCCAAAGGAGATATAATAAAAACCTTCATATAGAGAGCATTAAAAATTATGTGAAGTTTGACTCCTTGTAATTGTTTTGAGATGTTAAGATGGTAATATTAGAATTATGCTAAAGGTATTTGGTGAAGTGAAAGAAATAATTGTGTTAAGGTTTGTGATTCCAGAAGCACGCACACATGGCCTATGTAGCCAAATTGGCGCGCACTGTACTTTGAGTGCTTCATCTTTGTGGGAAGGTCGGAGGCGGGCGATGGTTAACACCTACCAACATCCCCCCAAGGGGCATGCGTCGTAGTGTTTTGCTTTGATGGCTAAGTAGATTTTTTACAATAAGTATGTGAGTTCTTTATGACTAATGTGAGTCCATGGATTATACGCACTCTCACCCTTCCACCGTTCTAGCCAGTCTAGTGCTGTGCAACTTTCGCCGGTGCATAAAATCTCCTTACACCTTCCTCAAACAGCCACCATACCTACCTATTATGGCATTTCCATAGCCATTCCGAGGTATATTGCCATGTAACTCCACTATTCTGTTTATTATGACATGCTTCATCATTGTCATATTGCTTTGCATGATCATGTAGTTGACATAATATTTGTGGCAAGACCACCTTTCATATTTTTCATACATGTCACTCTTGGTCATTGCACATCCCGGTACACCATCGGAGGCATTCATATAGAGTCATATCTTTGGTCTAGTATCGAGTTGTAATATCGAGTTGTAAGTAAATAAAAGTGTGATGATCATCATTATTAGAACATTGTCCCATGTGAGGTTATCAAAAATAAAAGAGGCCAATGAAGCCCAAATAAAATAAAAGAGGCCAAAGAAGCCCACCAAAATAAAAAAAAGGAAAAAATATGAGAAAAAAAGAGAGAAGGGACAATGTTACTATCTTTTTCCAAACTTGTGCTTCATCATAGCACCATGTTCTTCAAGATAGAGAGTCTCCTATGTTGTCACTTTCATATATCACTAGTGGGAATTTTCCTTTATAGAACTTGGCTTGTATATTCCAACGATGGGCTTCCTCAAATGCCCTCGGTCTTCATGAGCAAGCAAGTTGATGCACACCCACTAGTTGTCTTTTTGATCTTTCATACACTTATAGCTCTAGTGCATCCGTTACATGGCAATCCCTATTCACTCACATTGATATCGATTGATGGACATCTCAATAGCCCGTTGATTTTCCTAGTTGATGTGAGACTTTCTCCCACCTTTTGTGTATTACCACCTCCACTCCACCCATAGTGCTATGTCCATGGCTCGCACTCATATATTGCGTGAAGAGTTGAAAGGTTTGAAAGAGTAGAGCATGAAAGCAATTGCTTGGCTGACTCCAAGATGGGCATGAGGGGTGCTTTGTGTTAAGAAAAGGGCACATAAGGACTATATGATTTGTAGGGATAATGTTCTTTAGCCATGTTATTTTTGAAGCTTTATAGATTGCTCTTGGTATGATTAAAGTATTATTGTTTTGATATTGAGAAATTTTTATTTTGAGTCTTATGGATCTGAACATTCATGCCACAATAAAAAATATTACATTGATAAATATGTTGGGTAGCATTCCACATCAAAAATTCAGTTTTTATCATTTATCTACTCAAGGAAAAGCAGGAATTAAGCTTGGGGATGCTTGGTACGTCTCCAACGTATCTATAATTTTTTATTGCTCCATGCTATTATATTATCTATCTTGGATGTTTTGTACGCATTTATATGCTATTTTATATGATTTTTGGGACTAACTTATTGACCTAGAGCCCAGTGCCAGTTCCTGTTTTTTCCTTGTTTTTGAGTTTCACAGAAAACGAATATCAAACGGACTCCAAATGGAACGAAACTTTTTGGAGATTTTTCTTGGACCAGGAAATATCACATTGACTTGGAGTACACGCCAGGGGATCTACGAGGCGGCCACAATGGTGGGAACGCCCCCAGGGGGTAGAGCACGCCCCTACCTTGTGGGCCCTCGTGCCTCCCCCGACCGACTTCTTCCACCTATTAATACCAATATATTCCAGACACATCAGAACATCCACCGAAACCACTTTTCTGCTGACGTAACCTTCTGTTCTCGCGGGATCCCATCTGGAGGCATGTTCCGGTACTCTGCCGGAGGGGGAATCAACCATGGAGGGCATCTACATCAACCTTATTGCCCCTCCGATGAAGTGTGAGTAGTTTACCACAGACCTACGGGTCCATAGCTTGTTGCTAGATGTCTTCTTCTCTCTCGTTTTTCTTCAATACCATGTTCTCTTCGTTGTTCTTGGAGATCTATCGGATGTAATCTTCTTTTGCGGTGTGTTTGTCAAGATCCGATGAATTGTGGGTTTATGATCAGATTATGTATGAATAATATTAGAGTTTCTTCTGAATTCTTTTATGCATGATCTTATATCTTAGTAATTCTCTTTGAACTATCAGTTTTGTTTGGCCAAATAAATTGATAATTCTTGCAATCGGAGAAGTGCTTTGCTTTGGGTTCAATCTTGAGGTGCTCAATCCCAGTGATAGTAGGGGACATGACACGTATTGTATTGTTGCCATCGAGGATAAAAAGGTGGGTTTTCATCATATTGCTTGAGTTAGTTCCTCTACATCATGTCATTTTGCTTAAGGCGTTACTCTGTTCTTATGAACTTAATACTCTAGATGCAGGCATGAGTCGGTTGATGTGTGGAGTAATAGTAGTAGATGCAGGCAGGAGTCGGTCTACTTGTCTTGGACGTGATGCCTATATTCATTATCATTGCCATAGATGTCGTTATAATTATTCGCTTTTCTATCAATTTCTTGACAGAAATTCGTTCACCCACCGTAAACTTGCTATCATGAGAGAAGCCACTAGTGAAACCTATGGCCCCCGGGTCTCTTATACATCTTATAAGTTTCATATCTACTATTTTGTAATCTTTTACTTTCCAATCTATAAACCAAAAACCCAAAAATATTTACTTTATTTGTTTATCTATCTCTATCGGATCTCACTTTTGCAAATAATCTAGAAGGTATTGACAACCCCCTTATAGCGTTGGGTGCAAGTTGTTGATTGTTTGTGCAGGTATTTGGCGACTTGTGTGTAATCTGCTACTGGATTGATACCTTGGTTCTCAACAAACTGAGGGAAATACTAACTTCACTTTGCTGCATCACACTTTCCTCTTCAAGGGATACACCAACGTTACCCCGGGAAAGCAGCGAGGAAGCCATGCGCCGTGTATTTCGTACCCGACACACAAACCGGTAGCACCATGTATTTCATACCTGACACAAACTGGTAGAATGCGGATCTATGCGTAACTTTGTTTTGTAGGTTTGATGTGAATAGTATGGCTCATGTGTATGTGATGCATGTGTGTAATTTATACATGGCCTACACATCATGTTTGTCAACCGGCAGGAGCCAAAGTGTTGCCACTATAATGTATAACAACATGCGTGTCGACTTGTGACTTTATGTAAAATTCGTTACTACTTATAGTAGTTGAATAATAGAGATCAGGTTGGTGGCTTGGTGTCCCGGCGTGACGAACAAGATGGAGTTCCTAGATGGTCATCGGAGTCAGTGCCGACCTTGAAGAACATCCATGAAGAAGCCATACTATTTCACAATATATGTTTGTTTGTGATTGTTATGCTTCTTACTTTCTATGCATGTTTGAATGGTAGAAAGATCCCTCATGAATATCAAGTAAATTGCCATTCCCGATGTTGCACCTTAGCATGTCAAGTACGTCTAGTAGTGGGCTCATAAAATTGGGGTGCTGCTAGGTGTCCTTGAACTGAAGGGTTCGTGTCGTACATGGACATGCACTGCATCAGGTTAACTTGACAAGGCTATCAAAACATCTTTGGGCCTTGTGGCAAAGGTGGTCAGGAGCCGGGGTATGAGATACCTACCCGACTGACAAGAGTCGTATAGAGATACGATTAGCAAGGAGTTGATTACCGGGTAGACATGTTGTCTAGCAGTGATGCTAAAGCTCACTAGTCGCATGTGCTAGTCGGATCCTGAATCATTGGGAGTTTGCGGAGGGATGCTAACTTCAGTGGGAGTATTTCTGTTTAAAGCTTGAATTACTCTACGTACACACATTGCTTAGTGATTGCATATATTCTTTATAGATCAATGGCACCACCTGCTCAACCCAACTTTGTATTAAAATCAATCTTGGAAAAGGATAAACTTAATGGAACAAACTTTACCACCTGGTATAGAAATTTGAGAATTGTTCTCAAGCATGATAAGAAGGAACAAGTTCTAGATGATCCACTTCGAGATAAACCAGCCGATACTACTAATGCCACAACCATGAATGCCTACCAAAAATGCATTGATGAATCAAACAAGATCAGCTACCTCATGTTGGCTTGTATGGAGCCCGCAATAGCATTTCGAAGATGTTGGGGATTTTGATATGATCGAGAGTCTCAAGAGCATGTTTCAGGTTCAAGCTAGAATCGTAAGGTTCAACTTCTGGAAATCCTTGATGGATTGTAAGACGAAGAAAGGTGATCCATTGAGCCCACATGTGATGAAGATGATCGGATATGTGCAAGCTTTGGATTGGTTAGGCTTCCCACTCTTGGATGAGCTGGCTATAGATGTAGTTCTGGGTTCTCTTTCACCCAGCTATGGGACGTTCATCTCGAACTATCATATGCATGGCAGGGATAAGAAGCTCACTGAATTTCATGGTATGCTTAAGGTGCCAGAACAAGATATAAATAAAGTAATGCATCAAGTGTTGATGGTGCAGAACTCAGCTAAGTTCAAGAAGAGTTGGTCCAAAAAAAGGCTAAGGCAAAGGGCACGAAGAAGGCAATCTCCGTCATAGCACCGAAGTTTGGACCAAACTCAGAGACCGCTTGCTATCACTACAAGGATACTGGTCACTAGAAGAGGAACTATAGCAAGTGGCTTGCAGAGCATGGCAAGTATGCCGGAAATGCTGCTTCACGCAGATGTACACTTGTTGCATATGGTATAGACATTTACCTTGCTGACATACCTAGTAGCTCTTGGGTATTTGATACCGGATTGGTTGTTCATATTTGCAACTCGAAGCAGGGGCTGGTAAGAACTAGGCGTGTGGCACAAGGGGAGATTGACATCAGGGTCAGGAACAAAGCAAGAGTTGCTGCATTGGAGGTCGGCACGATGCAGCTCCAGCTTCCTTTCGGATTCATTATGGAATTGAATAATTGTTATTACATTCCTGCACTTAGTCGGAACATTATTTCTGCCTCATGTTTGATGAATCAAGGTTATGAATTCAATTTAAAGGACAATGGTTGTTCGATATTATTGAATGGTATGTTCCATGGCTATGCACTAATTGCTGATGGGATATTTATTTTGAATCTGGAAATGGAATCTGACTATAATATGAATGTCAAGAGGCATAAGCCTAATGAGATAAATCTGACATACTTCTGGCTTTGCTAGCTTGGACACATTAGTCTGAAACACATGAAGAAGCTCCATAGTGATGGGCTCCTAACTTCGTCCGACTTCGAGTCGTTCGAGACATGTGAATCATGCTTGCTTGGCAAGATGACCAAGTCCCTTTTGCAAAGAGTTGTGAGAGGGCGTCTGAGCTGTTGGAGCTTATACACAGCGATGTGTGTGGTCCAATGAGCACACCTGCTAGAGGTCGCTATCAGTACTTCGTGACTTTTACCGACAACTTGAATAGATATGACTATATCTATTTGATGAGGCACAAGTCGGAAACTTTTGAAAATTTCAATGAGTTTCAGAATGAGGTAGAGAATAAGCTCGACAAGACTATAAACCTTCTACGATCTGATCATGGAGGTGAGTACATGAGCCAGGAGTTTGATGATTATCTGATAAGTCGAGGTATAGTACCTCAGCTGACACCTCCGGGTACGCCACAGAGAAATGGCATGTCGGAACGGAGGAATCATACCTTGTTGAGCATGGGTCGATCTATGATGAGCAAATAGGATTTAACCTTGTCATTCTGGGGATACGCTCTAGAAACTGCAACATTTACAATCAACAGAGTACCATCTAAATCCGTAGATAAGACACCACATGAGATGTGGACTGGGAAGAGTCCCAGGTTGTCTTTTCTAAAGATTTGGGGTTTTGAAGCATTTTTCAAGCGAATTATGTCAGACAAGCTTACACCCAAGTCGAATAAATGCATATTCGTGGGATATCTGAGGGAAACCTTGGGATATAGCTTCTACAACCGTGAAGAGAACAAAGTATTTGTTTCTCGAAACTGGGTCTTCCTTGAGAAAGAGTTTCTCGGGCAGGAGGCTAGTGGGAGGCAAGTGCAACTCTAAGAAGTTCGAGCACCACTTGGGGACAACTCGGCTGGTGATGTGATCATAACGGAGTCTGTCAGGGAACCCGAGGTGGAAGTGGCACCGGAACCACGGAGGTCGGAAAGATTGTGCAGAGTGCGTGATGTGTTGTTGCTGGAAAGCGACGAGCCGGCTACGTATGTGGAAGCGATGGTAAGCCCGAATTCCGAGGCATGGCTGGAGGGCATGAGATCCGGGTAAAAGTCCATGGATGAAAATCAAGTCTGGGACTTGGTTGATCGGCCGCCTGGCATAAAAGCCATAGGTTGCAAATGGATCATTAAGAAGAAAACCAATGTGGATGGAAATGTTTAGATCCACAAAGCTCGGCTTGTCGCTAAAGGTGTAACACACCATATGTGATACTTTCCAATAATGGCAATAAAGCAATTCTCAATTTGATCCTTGTCCTTATCCTTGGGGGTTCTTGTCATTTGAGCTTATTTTATTTTTGCATTGTCATTTTATTTTATTTTTGTATCCATGCATTGCTTCACCATCATGGCATCTTAGTCATCTTAGTTACTTCTTGTTGTGGTTGTGATGTGAGGCCACCTTGTTGATGTTGTGTGAGTGTTGGTGCAAGCCATGCCCTTGCGAAAACCCTAGCACCCCTCCTTCTTCTTCACCTCTTCTCTTGCCTTTTTCTTCTTCCTTTCTTTACTTATTTTTTTGCAAGTGACCTAGCCATTCCATTAATGTTCAACTCCTCCCCTTTTCTCTATTGCTATGACATGTGCCTTCATGCAAAGCCATGCCCCATTTAGAAGTGATTTGGTTGGGTTCAAAAATGACAAGAGTTTGGACCATATTCAAACTCCTTTTATTTTTCTACCTCCAAAAATGTCCAAACCAATTTTATTAAATAGGGCATAAATCCAGGAGCATGGGGATATTTTATTTATCTCCAAACTCTTTTCCTTTGAGCCTGCACTTTTCATTTTTTTTTCTGTTTCAAGAAAAATAGAAAAGGAAAGAAGATAGCAGCAGCAGCAGTGGCTTGGGCCACCTCCCTCCTCTACCAGGCCCAACCAACCCCTCCGCAGCACCCCTCGGCCCACTTCTTTCTCCCGCAGCAGCCCAACCAGCGCCAGCGTCGCGTGCAGTCGCGTCGTCCCCTTTCACCCGTGCGGTCCCACACGTCAGCCTCTCACCCCTCTTCGCCATCTTCCTCCATCACTCTGTTGCAGAGACAGAGCGCGTGCTCTCCGTCGCGCTGTGATCACGGACGTCGAGACCACGCGATTGGCGCCCCCTTTTTAAACCCAAGCAGTCGCAGCCCTAGGTTTCCTCCTCCTCCTCCCTCTTTCCCCTCGCGTGCCGCCCAGGTAAGCGCCCGCGCACGCCCGCACCGCTCGCCATGGCCGGCCCGATCCCGAGCTTGTGTCCGGCGTAGGAGTCATCGCAGGCCTCCTCTCCGTCGTCCACGAGCTGCGCACGCCTCCCGAAGCCGTTCTGGAGCAGATCCGGGGCCTAGGACGACAAGCCCGACGCCCACGCCGTCTGCTTCTTCTTCCTTTGTCCGCGACAGCGACCGCGCCAAGTTTCAGAGCCCGTCTTCCTCCTCTTCGGCGCCTCTCCATCGACATCTTTTGTCCTAGGGTAAGGAGGTACTCCCCACTCCTCTCTGCTTCTTCTTCATCGCCGGTAGTCCTCTGTACTAGTCGCCGGTGCCATGTCTTCGTCGTGCTCTCGGTGCCCCGTTGTTCTGTAACCTGTAGCTGTCGCATGCTTCAGCTAGTCGTCGTAGGCCTTGTGCATCGCCGCTCTGGATCCGCAGCAGCTCCGCCGCACGATCCCGCGTGCCCGCAGCTAGTCACCGCTCGGCCTAGGACTTGCTCTGAGGAGAAGAGGTTCCGTCGCCGTCGTTCTGATGAGAGCTCGTCGCCGTCGATGTAGTGCATGCTAGGTGCCGCAAGTGCATGGAGTGGATGCGGCATTCCCCTAGGAACTGCCCGCACCCCTCCGCCGTCCCTTTAGTTCGCCGGAGCAGCTCCGACGAGCCTCTGCTTTCCCCAACCGATAGCTTCTTCAGTTATCTCATCTAGCACTACGCCTATGTTCTGTCAAGAACACATGTCTAGCCCAGTGGCTAGCTCCTTCGTCGGTTATCAGCAAGACACGGGTTCGATTCCAGTAGGGGGCAGTGGGATTTAATCCCCCCATTTTATGCCTCGCGTGAGACTGATAGGCAGGCCCCACCTGCCAGCCTCACCGCTCGCTGCACGCCCACACGCGCACACAACCACTGCCACATCAGCACCCTGACCCCATAGGTCAATGGCTGCGGCTAGAATATGCTTGGGTCATTTTTGAGCTCTGCGCCTATTTCCTTTTCCTGTTTTCTTTTTCTTTTTCTGCATATTATTTGTTTATTTAATATCTGGTGATATATGCATATGTTGGAGTTGACTTATATATGAAACTTGCCCAGTTTTGCATGTAGATTATCAATATGCTATTTGTTGCCATGTCTAAAAACATTTAAAATGTTGTTTGAATTATTCTTGTGTTAAATATGCTTAAACTTGTAAAAATCATAACTAAATAACTACAACTCCGAATTTAACAAACTTTATATGCATTTGGGGTGGAAAATGTGTAGAATAATGTGGTGCTGTTGTTTTGCATGTTTAACAACTTTAGAACAGTAGTTTCTCAGATCTGTCCCAAATGCATTTAAATGATTATGGGAGTTTCTGGAAATTGTTGTATGTTCATTCCAGCCCATTTAAATATGATAGCATGTTGTTGTAGTCCTAGTAGCACGCTTGCCATGTTAACCAACTCCTTTAACTTGTTGGGTGCTTGTTTGAATAATCTACATAACCTTGTTAGTTTTGTTCTTTTGCTTGTTTTCTTTCATGTGGGTCATCTTGTTTGCTATGATTTTATTGCACTCTTGTGTCCCTAGGCCATGCATCATATCTATTCATGTCCATATGCATCATGATCATGCATCATGTGGTTGAGCATTGCATGATGATTGATTGTTGTTCCGGTGTTGCTTGTTGTGTTGGTTAGAGCCCGGTGATGATTCGGAGTATGAGGTTCCTACCGAGGCTGAGTTTGAGGAGCAAGGTTACGATCCCTCCGTGGAATCAACAGGCAAGATGACCATTCCCAGATATCACTACTATCTTTGCCTATGCTAGATGTCTCACTCTTTAGATATTGCCTCGATGCCTATTCCTATTTGTCAGCCCTCCTATTGTTGCCATTAAACTCTCTAACCACCCTCCTAGCAAACTGTTGTTTGGCTAAGTATGCATTGCTCAGCCCCTCTTATAGCGTTGTTAGTTGCAGGTGAAGATTTGAAGATTCTTGCCCCGTGATGAAGTTGTTGTTGGGATATCACAATATATAATCTGTTAAACTAAATCACCTATATATTGGTAATGGGTGGAAGGCTAAGCCTCTTGCTTGGTGTTTTGTTCCACTCATGCCACCCTAGGAACCGATAAACCGGTGTTATGTTCCTTGATTTTGCGTCCCTAATACGGTTGGGGTTTATGGGCCCCCCTTAATAATTCGCTTAGTTCTAAAGCTTTTCCAGCAAGGCCCAACATTGGTTTTACATTTGCCTAAACAACTAAAACTTGCATAGGGTGTTGCAAACCCGAGTTCTTAATCCACGCCCCGGGCCAGCGCTCCTCATGAGTGTTGGTCCAACCCAGAGTCGTGTGCGGTACCCCCCTAGGCAACTTGGGTTTGGTCACCGTATGCTGTGCTCATCCGGTCGTGGCCTGAGACTAGATACACACGGCTACTGTCAGGGTGTCGGCACTTCGGGAGGTCTTGCTGGATTAGTTTTACCGTTGTCGAAATATCTTGAGCACGGGATTCTGAGAATACTCGGGTCTTCCCACCTTTGAGTTGCGACTCCACAGATTGTGAGCTTGTGATGGGCTAAGTTGGGACACCCCTGCAGGGTTTGATCTTTCGAAAGCCGTGCCCGTGGTTATGTGGCAGATGGGAATTTGTTAATATCCGGTTGTAGATAACTGGACACCATGTTCTTGAATACACTACCTGCGTGAGTAAACGTGATGGTCTCTTTCCGAAGGGGTTCGGGAAGTGAACATGGTGGGGTTATGTTTGATTGTGAGTAGTTAGGATCACTTCGTGATCAACTTGGCGATCATTGGCACTTGTTCTCTTCTCGCTCTAAACTCATAAGCTAGTGCTAGTGCTTGCTGCAACCTTTGGTTTAAGCCTTTCCACACCTAAGGCTTTGATAGTCTTGTTACCCGGGAACGGGATTGCTGAGTCCTCTGTGGCTCACAGATTCAACACAACACCAGATTCAGGTACCATTGAGAACTATACAGGAGGTGGATCAGAGCTGTACTGGGAGTTCGATGAAGAGCGTGGACATTACTATGTGTCTTACCCCGACGATCAGTAGTGGCTCTTACTAGGATGATTCGGGCCTTGTGTTATTTATGGTATCTTTTGTTTGGATTTCGTCTGTAGTCGGACTCTGATGTTATTTGGATGATGTATGTTATTGTATTACATTGTGTGACGTGGCGAGTGTAAGCCAACTACCGTTTTACATTTTCATCATGTTTTTACATGAGTTGTGCAAAGATGCCATACTTGAGATCATTCTAGTATGTGTTTATGTCCTTAAGTCGTGCCTCGACACGTGGGGGACATAGCCGCATACTGGGCATTACAAGTTGGTATCAGAGCCTTCTCCGACCTAGGAGCCCCCCTGATTGATCGAATCGTTGACGGTTGAGTCTAGGCACACACACAAAAATGTTTTGAGTCATATATATATCGGAGAGTAGGATTTCTTTTTACTCCCCATCCCTTCATCGCTCTGGTGAGGACTCCTGACGTTATTCTATCTCTTCTACTCTAAAAAATTCACTAATTTTTTTTAGGATCACGCGAGTATTGTTTGGATTGTTCCGATATCTTTGTGACGAGAACATTGTTCTCGATGCCTCATGTCAATTAGGGGTTGTGGCAGTGTCCCGGGGAATTGAGCTCCGAGGTGTTGTCGTCACAAATGTATCGCAACGGTTCTAGAATACTTAAGACGGCCGACATCGAAAACTCTTATATGCGGTTAGTGGTGAGATAACCCCGACGTCACCCAGTACTGGTGGGATAGTTTGGGAGTATTGCCACAGCTTGTATAGCGGATGCGTTTCGAAGGTCCGAGGTAAACAGTTTCCGAGGATGACTGGTTATGTGTTGACGGATGGATACAGCTGGATGTAGAATTAGAGTTGAGTGCGCGGTGCTTCCCCTGTATCCCCAACACCCGATTGCATAATCGGAAACCTTCGGGAATTAATAGGTGGGTTCTTCAGGTAGCTCGTACGCATTCTTCCAACGAGTGCATGGTATGAGGTTTGGGGTTCAACATCGAGTGAATAGGTTTCATGGACGTTGTTCCAATTGGGAGTTTCATCTTATAGGGTCCTTGGCTATGCTGATCCAGGGATTGCAACACCCTTTGTAACACGTTCCATGAGCATTTAGCACGAACATGTGGGACGAAGCTTCTATCATGTATTTGTTCCATCTACACCTTGTTGTTTTTATTTACCTTTTGTTCTCCCAAGTGGCTTCTCGAGAAGATTGTTGTACCATTAAACTGTGGAATTCATTCGCTCATTTTGTTCGAATATTCTTGTGAAGACTTATGTTGCAAGTTCTAGCCGTTGATTCAGCTTATATATTTTTCCATCAATGGCTAACGGGTGTTATCAATTCAGGATGGCTCCTAAGAGGGTTCCCAACGCTAACCAAGAGGGCAATGAAGAGTGTCCTCCTTCGGCTGAGGCATGGAGAGCAATTATGCAAGCGACCAACCAGAACACCCAGATGCTCATGCAAATGATGCAAAACTTTCAAGCCAACCAAGCAAATTAAGGCAATCATGGGAACCAAGGCCAAGGAAATCTGTTCAATCAACCTCACTTTGCGACTCTGAACCAATTCCTGGCAAACCAACAGAAGTCATTCAGTTACTATGTGGACCCGCTAGATGCTGAAGACTGGATCACAGACATCAAAAAGCACTTTGAATGTAGTAACGTGAGACCTGAGGATTATGTCAAGTTTGCCACTTTCCAACTCAAAGATCAAGTTGCTGATTGGTGGCAACAGAACAAAGATTCTAGAGGTGAACGTGAGATCTCGTGGACTGACTTCTGCAAAGATTTCAGCTCTCACCACATTCCAACCAGTGTCATTGAAGGCATGCGTGAGCAATTCCGCAACCTGAAGCAAGGCACCATGTCCGTCTATCAATACAATGTCAAGTTCCAGAATCTTGCTCTTTATGCCAAGCAAGACATCCCCGATGCCAAGAGCAAGATTTATCAGCTCCGAGGTGGTCTGAAAGATGAACTCCAACTAGCTCTCACCTTGTTCGAGCCGGATGAATTTGACCGATTCTACAATATGGCTCTTAAGAAAGAGGCAGCTCAGCTCAAGAGTGAAGCTTCCAAAAAGAGGATCAGAGATGTTGTTCGCTCCTCCTCTTCTTCTCAAGTGGTTGCCAAGCAGCAGCAGTTCTGGCTACCGCCTCCTCCAGTGCTCCGTCCTCCAAAGAACAACAAGCACTCAGGCGGCCGTGGTTTCTCCCACCCACCCAACCCAAGCAATCAGTACAAGCCTCAATTTCAAGCTTCAAGATCAAGTGGTCCTTATCACCGGCCTTTCTCGGAAGTGATTTGCAACAAGTGTTCTCAGAAGGGTCACTATGCCAACAAGTGTCCCAACCCAAGGCGCCTTCCGCCTCCTCCACCTGTCAGCGCTGCTATTGTCAAGCACAATCCCAAGTCTGCAAGAGTGAATCTGATGAATGCAGCTCAAGCAGAGAATTCTTCAGATGTGATAATTGGTAATCTTCCAGTTATCTCTATTCCTGCAAAAGTCTTGTTTGATTTAGGTGCATCACATTCTTTCATATCAAGACCTTTTGCATTGTCACATGATATGCCATTGCAAGCTTTGCCTAGTCCAATGTTCGTGCTTTCTCCGGGATTTCTAATGAACTCCAACAACTTTGTTCCGGATATATCTATTCATATGGGCGATTACAGTTTCCTAGTTTCTCTGGTTGTTCTTGGCAACTCCGACATTGACCTTATCCTTGGGATGGATTGGCTCTCCAAGCATGATGCAAACATTGATTGTGCAAATAAGGAAGTCAAGCTTACTCATCCTGACAAAGACGTGATTATCTTTGAAGCTCGAGATAACACAATCAGGCTATTCTCTCTCAATGACAAGGGCGAGATTAATGCCATTTCTCAGATTCCGCTGGTCAATGAATATGATGTTTTCCCTGAAGAGCTTCCAGGCATGCCTCCCCATCGTCAAGTTGAATTCGTCATTGAACTAGAACACGGTACCGAGCCAGCTTGTCAGCGTCCGTACAAGCTTTCCCCTGATGAGTTGAAGGAGCTGAAGAAACAACTCGATGAGCAAGAATGTATGGGTCTAATCAGGCCTAGCACTTCTCCTTGGGGATGTGGTGTTCTATTTGTCAAGAAGAAGGATGGCACGGAACGCCTTTGCGTTGATTACCGGCCATTGAACAAGAAGACAATAAAGAACAAGTATCTGCTCAATGAATTGTTTGAGTAGCTCAAAGGAGCAAAGGTGTTCTCGAAGCTCAATCTCCGGATGGGTTACCATCAGATTCGTATCCGTGAAGAGGATATTCCCAAGACCGCATTCAGAACGAGTTTTGGCTCTTATGAATACACGGTCATGTCTTTCGGCCTTGCAAATGCTCCACCCACCTTCTCTCGGATGATGCACTTCATATTCAACCCCTACACCAATGAATTTGTTCTCATCTATCTGGATGATATCTTGGTATTCTCCAAGAATGAAGAAGACCATGCCAAGCACCTCCGTTTGGTCCTTGACAGGCTCCGCGAACACAAGTTCTATGCGAAGTTCTCTAAATGTGAATTCTGGCTGGATAAAGTCTTATATCTTGGCCATATTATCTCTGCCGAGGGTATTTCTGTGAACCCCGAGAAGGTTGAAGCTATTGCCAACTGGGAACCTCCGCAGAATGTCAAGCAACTCCGAAGCTTCCTTGGTCTCGCTAGCTATTGCAGAAGGTTCGTTGAGAACTTCTCCAAGATTGCCAAGCCTCTTTCCAACCTGTTGGAGAAGAATGTCAAGTACTCATGGACTCCTGATTGTGATGTGGCATTCAAAACACTCAAAGAGAAGCTCATTTCTGCTCCGATTCTTACTCCTCTGGATGAGTCCAAGCCTTACGAAGTCTTTTGTGATGCTTCATTACAAGGTCTTAGTGGTGTTCTCATGCAAGACAAGAAGATTGTGGTATACACTTCTCATCAGTTGAAACCAAGTGAGAAGAATTACCCCACACATGATCTTGAGCTAGCAGCAGTTGTACATGCCTTGATCACGTGGAGACACCTTCTGTTAGGCAGAAAAGTGGACATCTTCACCGATCACAAGAGCTTGAAGTACATCTTCACACAGCCAAACCTTAACCTTCGCCAGACTCGTTGGGTTGAGATGATTCAAGAGTATGATCCAAGCATTGAGGACACACCTGGCAAGGCCAATGTCATTGCAGATGCCTTGAGCAGAAAGGCGTATTGCAACAGTCTCCTTCTCAAACCATTCTAGCCTGAACTTTGTGAATCATTCAGGAAGCTCAACCTCCAAGTCATTCCGCAAGGCTTTCTTGCAAACATTCAAGTTGCTCCAACCTTGGAAGATCAAATCCATGAGGCCCAACTCGGTGACGCTATGGTGCAGAAAGTGAAAAATGGTATTGCTAAGGGTACTCCCAAATACAAGTGATATCGCGTTGATGAGAAAGACACCTTATTCTTTGAGGACAGAATTGTGGTTCCCAAGGGTGATCTCAAGAAGCTCATAATGAACGAAGCACATGACTCCCTCCTCTCGATTCATCCCGGAAGTTCCAAGATGTACCAAGACCTCAAGCAATCATATTGGTGGACTCACATGAAAAGGGAGATTGCCCAATTCGTGAATGAATGTGATGTCTGCAGAGAGTGAAGGCAGAGCATCAACGTCCAGTCGGTCTCCTTCAACCTCTACCTATTCCCGAGTGGAAATTCGATCACATTGAAATGGATTTCGTCACTGGGTTTCCTAAGTCCAAGAAGGGAAATGATGCTATGTTTGTGGTGATTGACAAGCTAACTAAAGTAGCTCATTTTCTGCCCGCCAAAGAATCCATCAACGTAGCTCAGCTGGCAGAGCTGTACACCTCCAGAATTGTTTCTTTGCATGGCATTCCTCAAGTGATCTCCTCAGACCGTGGAAGTTTGTTGACCTCCAAGTTCTGGGATTCTTTTCAGACAGCAATGGGCACAAAGATTCGCTTCAGCACTGCGTTTCACCCTCAGACTAGTGGTCAAGTCGAAAGCGTGAACCAGATCCTCGAAGATATGCTAAGAGCTTGTGTCATCTCTTTCGGTATGAAATAGGAAGATTGCCTCCCGTTTGCCGAATTCTCCTACAACAACAGCTTCCAAGCGAGTGCCGGCAAAGCTCCTTTTGAAATCCTCCATGGCAGAAAGTGTCGTACCCCTCTCAACTGGTCCGAGACTGGTGAACGTCAACTTCTTGGAAATGATTTGATCTCATAAGCCGAAGAAATGTGCAAAGTCATACGTGAGAATCTCAAAGCCGCGCAATCGCGTCAAAAGAGCTACTATGATGGCAAGCATCGTGACTTGGCTTTCAACATTGGAGACCATGTCTATCTCCGTGTTTCTCCCATGAAGGGCACTCAGAGGTTCGGTATCAAGGGCAAGCTTGCTCCAAGATACATGCGCCCTTTCAAGATTATTGGCAAGAGAGGTGATCTAGCCTATCAACTCGAGCTTCCCTCCAACTTTGCAAATGTTCATGGTGTGTTTCACGTGTCTCAACTCCGCAAGTGCTTCAAGACACCTGAATGCACCATTCCATTCAAGGAGATTGATCTTCAACAAGACTTGTCTTATCGTGAGCACCCTGTTGCTATTCTTGAGGAAACTGAGCGCAAGACCCTGTCAGGCCCAAGATGCGATTCTATCCCCCTCGTGACACTTACGTGATTGGGGCACAACCGCATTTCAGGCGCTTAGCAAGATGGATATCATTACATTGTACCATTACATACACACATGGGGGATACAATAATACATACAAGTCACATGAATACAACAACATAAATACAAAGCATCCAACTACAGATGCAAACATGAAAAGCACAAGACATCCATCTGCTATCCCAGGCTGCCGACCCGGAACCAAAACCAAGACTGAAGAAGAAGAAGAAGAAAGAACTCCTACAAAAGGACACATCGCTCTCACGTCAAGTCATCGGAAACCTGCACCTGCAACTGTTATTGAAGTATCTGTGAGCCACGAGGACTCAGCAATCCCATAACCATGGGTAACAAGACTATCAAATCTTAATGGGTAGGAAGAGGTAAAGTGGTGAGGTTGCAGCAGCGGCTAAGCAATATGTATGGTGGCTAACTTACGAGTACAAGAATAAGATGAGCATCTACGCAAACGGTCGCAAACTAGTAGTGATCGCTAATGATCCTGAACTACCTACGAGTCAAACATAACCCCACCGTGTTCTCTTCTCAAAGTTTTCTACAATCGGACATTAACAAATTCAAATCTGCCACATAACCGCGGGCACGAATTTCCAAAGATCATAACCCTGCAGGGGTGTCCCAACTTAGCCCATCACAAGCTCTCACGATCAGCTGAAGTAATAATAATTATTACCCCTTATCTTAGGGAAATCCGATCAGGCTCGGCATCCCGGTGCACAAGACATTTCGACAATTGTAAAACAAGTCCAGCAAGACCTCCCGGCGTGCCGACACCCTGATAGTATCCGCGCGTATCTCGTCTCAGGCCACGTCCGGATGGGTGATGCTACAGGTAAAACCAGCCCTCGAGTTTCCCCGAGGTGGCCCCGCAGGCTCCCCATTTGGGACCAACACCATCAGCACTGGCCCCCCTGCTATGTAGAAAAGAATCTCGAGGGAGCGTCCCCCCTATGCAATTTAATTAATAAATTAAGTTATTATTATGAGGCAAATTAAAACCAATGTTGGGCCTTGCTGGAGGAGTTTTATTCAAAGACGAAGTGTCAAGGGGTCCCCATATACCCAACCGTGTAAGGAACACAAAATCAAGGAACATAATGCCGGTTTATCGGCGCCTAAGGTGGCATGAGTGGAACAAAACACCGAGCAAAAGGCCAAGCCTTCCACCCATGCCCAGTGTATAGGTGTGTTTAATAATAATAATAGATAGTGTGATATTCCAACAACAAGTTCCCACCTGGAACGAACTTCATCTTCACCTTCAACTAACAACGCTATAAGAGGGGCTGAGCAAGCGGGTAACATAGCCAAACAATGGTGTGCTAGGAAGGTTTCAAGGTTAGAGGTTTCATGGCAACAAGGAGAGGGGCTGACAATAAAGATGGGTAGCGCGACATATAACGATAGCATCGAGACACTAAGCATGGCAATGATAGTAAAGGTATCCAAGGGTGTGGTCATCTTGCCTGAGATCCCGCAAGGAAGAAGAATGGATCCGTGAAGAAGATGGAGAAGAAGCCTTGAAGACGAACCACATGTAGTCGAACGAATCCTCACGATCGCAACAGAACAAGCACTAACGAGAAAAGCAAGCAATACGGTAAACACACAACACAAGAACATGACAATATGCTCAACCAAGTATGATGCAAGACAAGTCTATATATGATGCATTACACGGCAAGGGGTGAAGCACACAAGAACAACATCACCCAACAAGTTTAAATGAGGCCGAAAACTACATATAACAAATCCGATAAGTCCTCATATGCATAATTTGAAATTAGTCCAGATCTGAACAAACCTTAAGTTAAAGTTGTTAAACAGCAAGTTAACATGTACCATGATGATCTACACGAAATTCTAGTCAAGTTTCATATAAAGTTTGTTTAATTCGGAGCTACGGCCTAGAAGATATGAGCAAAACAAGACAAGCAAAGCAACGATTCAAGATGCACCCAAACATCAAGCAAACACACTCCAAACATGAAAACAACATGATATTATTATTCTACATGCAAAAACACACAAGTTTCATATAGTACACACTCAAAACGGAGCAACGGACTAAAAGATACACATGAAACAAGATATAACAACAAGCTGAAGTTAACAGCCACATATCAACTTTGGAGCAAGATATATATAAGCTAATTCACCCAAACATGATAAGAAGAAGCATGGATGTGAAGTAGACATGTTACTTCCCAAGTAGGAACTTAGAACACACCCAAAAGCTTGATGGAACACATTTAACCAAGCATGGCAAGTTGCAATAAAATTATCCAGACTTAGCCAAAATCTGGGAAGGCAAAAACATCATCACGATGCTGCCTTCGGAGGCACAAAAAAACAAGCATATCAACTCTAATAAGAACATGAAGAGCATGGACATGTTGTAGACATATCCCATAGGAAACAACTCCATTGGAGCAACTCCATAGGAGGCATGGATCAATAGCAACAAGCTTCACCAAATTGATCATGCTGATAAAATCATGACAGGTATAATTTATAGCAACTTGAGAGCAAGAAATAAATAAGCTACATCAGGTCATATGAGCAAGTAAGGGCATGAATGGATAGACAATAACATGGACAACAAGGCATGATCATTGGCCACTCTAAAACAAGCATGGATTTGACTAGGGCATCAAGCAAACATGGCATCAGGTTATAACAGATTCCAGACTTAGCAGTGTTTTCACTAAGTATAAAACAGCAATAACAACATGGCATGTTTACAAGCATGTTTAAGTCAACACAAGGCATATCATGGAAAGTTAATTGCACCACATCAAAGACCATATTATTGTGCTTCTAAAACATCTAGACATGTGGCATGAGGACAAACACATCAATAGCAAAGAGCAATTGAAATCAGCATCTCATAACAAGTTTCAGCTCTTAACAGCCAAATGCACTTTTGCATCAGAGATTAACATGGCAATATGAACTCAAACAAGCATGCCATAGCAACCATCATGTAGTACACTTCACAATGAACATTTTGACATATCATATGCATCATTTGGATAAACATGCACCAACTTATCACATCTCAAACATGGCAACAAAATAACAAGTAGCAGGAGTTTATAACAAGTAGCACTCTTGCAACAGATATTAGAGCATCAAGATGAAGTCAAACAAGCATGGCACAATGGAACAAAGTGTAGAGCATATCACCACGATCATTTTGACATATCATTCACTCAATTTGGATAAGTACACACAAAGTTACATGCATGTCAAGATGCAACATTATAATAGTTTTCAGGGGACTTAAAAGAAATAAGGACCTCGGGGAAATGGACATGTCCGGCCTATATGGACATGTCCGACGGGCTAGACCCACATGGTAGAGAGATGGGCGGACACGTCTGGGCTCCTCCCGGACATGTCCATCGGTGGCCCTGGCGCGGGCCCACTGGCAGGGACACGGAGAGGGTCAACGCGGACCGGAGCGGAGGGTCGATCCAGGCCCTGCCCATTCTAGAGGAGGACGGGAGGCCGGCGGCGGCTCGGACGGCCGGAGGACGACGGGGGTGACCAGAGGACGACGGGGCGGCGCGGATCCGGCCAGCTCCGCGCCGGATCTGGCAAAGGGCGAGGTCGACAGCGACCCTCGAGGCGGCGGTGTGCTACTGTCCGGTGAGGCAGGGCGAGGGAGGCAGAGGGGCACTGTGGTCCGGCGAGGGCGACCGGCGGCAGCGCACGGGCTGGCGGCGGGGGCTGCCGACGGCGAGGCGGCGACGCCAGATAGGGAGGAGCCGTGGGGACGACGACTTGGGGCGACGGGGCGGCTCGGCCCATTCGCGGCCCGGGGCGGGCCTCGCCCGGGCTCCAAAGGGCCGCAGCGGTGGAGTCAGCCAGGGGGCGCTGGGAAGGCTGACGAGCGGGCCCTCCGTGCTGAGGTGGCGACGGCGCTGGGAGTGGAGCGGCAACAAGTGGCGGCGGGGCACCGGCTGAGCACGGAAATTGAGGAGAGGAGGTGGGAGCTGGCTGCCTAATGATTGGGGGCGCGGTAAAAGAGGGGGAGGTAGGAGGAGGCCAAAAATGGCAAGGGGGGTGTCCATTTATAGGTAGGAGGTGTTAGGATTAGGGTTTGG
>LR738712.1:296001132-296141164 GCA_902687465.1 Secale cereale
GGGGGGGTTTGAGCCCTCCGATCTCGATCAGACGACACCGGTCGAGAGGGGGGTAGGATGGGCCTAGGATAGGTAGTGGGCTGTGTAGGAGGGGTTGTGGGGAGAGTAGAGAAGAGGCCCGCGGAGGTTTTCAGAGACCGAAAACGTCCGACGTTTTGTCCGGCTACTAGTGCCGCTATATATATCCGTTGGGCTATCAAACGAGCTCCGAATGCGACGAAAATTGACAGGCGGTCTACCTATGCTATAATGAGACCACACGCCAAGTTTCATCCCATTCCGAGAACATTTTCCGGCCACTCATAAAATAAATATTCGGAGGCACCGCGGGCGCGTGCAAGTGTGTCTGGGCTCAGAACGGACAACGGAAAGGACGAGGGGACTCGGACGGATGCAAGTTTTGAAAACATGATGAGGCAACACACATGATGACAAGGCAAAGATGCACACGCAAGCAGATGACATGGCAACGACGACGAATAACTGGCTAACACCTGGCGCACCGGTCTCGAGGTGTCATGTTGGAGATATGCCCTAGAGGCAATAATAAAAGCATTATTATTATATCTCCTTGTTCATGATAATTGTCTGTTATTCTTGCTTGAATTGTATTGTACGGAAACAGCGATACATGTGTGAATACACAGATTACAATGAGTCCCTGGTAGGCCTCTAGTAGCCAGCTCGTTGATTAACAGATGGTCACGGTTTCCTGACCATGGACATGAGATGTCGGTGATAACGGGATCACATCATTAGGAGAATGATGTGATGGACAAGACCCAAACTTGAGCATAACACGAGATCGTATAGTTCGTAATGCATAAGCTTTTCGGTGTCAAGTATTTATTCCTTAGACCATGAGGTTGTACAACTCCCGGATACCATAGGAGTGCTTTGGGTGTGCCAACCGTCACAACGTAACTGGGTGGCTATAAAGGTACGCATCGGGTATCTCCGAAAATGTCTGTTGAGTTGGTACGAACCGAGACTGGGATGTTGTCACTCCGTATGACGGAGAGGTACCTCTGGGCCCACTCGGTAAGACATCATCATAATGAGCTCAATGTGACTAAGTAGTTGGTCATGGGATGATGGATTACGGATCGAGTAAAGAGACTTGCCATGACGAGATTGAACAAGGTATCGGGGATACCGACGATCGAATCTCGGGCAAGTACCGTACCGATGGACAAAGGGAATAACATACGGGATTGAGTGAATCCTCGACACGGTGGTTCATCCGATGAAGATCATCGAGGAACACGTGGGAACCAACATGGGTATCCAGATCCCGCTGTTGGTTATTGACCGGAGAGTGGTCTCGGTCATGTCTACGTGTCTCCCGAACCCGTAGGGTCTACACACTTAAGGTTCGGTAACGCTAGGGTCGTAGAGATTAATGCACGTGGAAACCCGAAAGTTGTTCGGAGTCCCGGATGAGATCCCGGACGTCACGAGGAGTTCCGGAATGGTCCGGAGGTAAAGATTGATATATGGGAAGTCCAGTTTCGGCCAGCGGGTGATCTTCGGGGGTCACCGGGAGTGTCCCGGGACCACCGGAGGGGCCCCGGGGGTCCACCGGGTGGGGCCACCCATCCCGGTGGGGCCCCCAGGCCGCAAGGGGATGTGTGCAGCCCCCTGGGCTGGCGCACCACCAAGGGAGGCCCACCTTCCCTGCGCCTAGGGATAAACCCTAAGGGGAGGGGGGCCACCACTTGCCTTGGGGGAGGGGGACTCCTCCCTGGCCGCCGCCCCCCCTGGCCCCCTATATATATGTGGGGGGGAGAGGGCAGCCGCACCTCAGCCCTGGCGCCTCTCCCCCTCCCGTCACACCTCCCAACTCCTTTGCAGGGCAGCCCGGCGAAGCCCTGCTGCGATCTCCACTGCATCCGTCATCACGCTGTCGTGCTGCCGGATCTCTGACGACTTCTCCTCCCCCCTTGCTGGATCAAGAAGGAGGTGACGTTGCTGCACCGTACGTGTGTTGAACGCGGAGGTGCCGTCCGTTCGGCGCTAGATCATCGGTGACGAAGAACGTGAAGAGTACGACTACTTCATCCTTGCTTCGTTGAAAGCTTCCGCACGCGATCTACATAACGGTATGTAGATGCACTCTTACTTGCTCGTTGCTAGATGTCTCCATAGTTGGATCTTGGTGAAGACGTAGAAATTTTTTGAATTATGCTACGTTCCCCAACAGTGGCATCTGAGCCTAGGTTTTATGCGTAGCATCTTGGCACGAGTAGAACACAAAGCAGTTGTGGGCGTATGATCTTGTTCAACTTTCTTACCGTTACTAGTCAATCTTGATTCGGCGGTATTGTGGGATGAAGCGGCCCGGACCGACCTTACACGTACGCTTACGTGAGACTGGTTCCACCGACAGACATGCACTAGATGCATAAGGTGGCTGGCGGGTGTCTGTCTCTCCTACTTTAGTCGGATCGGATTCGATGAAAAGGGTCCTTATGAAGGGTAAATAGAAGTTGACAAATCACGTCGTGGTTTTGGCGTAGGTAAGAAACGTTCTTGCTAGAAATCCTATAGAAGCCACGTAAAACTTGCAACAACAATTAGAGGACGTCTAACTTGTTTTTGCAGCATGTGTTTTGTGACGTGGTATGGCCAAGAACGAAGATGTGATGAATGATATATGTGATGTATGAGATTGATCATGTTTTTGTAATAGGGAATCACGACTTGCATGTCGATGAACTTGACAACCGACAGGAGCCATAGGAGTTGTCTTAATTATTGTATGACCTGCGTGTCACTGAATAACGCCATGTAATTACTTTACTTCGTTGCTAAACGTTAGCTATAGTAGTAGAAGTAATAGTTGGCGTGACAACTTCCTCAAGACACGATGATGGAGATCATGATGATGAAGATCATGGTGTCGAACCGGTGACAAGATGATCATGGTGCCCCGAAGATGGAGATCCAAGGAGCAGGATGATATTGGCCATATCATGTCACTATAATTGATTGCATGTGATGTTTATCATGTTTTTGCATCTTGTTTACTTAGAACGACGGTAGTAAATAAGATGATCTCTCACTAAACTTTCAAGTAATGTGTTTCCCCTAACTGTGCACCGTTGCTAAAGCTCGTTGCTCCGAAGCACCACGTGATGATCGGGTGTGATAGGTTCTAACGTTCACATACAACGGGTGTAAGACAGATTTACACACGCGATACACTTAGGGTTCACTTGACGAGCCTAGCATGTACAGACATGGCCTCGGAACACGGAAGACCGAAAGGTCGAACACGAGTCGTATAGAAGATACGATCAACATGAAGATGTTCACCGTTTTTGACTAGTCCGTCTCACGTGATGATCGGACACGGACTACTCGATTCGGATCGTGTATCACTTAGATGACTAGAGAGATGTCATTCTGAGTGGGAGTTCATTAAAATTTGATTAAGATGAACTTAATTATCATGAACTTAGTCTAAATTCTTTACAATATCTCTTGTAGATCAAATGGCCCACGCTCCAGTTTCCCTCAACTTCAACGCGTTCCTAGAGAAAACCAAGCTGAAAGACGATGGTAGCAACTATACGGATTGGGTCCGTAACCTGAGGATTATCCTCATAGCTGCCAAGAGATCATATGTCCTAGAAGCACCGCTAGGTGATGCACCTGCTCCCGATGTTGACCAAGACGTTTTGAACGTCTGGCAGTCGCGTAGTGATGATTACTCCCTGGTTCAGTGCGGCATGCTTTACAGTTTAGAATCGGGGCTCCAAAAGCGTTTTGAGCACCACGGAGCATATGAGATGTTCGAAGAGCTGAAAATGGTTTTCCAAGCTCATGCTCGAGTCGAGAGATATGATGTCTCCGACGCATTCTACAGCTGTAAGATGGAGGAGAACAGTTCTGTCAGTGAGCACATCCTCAAGATTTCAGGATTGCACAACCGCTTGTCTCAGCTGGGAATGAATCTCCCAGATGAAGCGGTCGTTGACAGAATCCTCCAGTCGCTCCCACCAAGCTTCAAGAGCTTCGTGTTGAACTTCAATATGCAGGGGATGGAGAAGTCCATTCCCGAGGTGTATTCGATGCTGAAATCAGCGGAGGTAGACATCAAGAAAGAACATCAAGTGTTGATGGTCAATAAAACCACTAAGTTTAAGAAAGGCAAGGGAAAGAAGAACTTCAAGAAGGACGGCAAGCAAGTTGCCGCGCCTGGAAAGCCTGTTGCCGGGAAGAAGCCAAAGTATGGACCCAAGCCAGAGACTGAGTGCTTTTATTGCAAGGGAACGGGTCACTGGAAGCGGAACTGCCCCAAATACTTAGCAGACAAGAAGGCCGGCAACGTCAAAGGTATATATGATATACATGTTATTGATGTGTACCTTACCAGCACTCGTAGTAGCTCCTGGGTATTCGATACCGGTGCAGTTGCTCACATTTGTAACTCAAAACAGGAGCTGCAGAATAAACGGAGACTGGCGAAGGATGAGGTGACGATGCGCGTCGGGAATGGTTCCAAGGTCGATGTGATCGCCATCGGCACGCTACCTCTACATCTACCCTCGGGATTAGTTTTGAACCTGAATAATTGTTATTTAGTACCAGCTTTGAGAATGAACATTGTTTCTGGATCTCGTCTTATGCGAGATGGATATTCTTTCAAATCGGAGAATAATGGTTGTTCTATTTATTTGAGAGATATGTTTTATGGTCATGCCCCACTGGTCAATGGTTTATTTTTGATGAATCTCGAACGTAGTGATACACATATTCATAGTGTAGATGCCAAAAGATGTAAAGTTGATAACGATAGTCCCACATACTTGTGGCATTGCCGCCTTGGTCATATTGGTGTCAAACGCATGAAGAAGCACCATTCAGATGGACTTCTAGAGTCTCTTGATTATGAATCATTTGACACGTGTGAACCATGCCTCTTGGGCAAGATGACCAAGACTCCGTTCTCCGGAACAATGGAGCGAGCAACCAACTTGCTGGAAATCATACATACTGATGTGTGCGGTCCAATGAGTGTTGAGGCTCGCGGAGGCTACCGTTATGTTCTCACCCTCACGGATGACTTGAGTAGATACGGGTATATCTATTTGATGAAACACAAGTCTGAGACCTTTGAAAAGTTCAAGGAATTTCAGAATGAGGTTGAGAATCAACGTGACAGAAAAATAAAGTTCTTGCGATCAGATCGTGGGGGTGAATATTTAAGTCATGAATTTGGCACACACACCTTAGAAGCTGTGGAATTGTTTCACAATTGACACCGCCCGGAACACCTCAACGTAACGGTGTGTCCGAACGTCGAAATCGTACTCTGTTGGACATGGTGCGATCTATGATGTCCCTCACCGATTTACCGCTATCTTTTTGGGGTTATGCTTTAGAGACTGCCGCATTCACTTTAAATAGGGCTCCGTCAAAATCCATTGAGACGACTCCATATGAACTTTGGTTTGGCAAGAAACCGAAGCTGTCGTTTCTGAAAGTTTGGGGTTGCGATGCTTATGTCAAGAAACTTCAACCTGAAAAGCTCGAACCCAAATCGGAAAAATGCGTCTTCATAGGATACCCAAAGGAAACTATTGGGTACACCTTCTACCACAGATCCGAAGGCAAAGTCTTTGTTGCCAAGAATGGATGCTTTCTGGAGAAAGAGTTTCTCTCGAAAGAAGTGAGTGGGAGGAAAGTAGAACTTGATGAGGTGATAGTCACCACTCCTGTACCGGAAAGTAGCGCAACGCAGGAAACTGTTCCTGAGGTGCCTGCACCGACAAGGGAGGAAGATAATGATAATGATCATGAAGATACAGATCAAGTTACTACTGAACTTCGAAGGTCCACAAGGGCACGTTCCGCACCAGAGTGGTACGGCAACCCTGTCCTAGAAATCATGTTGTTGGACAACGGTGAACCTTCGAACTATGAAGAAGCGATGGCGGGCCCAGATTCCAATAAATGGCTTGGAGCCATGAAATCCGAGATAGAATCCATGTATGAAAACAAAGTATGGACTTTGGTGGACTTGCCTGATGATAGGCACGCCATAGAAAATAAATGGATATTTAAGAAGAAGACAGACGCAGATGGTAATGTGACCATCTATAAGGCTCGGCTTGTCGCTAAGGGTTATCGACAAGTTCAAGGGATTGACTACGACGAGACTTTCTCTCCCGTAGCGATGCTGAAGTCAGTCAGAATCATGTTAGCTATTGCCGCATTCTATGATTATGAGATATGGCAAATGGACGTCAAAACAGCATTCCTTAATGGCTTCCTCAAGGAAGAGTTGTATATGATGCAACCGGAAGGTTTTGTCGATCCAGAGAACGCTGACAAGGTATGCAAGCTCCAGCGCTCGATTTATGGGCTGGTGCAAGCATCTCGGAGTTGGAATATTCGCTTTGATGAGGTGATCAAAGCGTTTGGTTTTATAAAGACTTATGGAGAAGCCTGTATTTACAAGAAAGTGAGTGGGAGCTCTGTAGCATTTCTCATATTATATGTGGATGACATATTGCTGATGGGAAATGATATAGAATTCTTGGAAAATGTAAAGGCCTATTTGAATAAAAGTTTTTCAATGAAGGACCTTGGAGAAGCTGCTTACATATTAGGCATCAAAATCTATAGAGATAGATCGAGACGCCTCATTGGTCTTTCACAAAGTACATACCTTGACAAAATATTGAAGAAGTTCAATATGGATCAGTCAAAGAAAGGATTCTTGCCTGTTTTGCAAGGTATGAGATTGAGTAAGACTCAGTCGCCGACCACGGCAGAAGATAGAGAAAAGATGAGTGTCATTCCCTATGCCTCGGCAATAGGTTCTATCATGTATGCCATGCTGTGTACCAGACCTGATGTGAACCTTGCCATAAGTTTGGTAGGGAGGTACCAAAGTGATCCCGGTACGGAACACTGGACAACGGTCAAGAACATCCTGAAGTACCTGAAAAGGACTAAGGATATGTTTCTCGTTTATGGAGGTGACGAAGAGCTCGTCGTAAAGGGTTACATCGATGCTAGCTTCGACACAGATCTGGATGACTCTAAGTCACAAACCGGATACGTGTATATTTTGAATGGAGGGGCAGTCAGCTGGTGCAGTTGCAAGCAAAGCGTGGTGGCAGCATCTACATGTGAAGCGGAGTACATAGCTGCTTCGGAAGCAGCGCAGGAAGGAGTCTGGATGAAAGAGTTCATCACCGACCTAGGAGTCATTCCAAGTGCGTCAAGCCCGATGACTCTCTTCCGTGACAACACTGGTGCTATTGCTATTACCAAGGAGCCCAGGTTTCACAAGAAGACCAAGCACATCAAGCGCCGTTTCAACTCCATCCGGAATTATGTTCAGGATGGAGACATAGATATTTGTAAAGTGCATACGGATCTGAATGTTGCAGACCCGTTGACTAAACCTCTTTCACGAGCAAAACATGATCAACACCAGAACTCTATGGGTGTTCGATTCATCACAATGTAACTAGATTATTGACTCTAGTGCAAGTGGGAGACTGTTGGAGATATGCCCTAGAGGCAATAATAAAAGCATTATTATTATATCTCCTTGTTCATGATAATTGTCTGTTATTCATGCTTGAATTGTATTGTACGGAAACAGCGATACATGTGTGAATACACAGATTACAATGAGTCCCTGGTAGGCCTCTAGTAGCCAGCTTGTTGATCAACAGATGGTCACGGTTTCCTGACCATGGACATGAGATGTCGGTGATAACGGGATCACATCATTAGGAGAATGATGTGATGGACAAGACCCAAACTTGAGCATAACACGAGATCGTATAGTTCGTAATGCATAAGCTTTTCGGTGTCAAGTATTTATTCCTTAGACCATGAGGTTGTACAACTCCCGGATACCATAGGAGTGCTTTGGGTGTGCCAACCGTCACAACGTAACTGGGTGGCTATAAAGGTACGCATCGGGTATCTCCGAAAGTGTCTGTTGAGTTGGTACGAACCGAGACTGGGATGTTGTCACTCCGTATGACGGAGAGGTACCTCTGGGCCCACTCGGTAAGACATCATCATAATGAGCTCAATGTGACTAAGTAGTTGGTCACGGGATGATGGATTACGGATCGAGTAAAGAGACTTGCCATGACGAGATTGAACAAGGTATCGGGGATACCGACGATCGAATCTCGGGCAAGTACCGTACCGATGGACAAAGGGAATAACATACGGGATTGAGTGAATCCTTGACACGGTGGTTCATCCGATGAAGATCATCGAGGAACACGTGGGAACCAACATGGGTATCCAGATCCCGCTGTTGGTTATTGACCGGAGAGTGGTCTCGGTCATGTCTACGTGTCTCCCGAACCCGTAGGGTCTACACACTTAAGGTTCGGTAACGCTAGGGTCGTAGAGATTAATGCACGTGGAAACCCGAAAGTTGTTCGGAGTCCCGGATGAGATCCCGGACGTCACGAGGAGTTCCGGAATGGTCCGGAGGTAAAGATTGATATATGGGAAGTCCAGTTTCGGCCAGCGGGTGATCTCCGGGGGTCACCGGGAGTGTCCCGGGACCACCGGAGGGGCCCCGGGGGTCCACCGGGTGGGGCCACCCATCCCGGTGGGGCCCCCAGGCCGCAAGGGGATGTGTGCAGCCCCCTGGGCTGGCACACCACCAAGGGAGGCCCACCTCCCCTGCGCCTAGGGATAAACCCTAAGGGGAGGGGGGGCACCACTTGCCTTGGGGGAGGGGGACTCCTCCCTGGCCGCCGCCCCCCCTTGCAGATTGGATCTGCAAGGGGCTGGCGCCCCCCCTGGCCCCCTATATATATGTGGGGGGGAGAGGGCAGCCGCACCTCAGCCCTGGCGCCTCTCCCCCTCCCGTCACACCTCCCAACTCCTTTGCAGGGCAGCCCGGCGAAGCCCTGCTGCGATCTCCACTGCATCCGTCATCACGCCGTCGTGCTGCCGGATCTCTGACGACTTCTCCTCCCCCCTTGCTGGATCAAGAAGGAGGTGACGTTGCTGCACCGTACGTGTGTTGAACACGGAGGTGCCGTTCGTTCGGCGCTAGATCATCGGTGACGAAGAACGTGAAGAGTACGACTACTTCATCCTTGCTTCGTTGAAAGCTTCCGCACGCAATCTACATAACGGTATGTAGATGCACTCTTACTTGCTCGTTGCTAGATGTCTCCATAGTTGGATCTTGGTGAAGACGTAGAAATTTTTTGAATTATGCTACGTTCCCCAACATGTCACAGACCCGGAACAAGTCCATCAAATTCTTGAAAGTGAAGTGGTCACACCATACCGACCGAGAAGCTACGTGGGAGCGAGAAAATCACCTTCGTTCCGTGTATCCCTCCTTCTTCCAGTCCTAGATCTCAGGACGAGATCTTTTCGTAGTGTAGGAGAGTTTGTAACACCCCCTATGAGATACTTTCCAATAATGGCAACAAAGCAATTATCAATTTGATCCTTGTCCTTATCCTTGGGGATTCTTGTCATTTGAGCTTATTTTATTTTTGCATTGTCATTTTATTTTATTTTTGTATCAATGCATTGCTTCATCATCATGGCATCTTAGTCATGTTAGTTACTTATTGTTGTGGTTGTGATGTGAGGCCACCTTGTTGATGTTGTGTGAGTGTTGGTGCAAGCCATGCCCTTGCCAAAACCCTAGCACCCCTCATTCTTCTTCACCTCTTCTCTTGCCTTCTTCTTCTTCCTTTCTTTACTTAATTTTTTGCAAGTGACCTAGCCATTCCATTAATGTTCAACTCCTCCCCTTTTCTATGTTGCTATGACATGTGCCTTCATGCAAAGCCATGCCCCATTTAGAAGTGATTTGGTTGGGTTCAAAAATGACAAGAGTTTGGACCATATTCAAACTCCATTTATTTTTCTACCTCCAAAAATATCCAAACAAATTTTATTAAATAGGGCATAAATCTAGGAGCATGGGGATATTTTATTTATGTCCAAACTCTTTTCCTTTTAGCCTGCACTTTTCATTTTTATTTTCTGTTTGAAGAAAAATAGAAAAGGAAAGAAGATAGCAGCAGCAGCAGTGGCTTGGGCCACCTCCCTCCTCCACCAGGTCCAGCCAACCCCTCCGCAGCACCCCTCGGCCCACTTCTTTCTCCCGCAGCGGCCCAACCAGCGCCAACGTCGCGTGCAGTCACGCCGTCTCCTTTCGCCCGTGCGGTCCCACACGTCAGCCTCTCACCCCTCTTCGCCGTCTTCCTCCGTCACTCTGTTGTAGAGACAGAGGGCGTGCTCTCCGTCGCGCCGTGATCACGGACGTCGAGACCACGTGATCGGCGCCCCCCTTTTTAAACCCAAGCAGTCGCAGCCCTAGGTTTCCTCCTCCTCCTCCCTCTTTCTTCTCGCGCGCCGCCTAGGTAAGCGCCCGCGCACGCCCGCACTGCTCGCCACGGCCGGCCCGATCCCGAGCTCGTCTCCGGTGTAGGAGTCGTCGCCGGCCTCCTCTCCGTAGTCGACGAACTGTGCACGCCTCCCCGAGCCGTTCTGGAGTAGATCCGGGGCCCAGGATGACAAGCCCGACGCCCACACCGTCTGCTTCTTCTTCCTCTGTCCGCGACAGCGACCGCGCCAAGATTCAGAGCCCGTCTTTCTCCTCCCCAGCGCGTCTGCATCGAGATCTTCTTGTCCTGGGGTAAGGAGGTACTCTCCACTCCTCCCTGCTTCTTCTTCATCGTCGGTAGTCCTCTGTACTAGTCACTGGTGGCATGTCTTCGTCGTGCTCTCGGTGCCCCGTTGTTCTGTAACCTGCAGCTGTCGCGCGCTTCAGCTAGTCGCCGTAGGCCTTGCGCGTCGCCGCTCTGGATCCACAGCAGCTCCGTCGCATGATCCCGCACGCCCGCAGCTTGTCGCCGCTCCACCTAGGTCTTGCTCTGACGAGAAGAGGTTCCGCCGCCGTCGTTTTGACGAGAGCTCGTCGCCGTCGATGTAGTGCATGCTAGGTGCCGCAAGCACATGAAGTGGATGCGGCGTTCCCCCCAGGAACTGCCCGCACCCCTCCGCCGTCCCTTTAGGTCACCGGAGTAGCTCCGACGAGCCTCTGCTTTCCCCTGCCGCTAGCTTCTTCAGTTATCTCATCTAGCACTGCGCCTATGTTCTATCAAGAACACATGTCTAGCCAAGTGGCTAGCTCCTTCGTCAGTTATCAGTGAGACGCGGGTTCGATTCTAGTAGGGGGCAGTGGGATTTAATCCCCCCATTTTTTTGCCTTGCGTTAGACTGACAGGCAGGCCCCACCTGCCAACCTCACCGCCCGCTGCACGCCCACACGCGCACACAGCCGCTGCCACATCAGCGCCCTGACCCCACAGGTCAGTGGCTACGGCTAGAATTGGCCTGGGTCATTTTTGACCTCTGCGCCTATTTCCATTTCCTGTTTTGTTTTTCTTTTTGTTTTTCTGCATATTGTTTGTTTATTTTATATCTGGTGATATATGCATCTATTGGGGTTGAGTTATATAAGAAACTTTCTCAGTTTTTCATGTAGATTATCAATATGTTGTTTGTTGCGATGTCTAAAAACATTTAAAATGTTGTTTGAATTATTCTTATGTTAAATATGCTTAAACTTGTAAAAATCATAACTAATTAACTACAACTCCAAATTTAACAAACTTTATATGCATTTGGGGTCGAAAAATGTGTAGAATAATGTGGTGTTGTTGTTTTGCATGTTTGACAACTTTAGAACAGTAGTTTCTCAGATCTGTCCCAAATGCATTTAACTGATTATGGGAGTTTCTGGAAATTGTTGTATGTTCATTCCAGCTCATTTAAATATGCTAGCATGTTGCTGTAGTCCTAGTAGCACCCTTGCCATGTTAACCAACTCCTTTAACTTGTTGGGTGCTTGTTTGAATAATCTACATAACCTTATTAGTTTTGTTCTTTTGCTTGTTTTCTTTCATGTGGGTGATCTTGTTTGCTATGATGTTATTGCACTCTTGTGTCCCTAGGCCATGCATCATATCTATTCATGTCCATATGCATCATGATCATGCATCATGTGGTTGAGCATTGCATGATGATTGATTGTTGTTCCGGTGTTGCTTGTTGTGTTGGTTAGAGCCCGGTGACGATTCGGAGTACGAGGTTCCTACCGAGGCTGAGTTTGAGGAGCAAGGTTACGATCCCTCCGTGGAATCAACATGCAAGATGACCATTCCAAGATATCACTACTATCTTTGCCTATGCTAGATGTCTCGCTCTTTAGATATTGCCTCGATGCCTATTCATGTTTGTCAGCCCTCCTATTGTTGCCATTAAACTCTCTAACCACCCTCCTAGCAAACCGTTGTTTGGCTAAGTACGCATCGCTCAACCCCTCTTATAGCATTGTTAGTTGCAGGTGAAGATTTGAAGATTCTTGCCTCGTGATGAAGTTGTTGTTGGGATATCACAATATATAATTTGTTAAACTAAATCACCTATATATTGGTAATGGGTAGAAGGCTAAGCCTCTTGCTTGGTGTTTTGTTCCACTCATGCCACCCTAGGAACCGATAAACCGGTGTTATGTTCCCTTATTTTGCATCCCTAACATGGTTGGGGTTTATGGCCCCCCCTTGATAATTCGCTTAGTGCTAAAGCTTTTCTAGCAAGGCCAAACATTGGTTTTACATTTGCCTAAACAACTAAAACTTGCATAGGGCGTTGCAAACCCGAGTTCTTAATCCACCCCCCGGACTAGTGCTCCTCATGAGTGTTGGTCCAACCCAGAGTCATGTGCGGTACCCCCCTTGGCAACTTGGGTTTGGTCACCGTACGCTGTGCTCATCTGGTCGTGGCCTGAAACTAGATACGCGCGACTACTATCAGGGTGTCGGCACGCCGGAAGGTCTTGCTGGATTAGTTTTACCATTGTCGAAATATCTTGAGCACGGGATTCCGAGAATACTCGGGTCTTCCCACCTTGGAGTTGCGACTCCACAGATTGTGAGCTTGTGATGGGCTAAGTTGGGACACCCCTGCAGGGTTTGATCTTTCGAAAGCCGTGCCCGCGGTTATGTGGCAGATGGGAATTTGTTAATATCCGGTTGTAGATAACTTGACACCATGTTCTTGAATATACTACCTGCGTGAGTAACTGTGACGATCTCTTTTCGAAGGGGTTCGGGAAGTGAACACGATGGGGTTATGTTTGATCGTGAGTAGTTAGGATCACCTCGTGATCAACTTGGCGATCGTTGGCACTTGTTCTCTTCTCGCTCTAAACTCGTAAGCTAGTGCTAGTGCTTGCTGCAACCTTTGGTTTAAGCCTTTCCACACCTAAGACTTTGATAGTCTTCTTACCCGAGAATGGGATTGCTGAGTCCTCTGTGGCTCACAGATTGAACACAACACCAGATGCAGGTACCGTTGAGAACTATACAGGAGGTGGATCAGAGCTGTACTGGGAGTTCGATGAAGAGTGTGGACATTACTATGTGTCTTACCCCGACGATCAGTAGTGGCTCTTACTAGGATGATCCGGGCCTTGTGTTATTTATGGTATCTATTTGTTTGGATTTCATCCGTAGTCGGACTCTGATGTTATTTGGATGATATATGTTATTGTATTACATTGTGTGACGTGGCGAGTGTAAGCCAACAACCATTTTACATTTTCTCCCTGTTTTTTTACATGAGTTGTGCAAAGATACCATACTTGAGGTCATTCTAGTATGCGTTTATGTCCTTAAGTCGTGCCTCGACACGTGGGGGACATAGCCGCATACTGGGAATTACAAAAGGTTATGGACAAGTTCAAGGAATTGACTATGACGAGACTTACTCACCGGTAGCAATGCTGAATTTGGCGAGGATCGTACTAGCTATAGCTTCCTATTTCTATTACGAGATATGACAGATGGATGTCAAAATGGCTTTCCTTCATGGAAATTTAACCGAGGATGTGTATATGATATAGCCGGAGGGTTTTGTCAATCCGACTAGCACTAGTAAGGTATGCAAGCTCAAGAGATCCATTTATGGGTTGAGAAAAGCATCTCGAAGATGGAACATCCATTTTGATGAGGTCGTCACTAGTCTTGGTTTTATCAAAAGCGAAGAGGACGCTTGTTTATACAATGTGACGCCCAAAGACCGACGTCCCAGAAGATTCCAGATGTTCCGGGTTCTCCCGTGTGTTTCATTTGTGCTTGTGTTATTTATTTTGCATTACATTGCATCATGTCATCATGCCATCATGACTTTAATTCTGCAACTCAACCAAATAAGTCGTGTGGACCTTCGGTCCATTCAAATCGAGGGAAGGATGACTTCTCTTTATAACATATATATATCCTCCTAATATTTATGGAGCTATTATAAAAATATTCCATTATTGGAAGCAACCATCACACACTTGCATAATCTTCCCCATGCCTTTTCTTTCCCAATTCCTTGCCTCCAAGCCTTGTCTATAATTTTTTTTCCGTTTATCGAGGTTCCTCCAAAAACCTCAACATTTTTGGACACTTCTGAAACCTAGTCCTAGTTCAAACTATTCGAATTTAATTCAAATGAGTTCGAATTTATCTCTTGCATTCTTGCCTCTCCTATTTTTCGTGGACCGTGGACATTTTTGCGAGTCTGGGAAAATTAAACCGAAGTCCAAATTCTTATTCTAACCCTTCCTTCTTCTCCTTTCTTCTTGCTATTTTTTCTGTATTTGGGAATAAGTAGAAATGAGAGAGGGCGCAGTATGCCAGGAGCCCATCCCGCCGTACCTCCCAGCTGCTAGTGGCATGGCCCAGACCGGCCCATTTTCCCCGCGGCCCAGGCCAGCCTCCAGGCCGGTCCATCGCCTCCTCCAGCTCTAACCCTAGCCCGCACTCAGTGTCGCCCACTTCTCTCCCTCGATCCCTCTCCTCATCCCTCAGCGCCGCACCTGCCTCCCTCTCGCTCGATCTCGATCCAGCGAGACCCCGCCTCGCCTCCAGGACTGAGCCCCGCCGCCGCACATCCTGCCGCTCCGCCGCGGGCAGGAGCTCGCCGGAGCCAGCGCCTCCGGCCTCCCCTGACTCTGTCCCTCTGCATCGTCGTTGTCGCGCCCTCAAGCCACCTCGCCATCTCTCCTTCCCCGTCGCGCCAGGAGGCCGAGGCCACCTCGCGCCGGCCACCCTCCGGCCTCCTCCGCGCCTCCACGGCCACCGGCGCCACCAAGGCCGCTGCCCCGCGCGCCTCCTCGCCCTCCGAGCTCCTCCACGGGCCAGTGTCGTAGACGCCGGAGCTCTTCTCCGCCTGTGCTTCGAACCAGGGACGCCTCTTGCCTGGGTTCCGGCACCCCTCCTTGCCTCCTCCTTGCTGTTGTTGCTTCGAGTTGGGTGTTGCCATGAGCAGTCAACGCTGAGCTCCATTGTTGGCTCGCCACCATCGCCCTGACAGGTGCTCCGCCTCCCCTGTGTTGTTGCCAAGACCGGCCAGATCGCCTACATGGACGCAAGTACCCCGACGACCGCTGTTTTTGGAAGACCCAAGTACCACGACGCATGAAGAACCATGAACGAATGCGTCAAGTACCACTACGCCCGGAGCACTTGGAACCCTCAAGTTCATCTACGGAACGGGTACGACGACCGTCGCCGAAGAACCGTGTACCACTACCGTCGGCCCGAAGACGTCCGATGCCGCGACAAGTACCTCTTCGGAAACGTGAACGGCTACAAAACGTGTACCACGACCCGCGAGTACCACTACTTCCTCTACGATCTCGAGCCGCCCCGAAACGCACGTTCCGAAGGTATAACCCCGAGACGATGACCCGTGGACTGCATGTGTTGTATGAGATGAATCGGATGTTTGCATCGTGTCCGTTGTGGCCCTCGTTTGCCTTGTCGCCGACCCATGGGAACCCGGTGACGGAATCACCTCACCTTTCATCTTGTTCGACTCGCTCTCGCTACCTTGCTTTTGCACCGCCATCTCGACGAGTGTCGGATCATCAGAACGTTGTCGTGGCATCGTATCCGTTTTCGCCGCCACGACCCTCTTTTCTTTCCGTCGTGGCGACAAATACTCCTTATCATCTTCATGTCAACTTTTAATAAAAATTTGCATAAAACTTGATCATGTCATCCGCATCACATTAACAACATTAAAATATTTAATTGTTGTTGCTTAAATAATTGCTAAATTGGTCATGGGGTTTCTGGAATTGTTGTTGTTATTTCCGGCCTCATTTAAAATGCCTAGATAGCTAGTTTACACTTGCTTCACCTCTTGCCATGTTAACAAACATTTAATCTTGTCTTGTAAATAAACGAGAGTCAACTAAATAAATATAATGTGGTGTTTCGTCAATATGCAACTCGTTGCATATTGAGCTCCACTTAACTTGTAGTATTGTTTGTGCACCTTGCCATGCCATGCATGTTTAAATCGGACATACATCATACTTGGAGGTGCATCGTATGCCATGTTAATGCTTGTATTGTTTTTCTGTGCTTCCTACCTTGCCAAGTTTTGCTTCCTGTATAGACTTGTAGTGCATCCTATGTAGACTTGTGTTGCATCATACTTGTTTGAGCATATTGCCATGTTCTTGTGATGTGTGTTTACCGTGTTGCTTGCTTCTTCTCGTTAGTGCTTGTTCCGTTGCGTTCGTGAGGATTCGTTCGTCTACCCGTGGTTCGTCTTCGAGGCGTCTTCTTTGTCTTCTTCATGGATCCGTTCTTCTTCCTTGTGGGATCTCAGGCAAGATGATCATCCCCTTGGATACCTTTACTATCATTGCCATGCTTAGTTGTCTCGATGCTATCGTTATATGTCGTGCTACCCATCATTTATGTCAGCCTCTCCTTGTTGCCATGAAACCTCTAACCTTTGACACCTTCCTAGCAAACCATTGTTTGGCTATGTTACCCGCTTGCTCAGCCCCTCTTATATTGTTGTTAGTTGCAGGTGAAGATGAAGATCGTTCCATGTTGGAACTTGATGTTGGAATATCACAATATGCCTTATATATTAACACACCTATATACTGGGCATGGGTGGAAGGCTCGGCCTTTTGCTTGGTGTTTTATACCACTCATGCCACCTTAGGCGCCGATAAACCGGCATTATGTTCCTTGATTTTGCGTTCCTTACACGGTTGGGTATATGGGGACCCCTTGACAGTTCGTCTTTGAATAAAACTCCTCCATCAAGGCCCAACATTGGTTTTAATTTGCCTCATAATAACAACTTAATTAATTAATTAAATTTGCATAGGGGGTCGCGTCCTCGGGGATTCTTTCTACATAGCAGGGGGGCCAGTGCTGATGGTGTTGGTCCCAAACGGGGGTCCTGCAGGGCCGCCTTGGGGAAACCCGAGGTATCTGGTATAACCTGTAGCATCACCCATCCGGACGTGGCCTGAGACGAGATACGCGCGGCTACTATTAGGGTGTCGGCACGCCGGGAGGTCTTGCTGGACTTGTTTTACCATTGTCGAAATGTCTTGTCCACCGGGATGCCAAGCCTGATCGGATTTCCCTAAGATAAGGGGTGATGATATTATATTTATCACTTCAGCTGATCATGAGAGCTTGTGATGGGCTAAGTTGGGACACCCCTGCAGGGTTATGATCTTTCGAAAGCCGTGCCCGCGGTTATGTGGCAGATTGGAATTTGTTAATATCCGGTTGTAGAAAACTTGACAGAGGATCCGAAGTAAAACACACAACTGTGTGAGTAACCGTGACTGTCTCTTTTCACTTTGAGAAGAGAACACGGTGGGGTTATGTTTGACTCGTAGGTAGTTCAGGATATTTAGCGATCACTACTAGTTTGCGACTGTTTGCGTAGATTCTCATCTTATTCTTGTACTCGTAAGTTAGCCACCATATTATGCTTAGCCGCTGCTGCAACCTCACCACTTTACCTCTTCCTACCCATAAAGCTTTGCTAGTCTTGATACCCATGGTTATGGGATTGATGAGTCCTCGTGGCTCACAGTTACTACAACACCAGATGCAGGTTCAGCCGAGTATGATGCAGGAGCTGGTTCAAGTACTTCACTGGGAGCTCGATGAAGAGCGTGGTCGTATGCTTGTGACGTTTTTCGACGATCAGTAGCGGTTTATACTAGGGGCGATTCGGACCTGTGGCTTTATGTTTTGGTATCTTTCTTTTGGATCTTCGCCCATAGTCGGGTTGTGATGTTTTAGATGATGATTTGCTTATGTAATGTATTGTGTGACGTGGCGAGTGTAAGCCAACTATCCTTTTGCAATTTCACCCCTATTTTTACATGAGTCGTGCAAAGATGCCGAACTTGAGATCATTCCAGAATGGGCTTATACCTTTAAGTCGTGCCTCGACACGTAGGAGGTATAGTCCCATCCTGGGCATTACAAGTTGGTAATCAGAGCCTTCTCCGACCTAGGAGCCCCCACTGACTGACCGAATCGTTGACGGTTGAGTCTAGGCACACACTTGAAAATGTTTTGAGTCCTATATATATATCGGAGAGTAGGATTTCTGTTTGCTCCTCATCTCTTTTCACTCTGGTGAGGACTCCTGACGATTACTTGTCTCTTCTACTCTCAAAATTTCACCAAAAAAAATTTAGGATCACATCGGTATTGTTTGGATTGTTCCGATGTCTTTGTGACGAGAACATTGTTCTCGATGCCTCCTGTCATTAGGGCTTGTGGCAGTGTCCCGGGGAGTTGAGCTCCGAGGTGTTGTCGTCACAAATATATCGCAGCAGTTCTGGAATACTTAAGACGGCGGACATCGAAAACTCTCCTATGCGGTTAGTGGCAAGATAACCCCGACATCACCCAGTACTGGGGAGGTAGTTCGGGAGTATTGCCATAGCTTGTATAGCAGATGCGTTTCGAAGGTCCGAGGTAAACGGTTTCCGGAAATAACTAGTTATGTGTTGAAGGATGGATACAGCTGGATGTAGGATTGGAGTTGAGTGTGCGATGCTTCCCCTGTATGCCCAACACTTGATTGCATAACTGGAAACTTTCGGAAATTAATAGGTTGGTTCATCTAGTATTTCGTAGGCATTCTTCCAACGAATGCATGATATGGAGTTAGGGGTTCTACATTGAGTGAAGTGGTTTTATGGGCATTGTTCCGATCGGGAGTTGCATCTTAAAGGGTCCTTGGCTATGCTGATCCGGGGATTGCAAAACCCTTTTGTAACACGTTCCATGAGCTTTCAGCATGAATATGTGGAATGAAGCTTCTATCTTGTATTTGTTCTATCTGCTCCTTGTTGCTTTTATTTACCTTTTGTTCTCCCAATTGGCTTCTCGACAAGTTGATGTAACTACGGAATTCATTCGTTCAATTCTATGTTCGAATGATATTGTGAAGATCATGTTGCAACATATCTATCCTTTGTTTTGATTTGATTCTGGTATTCGAGTTGCTTCGATGTCAAATGTTGATTCCATACCTTTCCTAATCGGTGTTCTCATATTTCTATGGGAGTGCTAATTCTTCTTGACCATCGAGATTTTCATGTTAATCCTTTTCAACCGGTGTGCCTTCTCTTCAAGTTATTCCATACGGACGTCGTTGAGAAATCTGATGATTTGTCTGTTTCATTCATCCCAAGTTGTGTTTGTTTTCCGCACCCTCCCACCCTTCTTCTTCTTGGAGCCAGAATTCTTAATCAAGTATCCATTTTATTCATGTGATATTTCTTCATTCTTTTCCTTCAATGTTCTTATGCGGTGATTTATCGTGAACATGCTCAAGAGCTTCAAGTTCATCATTATCTGTTCTCGTTTCTTCTCTGATGGAATAATTCAAGCTTCGGTCATGATCATATATGTTCCTCTTGTTTCGTATGTTTTCCGTGTTGGAATTTCTTATCCATGACTCTCTTATTTCTTCACATCTCTTTATTCTTATCCGGAGTGTACAAGGCAACTCAGAAGATTCATAATTCCATTCTTAATCCGTTCAAACTATTTTGAGGTTGTCATCTTACTCAAGCCATTTAATTCAGTCGGTGCAATATCTCTTAAGCAATCTATTTTCAACGGTGATTTCTTTTGAGTGGGCTCTAACCCATAGGTCTTTCTCCAGGATCTTACCTGACTCTTCCAATTTTTTCCGGAGTTATACTCAAATTCTTTTCAAAGTGTGACGTAAGAATGATTTCCATCGGTCACATGCCTTCTCCAAGATTGTTTCCAATTATTCTCATCTTTAGCTCTACCTTCCATCTTTTCATTCTTCCGGAGTATCTCAAATTCTTCAAGGTGGTTCTCGTTGTCATTCTCAGCATTGAAGACCGAAGAAGAATTTCTCCTAAATCTTGGTCTTTTCCGTCAAGATTTGTGGTTCTAGCTTCATGCCATCCTCATTATTGTTCAGATTGTGAGGAATTCTTTTTATACCCGTCCGAAGCATTTCATGAATTCTTTCCATTGTGATCCTCCGAAGGCCATCATTTCAGAATATTTCTTCGTTCTTAGTTTTCAACTTGTCCTCCAAATATTCTACATTGATGCCTCTTCGTTCGTCTCCATATTCTTACGGTGGTTCTTTCAAATTTTCTCTTCCGTTGTTATCGTATTAATTCATTTGTTCTTTTCATAATCCTACCGGTGAGTCGTCCAAGATTATTCTCAAGTTTGGCTATATCTCTCTCCAATCCTTTTCAAGAAGAATAAGTAGTAGGCCAAATCTGTTGCTTGTCATCAATTTAATTTGATGAAGGAGAAGCATACAGTAAATCTTATTCTTATTTCCTCGAAGTGATTAATCCCTTCCTTCGGAGCTTGTTCATCATATCATATCCTTGGTTCTAAGTTGTTCATCTTGTTTTCCGGAGCTCCAAGTTATTTCAATTATACCATTCCAAACCTCCATCTAATTCACCGCAGGCCTTGAATCTTATTCTTTTCATCTTTCACTTCCCATGCTTTCATTACCAGAGTTCTTCATGGTGGTTCATTATGATTTAATTCATCCTCAAAGTCTTCATCAAGATTATTCTTGGAGATCAAGCATTTTCATCATGCATTCCGAAGTGCAATTCTTGCTCCCTTATCTTTCGAGGTGGTGTTATGTCATTCTTGACAATTTTCCCTTCATGTTTCATGATTCATAAGTTGTCAGGAAGGAGATATTTAAACCCATCATTTTCTTTGTTCAGGAGATCTTTCCAACCTTTCAATTTATTCGTTGGAGTAATCTTGGGTCGTAATTCACCTAAAGCTTTCCCTAAGAATTGTTGCCATTATGGTGCTTATAAATGACCCAAGTTCTTCATTTATCCTCCCGGTGAGATAAGTTTTTCGTCTCCTTGTTGATCTCAATCCAATCAAATGTTTTCGTCAGTGGCTGGTTGTCACCTCTTAATTTTGAGATCTTTTCCATAAGCCCACAACAAGCTTATTCTTTTGTTGTTGATTATTTTCAACAACTCCGTTCAAACCTTCTTCGTAAGGATGTTTTTTATATTCATTTGTCGGAGAAGTTGTCTTTTTTCTTCTCCGTTCTTTTCTTTCCAACGATCTAGCATATATTTTTTCATTCCGGAGGCATTGTGATATTGCCCTCTTTGTCCCATAATCTCGTTTTGTCAACATCATGTTCTTTTCCTTGTTTATCTATCTAACTGGAGTGTTGTGCCCAACGTTCGAGTTCTCTCATCTTATCAAAGTTTTTCTTCTCTTTTCAACTGGAGTGCTGTCTGAAATCCTTCTTACCCCTTGTGACATTCTTTCAATTGTTTCAGAGGCAATATGATGTCGATTTCATCAAGATCATCCAATCTTCTCAAGCTCACGTTAATTCCTTCCATTTCCAATCGGAGTGTTGTCCAGATTATGTCATTCTTTTTCCTTGGCTATACCATTGCAGTTTCATATTCTTTTGGTTCGTAAGCTTTGGTTTCACGTCTTTCAACCAACAAGGTTCTCATAATGTTCCTTGTTCCTCTTTTCTAACGGAGTTTTCATATTCGTTCATCTCCGTTGTATTCTTCTTTCAATTTGGTCAACCTCTCAAGTTCGTGGTTTCACTCGTTTGTCAAAGAAGCAACTTTGTTTTACCACTTCCTTTATCCACTTTTATCCGGTGCCACCTCTAGGATCTCGGGTCGAGATCCTATGTTAGTGTGGGAGAGTTGTGACGCCCGAAGACCAACGTCCCAGAAGATTCCAGATGTTCCGGGTTCTCCCGTGTGTTTCATTTGTGCTTGTGTTATTTATTTCGCATTGCATCATGTCATCATGCCATCATGACTTTAATTCTGCAACTCAACCAAATAAGTCGTGTGGACCTTCGGTCCATTTAAATCGAGGGAAGGATGACTTCTCTTTATAACATATATATATCCTCCTAATATTTATGGAGCTATTATAAAAATATTCCATTGTTGGAAGCAACCATCACACACTTGCATAATCTTCCCCATGCCTTTTCTTTCCCAATTCCTTGCCTCCAAACCTTGTCTATAATTTTTTTTTCGTTTATCGAGGTTCCTCCAAAAACCTCAACATTTTTGGACACTTCTGAAACCTAGTCCTAGTTCAAACTATTTGAATTTAATTCAAATGAGTTCGAATTTATCTCTTGCATTCTTCCCTCTCCTATTTTTCGTGGCCCGTGGACATTTTTGCGAGTCTGGAAAAATTAAACCCAAGTCCAAATTCTTTTTCTAACCCTTCCTTCTTCTCCTTTCTTCTTGCTATTTTTTTCTGTATTTGGGAATAAGTAGAAATGAGAGAGGGCGCAGTATGCCAGAAGCCCATCCCGCCGGACCTCCCAGCTGCTAGTGGCATGGCCCAGACCGGCCCATTTTTCCCGCGGCCCAGGCCAGCCTCCAGGCCGGCCCATCACCTCCTCCAGCTCTAACCCTAGCCCGCACTCATCATCGCCCACTTCTCTCCCTCGATCCCTCTCCTCATCCCTCAGCGCCGCACCTGCCTCCCTCTCGCTCGATCTCGATCCAGCGAGACCCCGCGTCGCCTCTAGGACTGAGCACCGTCGCCGCACATCCTGCCGCTCCGCCGCGAGCAGGAGCTCGCCGGAGCCAGCGCCTCCGGCCTCCCCTGCCTCCGTCCCTCTGCATCGTCGCCGTCGCGCCCTCAAGCCGCCTCGCCATCTCACCTTCCCCGTCGCGCCAGGAGGCCGAGGCCACCTCGCGGCGGCCACCCTCCGACCTCCTCCGCGCCTCCACGGCCACCGGCGCCGCCAAGGCCGCTGCCCCGCGCGCCTCCTCGCCCTCCGAGCTCCTCCACGGGCAAGTGCCGCAGACGCCGGAGCTCTTCTCCGCCTGTGCTTCGAACCAGGGATGCCTCTTGCCTGGGTTCTGGCGCCCCTCCTTGCCTCCTCCTTGCTGTTGCTGCTTCGAGTTGGGTGTTGCCATGAGCAGTCAACGCCTAGCTCGGCTGTTGGCTCTCCACCATCGCCCTGACAGGTGGTCCGCCTCCCCTGTGTTGTTGCCAAGACCGGCCAGATCGCCTACATGGACGCAAGTACCCCGACGACCGCTGTTTTTGGAAGACCCAAGTACCACGACGCATGAAGAACCATGAACGAACGCGTCAAGTACCACTACGCTCGGAGCACTCGGAACCCTCAAGTTCATCTACGGAACGGGTACGACGACCGTCGCCGAAGAACCGTGTACCACTACCGTCGCCCCGAAGATGTCCGATGCCGCGACAAGTACCTCTTCGGAAACGTGAACGGCTACAAAACGTGTACCACGACCCGCGAGTACCACTACTTCCTCTACGATCTCGAGCCTCCCCGAAACGCACGTTCCGAAGGTATAACCCCGAGACGATGACCCGTGGACTGCATGTGTTGTATGAGATGAATCGGTTGTTTGCATCGTGTCCGTTGTGGCCCTCGTTTGCCTTGTCGCCGACCCGTGGGAACCCGGTGACGGGATCACCCCACCTTTCATCTTGTTCGACTCGCTCTCGCTACCTTGCTTTTGCACCGGCATCTCGACGAGTGTCGGATCATCGGAATGTTGTCGTGGCATCGTATCCGTTTTCGCCGACACGACCCTCTTTTCTTTCCTTCGTGGCGACAAATACTCCTTATCATCTTCATGTCAACTTTTAATAAAAATTTGCATAAAACTTGATCATGTCATCCGCATCATGTTAACAACATTAAAATGTTTAATTGTTGTTGCTTAAATAATTGCTAAATTGGTCATGGAGTTTTCGGAATTGTTGTTGTTATTTCCGGCCTCATTTAAGATGCCTAGAAAGCTAGTTTACACTTGCTTCACCTCTTGCCATGTTAACAAACATTTAATCTTGTCTTGTAAATAAACGAGAGTCAACTAAATAAATATAATGTGGTGTTTCGTCAATATGCAACTCGTTGCATATTGAGCTCCACTTAACTTGTAGTATTGTTTGTGCACCTTGCCATGCGATGCATGTTTAAATCGGACATACATCATACTTGGAGGTGCATCGTATGCCATGTTAATGATTGTGTTGTTTTTCTGTGCTTCCTACCTTGCCATGTTTTGCTTCATGTATATACTTGTAGTGCATCCTATGTAGACTTGTGTTGCATCATACTTGTTTGAGCATATTGTCATGTTCTTGCTATGTGTGTTTACCGTGTTGCTTGCTTCTTCTCGTTAGTGCTTGTTCCGTTACGTTCGTGAGGATTCGTTCGTCTACCCGTGGTTCGTCTTCGAGGCGTCTTCTTCGTCTTCTTCATGGATCCGTTCTTCTTCCTTGTGGGATCTCAGGCAAGATGATCATCCCCTTGGATACCTTTACTATCATTGCCATGCTTAGTTGTCTCGATGCTATCGTTATATGTCGCGCTACCCATCATTTATGTCAGCCTCTCCTTGTTGCCATGAAACCTCTAACCTTTGACACCTTCCTAGCAAACCATTGTTTGGCTATGTTACCCGCTTGCTCAGCCCCTCTTATAACGTTGTTAGTTGCAGGTGAAGATGAAGATCGTTCCATGTTGGAACTTGACATTGGAATATCACAATATGGCTTATATATATTAACACACCTATATACTGGGCATGGGTGGAAGGCTTGGCCTTTTGCTCGGTGTTTTGTTCCACTCATGCCACCTTAGGCGCCGATAAACCGGCATTATGTTCCTTGATTTTGCGTTCCTTACACGGTTGGGTATATGGGGACCCCTTGACAGTTCGTCTTTGAATAAAACTCCTCCAGCAAGGCCCAACATTGGTTTTAATTTGCCTCATAATAACAACTTAATTAATTAATTAAATTTGCATAGGGGGTCGCGTCCCCGGGGATTCTTCCTACATAGCAGGGGGGGCAGTGCTGATGGTGTTGGTCCCAAACGGGGGTCCTGCAGGGCCGCCTTGGGGAAACCCGTGGTATCTAGTATAACCTGTAGCATCACCCATCCGGACGTGGCCTGAGACGAGATACGTGCGGCTACTATCAGGGTGTCGGCACGCCGGGAGGTCTTGCTGGACTTGTTTTACCATTGTCGAAATGTCTTGTGCACCGGGATGCCGAGCCTGATCGGATTTCCCTAAGATAAGGGGTGATGATATTATATTTATCACTTCAGCTGATCGTGAGAGCTTGTGATGGGCTAAGTTGGGACACCCCTGCATGGTTATGATCTTTCGAAAGCCGTGCCCGTGGTTATGTGGCAGATTGGAATTTGTTAATGTCCGGTTGTAAAAAACTTGACAGAGGATCCGAAGTAAAACACACAACTGTGTGAGTAACCGTGACTGTCTCTTTTCACTTTGAGAGGAGAACACGGTGGGGTTATGTTTGACTCGTAGGTAGTTCAGGATCTTTAGCGGTCACTACTAGTTTGCGACCGTTTGCGTCGGTTCTTATCTTATTCTTGTACTTGTAAGTTAGCCACCATATTATGCTTAGCCTCTGCTGCAACCTCACCACTTTACCTCTTCCTACCCATAAAGCTTTGCTAGTATTGATACCCATGGTTATGGGATTGCTGAGTCCTCGTGGCTCACAGTTACTACAACACCAGATGCAGGTTCAGCCGAGTATGATGCAGGAGCTGGTTCAAGTACTTCACTGGGAGCTCGATGAAGAGCGTGGCCGTATGCTTGTGATGTTTTTCGATGATCAGTAGTGGTTTCTACTAGGGGCGATTCGGACTTGTGGCTTTATGTTTTGGTATCTTACTTTTGGATCTTCGCCCGTAGTCGGGTTGTGATGTTTTGGATGATGATTTGCTTATGTAATGTATTGTGTGACGTCGCGAGTGTAAACCAACTATCCTTTTGCAATTTGCATCCCTATTTTTACATGAGTCGTGCAAAGATGCCGAACTTGAGATCATTCCAGAATGGGCTTATACCTTTAAGTCGTGCCTCGACACGTAGGAGGTATAGTCCCATCCTGGGCATTACATACAAGCTGTTGAGTGGGAGCTCGATAGTGTTTTGATACTATATGTGGATGAGATCATGCTGATCGGAAACAATGTTTCGATGCTGAACTCAGTCAAGGAATCATTGAATGGAAAGTTTTTGATAAAGGACTGATGTTTGCTAGAACTACGTCGGTATTTCCCCAAAAAGGAAGAGCTGATGTAGTATAGCAGCGGTAGGTATTTCCCTCAGTGATGAGACCAAGGTTATCGAACCAGTAGGAGAACCAAGTAACACAACGTAAATAGCACCTGCACACAAATAACAAATACTCGCAACCCGACGTGCAAAAGGGGTTGTCTATCCCTTTCGGGTAACAGATGTGATAGAGTTGTAAATATTGATAGATCGAACGCCAAATAAGGTAAATTGCAGCAAGGTACTACTATTACTCCACACATCGACCGCTATACAGCATGCATCTAGTGTATTGAGTTCATAAGAACAGAGTAACGCCTTAAGCAAGATGACATGATGTAGAGGGATAAACTCAAGCAATATGATATAAACCCCATCTTTTTATTCTCGATGGCAACAATACAATACGTGCCTTGCTGCCCCTACTGTCACTGGGAAAGGACACCGCAAGATTGAACCCAAAGCCAAGCACTTCTCCCATTGCAAGAACTATAGATCTAGTAGGCCAAACCAAACCAATAATTCGAAGAGACTTGCAAGGATATTATGAGCACACATAAAAAGTTTAGAGAAGAACCAAATATCTTTCATAGATAACCTTGATCATAAACTCACAATTCATCGGATCTTGACAAACACACCGCAAAAAGAGATTACATGGAACAGATCTCCTCGAAGATCGAGGAGAACTTTTTATTGAGATCCAGAGAGAGAGAAGAAGCCATCTAGATACTAGCTATGGACCCGAAGGTCTGTGGTAAACTACTCACAACTCATGGTGAGGGCGATGATGATGATGAAGAAGAACTTCGTGATGGATCCCCCTCCGGTGGAGCTCCGAAACAGCCTCCAAGATGGGATCTCACGGGAACAGAAGGTACGGCTGTGGAATTAGGGTTTTCTCTCTGTCCACGGAGGTTTTGGGGTATGTAGACTTATATAGGAAGAAGGAGGACACCGGGGGAGTCACGGGGGCCCCACTAGGCAGGGGGCGCGCCCTGGGAAGGGGGGCGCGCCCCCCACCCTCGTGGGCCCCTCGTGGCTCTTCTAACATGGTTCTCAAGTTCTTCGTGCGTGATTTTCTCAAAAATATCTCTCGCGAAGGTTTCATTCCGTTTGGACACCGTTTGATATTCTTTTTCTGCAAAACCCTAGAAAAGGCAAAAAATAACAATCTGGACTGGGCCTTTGGGTTAGTAGGTTAGTCCCAAAAATGATATAAAAGTGAATGATGAAGTCCATCAATCATCCAAGACTTCATAAATAATAGCATGGAACAATCAAAAAATTATAGATACGTTGGAGACGTATCAAGCATCCCCAAGCTTAATTCCTGCTCGTCCTCGAGTAGGTAAATGATAAAGAAAGTATTTTTGATGTGGAATGCTAACCAACATAGTTTTTCAATGTAATTCTCTTAATTGTGGCATGAATGTTCAGATCAGAAAGACTCAGGATAAAAGTCTATATTGACATAAGAAACAATAATACTTCAAGCATACTAACAAAGCAATCATGTCTTCTCAAAATACTATGGCTAAAGAAAGTTATCCCTACAAAATCATATAGTCTGGCTATGCTCCCTCTTCATCACACAAAATATTCATATCATGCACAACCCCGATTTCAGCCAAGCAATTGTTTTCATACTCTATCTTTTCAAACCTTTCAACTTTCACGTAATACATGAGCGTGTGCCATGGATATAGCACTATGGGTGGAATAGAGGTGGCTGTGGAGAAGACAAAAAGGAGGGAGATAGTCTCACATCAACTAGGCGCATCAATGGGCTATGGAGATGCCCATCAATAGATATCAATGTGAGTGAGTAGGGATTGCCATGCAACGGATGCACTAGAGCTAAGTATGAATAAAAGCTCAACAAAAGAAACTAGTGGGTGTGCATCCAACTTGCTTGCGCACAAGACCTAGGGCATTTGAGGAAGCCCATCGTTGGAATATACAATCCAAGTTCTATAATGAAAATTCCCACTAGTATATGAAAGTGACTAAACATGAGACTCTCTACAATGAAGAACATGGTGCTACTTTGAAGCACAAGTGTGGAAAAGAAGATAGTAGCAATTGTCCCTTTTTTTTGGGCCTTTCTTTTTTTTTTGCGGAGGGGCTTTATAGATTTAGCCTTTCCTCCCATGGGACAATGCTCTAATAATGATGATCATCACACTTTCATTACAACTCGATATTATAACTCGATACTACAACAACAAAGTATGACTCTATATGAATGCCTCCGGCGGTGTACCGGTATGTGCAATGAAACAAGAGTGACATGTATGAAAATTATGCATGGTGGCCTTGCCACAAATACAATGTCAACTACATGATCATGCAATGGCAATATGACAATATGATGCGTGTCATATGAATGGAACGGTGGAAAGTTGCATGGCAATATATCTCGGAATGGCTATGAAATGCCATGATAGATAGGTATGGTGGCTGTTTTGAGGAAGGATATATAGTGGGTTTATGGTACCGGCGAAAGTTGCGTGGTACAAGAGAGGCTAGCAATGGTGGAAAGGTGACAGTGCATATAATCGATGGACTCAACATTAGTCATAAGAACTCATATAGTTGTTGCAAAAATCTACGAGTCATCAAAACAAGGCAATCAACGCATGCTCCTAGTGGGTAGGTTGGTAGGAGTTAACCATCGCGCGCCCCCGACCTCCACACAAAGGTTGGCATTCTACAAATACCTCATGCTCTAACTTCGTCACATAGAGGTTCACCATACGTGCATGCTACGGGAATCACTAACCATAACACAAGTATTTCTCAATTTCATAATAACTCCACTAGCATGACTCTAATATCACTATCCTCATATCTCAAAATAATTATCAAGCATCCAACATCTCATTCTATTCAATGCACTTAGTGTGAATTTTTTTTACTACATTGACATTGGATGTCTATCATATGAAGACTAGTTTCTTTAGCCTAAACACATTACCATGCTGTTTTAATAGACTCTCAAAAGGACATAAGTGAAGCATGAGAGTTCAACAATTTATACAAAATATTACCACCACCGTGCTCTAAAAGATGTAAGTGAAGCACTAGAGCAAAAACTATTCAACTCAAAAGATATAAGTGAAGCACATAGAGTGTTATAATAATTTCTAGGCCAAATTTAACTCTCTCAAATAGGTGTGTCCAGCAAGGATGATTGTGATAAACTAACAAGCAAAGACTCGAATTATACAAGACGCTCCAAGCAAAACACATATCATGTTGCGAATAAAAATATAGCTCCAAGTATAGTTATCGATGGATGAAGATGAAAGAGGGAATGCCTTCCCGGGGCATCCCCAAGCTTAGGCTTTTGATTATCTTGAATTTACTTGGGGTTCCATGGGCATCCCCAAGCTTAGGCCTTTGCTACTCCTTGTTCCATAGTCCATCAAAGCAATACTCAAAACTTCCAAACTTCACAACACAAAACTTAGACAAAAAAAATCATGAGCTCCGTTAGTATAAGAAAGCAAACCACTACTCAAAGGTGAAGCAATGAATTAATTCTTTGTTTATATTGGTGTTAAACCTACTGTATTCAAACTTCTCTATGGTTCATATCCTCCAATACTACTCATAGAAGCATTGAAATATGCAAACAACACACGAAAAACAGAATCTGTCAAAAACAGAACAGTCTGTAGTAATCTGCAGGTTTAGCTTACTTCTGGAACTCCAAAATGTTCAAACTAAATTGGTAAATTTGCGGAATTTGTCTACCAATCATCTGCAAAAAGAATCGACTAAAAATCATGCTCCAGTAAAATCTGAATACCACTTTAGCGAGCGCTAATGATTCTGTTTTTCACAACAAGATCACATAAACTTCACACAAGTATTCCCAAAGGTTCTACTTGGCACAAACACTAAACAAAACATGAAACCACATCTAATCAGAGGCTAGATGCAATATTTATTCTGTAACAGCAAGAAAAACAAAAAAATAAAAGTTGGGTTGCCTCCCAACAAGCGCTATCGTTTTACGCCCCTAGCTAGGCACGATACAAGATAGATCTAGGTATTGCCATCCTTGGAAGGCAATCCATAAGTGGCTCTCATGATAGAATCATATGGTAATTTGATTTTATTTCTAGGAAAGTGTTACATGCCTTTCCTTAATGGAAATTAGAATCTAATATTTCCTTCCTTCATATCAATAATTGCACCAATCGTTCTAAGGAAAGGTCTACCAAGAATAATAGGACATGAAGGATTGCAATCTATATCAAGAACAATGAAATCCACGGGCACATAATTCCTATTGGAAACAATAAGAACATCATTAATTCTTCCCATAGGTTTCTTAATAGTGGAATCCGCAAGATGCAATTTTAAAGAACAATCGTCAAGCTCATGGAACCCTAGCAAATCACACAAAGTTTTTGGGATACTGGAGACACTTGCACCGAAATCACACGAAGCATAGCTTTCATGATCTTTTATTTTTATTTTGATAGTAGGTTCCCACTCATCATAAAGCTGTCTAGGGATAGAAACTTCCAACTCAAGTTTTTCATCATAAGATTGCATCAAAGCATCAACTATGTGTTTGGTGAAAGCTTTATTTTGACTATAAGCATGCGGAGAATTTAGTACGGATTGCAACAAGGAAATACAATCAATAAAGAGCAATTATCATAATTGAATCCCTTGAAATCCAAATTAGTGGGTTCATCACGATGCAAAGTTTTAATCTCTTCACTCTCACTTTTAGCAATTTTAGCATCAAGATCTAAAAACTCTGAAGCATTGGGAAACCTTAAAGCAGAATCATCTCCAATCCTATTTTCATCAAGGTTTATACTAGAAAACAAGGATCTAATAGGAGACACATCAATAACTTTTAGATCTTCATCTTTATTTTCATGATAACTAGAAGAACACACTTTAATATAATCCTCTCTTTTAGCACGCATCCTAGCGGTTCTTTCTTTGCATTCATCAATGGAAATTCTCATGGCTTTGAGAGACTCATTTATATCATGCTTAGGTGGGATAGATATAAGTTTCAAAGAATCAACATCAAGAGTAATTCTATCCATACTTCTAGCCAATTCATCAACCTTAAGCAATTTCTCTTCAAGCAAAGCATTGAAATTCTTTTGTAAGATCATAAACTCCTTAACACTAGTTTCAAATTCAGAAGGCATCTTTCCATAAGAGTTGATGTAGGAATTACCATAATTATTAGAGGAATTAGTAGGAAAAGGCCTAGGATTAAAATTACATCTATAAGCATTGTTACCAAAATTATTCCTACCAACGAATTTCACATCCAAAGATTCATTGGTATTCTCAATCAAAGTGGACAAAGGCATATCATTAGGATCAGAAGAAGCACTCTTAGCAGCAAATAATTTCATAAGTTCATCCATCTTTCCACTCAAAACACTAATTTCTTCAATAGCATGCACTTTTTTACTAGTAGATCTTTCGGTGTGCCATTGAGAATAATTAACCATAATATTATCTAGGAGTTTAGTAGCTTCTCCTAAGGTAGTTTCCATGAAAGTGCCTCCGGCGGCCGAATCTAAAAGATTTCTAGAAGCAAAATTCAAGCCAGCATAAAAGTTATGAATAATCATCCATAGATTCAAACCATGTGTAGGGCAATTACATATCATCAATTTCATTCTCTCCCAAGCTTGCGCAACATGCTCATGATCTAGTTGCTTAAAATTCATAATATCGTTTCTAAGAGAGATGATCTTAGAAGGAGGGAAATACTTAGAGATAACAGCATCTTTGCACTTATTCCACGAATCAATACTATTTCTAGGCAAACAGGAAAACCAAGTTTTAGCACGATCTCTAAGTGAAAACGGAAATAACTTCAATTTTACAATATCGTTATCCGTATCCCTTTTCTTTTGCATATCACGTAAATCAACAAAGTTGTTTAGATGGGTAGCGGCATCTTCACTAGGAAGGCCGGAGAATTGATCTTTCATGACAAGATTCAATAAAGCGGCATTGATCTCACAAGATTCAGCATCGGTAATAGGAGCAATCGGAGTGCTAATAAAATCATTGTTGTTGGTATTGGAGAAGTCACACAATTTGGTATTGATCTGAGCCATAGTGACAAGCAAGCAATCCAACACACACAAGCAAACAAGAAGCAAGCGAACGATAAACACATGGCGGAAGAAGGGCAAATAAAACGGCAAGGGTGAAGTGGGGGAGAGGAAAATGAGAGCCAAATAAATGTAATGTGAAGGATAAGGGTTTTGCGTAAGCCTCCCCGGCAACGGAGCCATAAATTCTTCCTGCTACTTCTCGAGCTTGCGTTGTATTCCCTCGAAGAGGAAAGGGAGATGCAGCATAGTAGCGTAAGTATTTCCCTCAGTTTTTGAGAACCAAGGTATCAATCCAGTAGGAGACCATGCGGGAGTTCCTCGCACCTGCACAAACAAATAAGAACTTCGCAGCCAATGCGATAAGGGGTTGTCAATCCCTTTACGACCACTTACGAAAGTGAAATCTGATAGAGATGATAGTTTATATTTTTGGTATTTTTGGTTTATAAGAATAGCAAATAAAAGTAAAGTAGATGTAGATTGATATGTTGATAATAGACCCGGTGGCCATAGTGTTCTCTAGTGGCTTCTCTCATGATAGCGATATTCTACGGCGAGTAAACAAATTACTGTCGAGCAATTGATAGAAAAGCAAATAATTATGAGACTATCTAGGCATGATCATTGTACATAGGCATCACGTCCGAGACAAGTAGACCGAAACGATTATGCATCTACTACTATTACTCCACACATCGACCGCTATCCAGCATGCATCTAGTGTATTGAGTTCATAAGAACAGAGTAACGCCTTAAGCAAGATGACATGATGTAGAGGGATAAACTCAAGCAATATGATATAAACCCCACCTTTTTATCCTCGATGGCAACAATACAATACGTGCCTTGCTGCCCCTACTGTCACTGGGAAAGGACACCGCAAGATTGAACCCAAAGCCAAGCACTTCTCCCATTGCAAGAACTATAGATCTAGTAGGCCAAACCAAACCAATAATTCGAAGAGACTTGCAAGGATATTATGAGCACACATAAAAAGTTCAGAGAAGAACCAAATATCTTTCATAGATAACCATGATCATAAACTCACAATTCATCGGATCTCGACAAACACACCGCAAAAAGAGATTACATCGAATAGATCTCCTCGAAGACCGAGGAGAACTTTGTATTGAGATCCAGAGAGAGAGAAGAAGCCATCTAGATACTAGCTATGGACCCGAAGGTCTTTGGTAAACTACTCACAACTCATGGTGAGGGCGATGATGATGATGAAGAAGAACTCCGTGATGGATCCCCCTCCGGTGGATCTCCGGAACAGGCTCCAAGATGGGATCTCACAGGAACAGAAGGTACGGTGGTGGAATTAGGGTTTTCTCTCTGTCCATGGAGGTTTTGGGGTACATAGACTTATATAGGAAGAAGGAGGACACCGAGGGAGTCACGGGGGCCCCACGAGGCAGGGGGCACGCCCCCCACCCTCGTGGGCCCCTCATGGCTCTTCTGACGTGGTTCTCAAGTTTTCGTGCGTGATTTTCTCCAAAAATATCTCTCACGAAGGTTTCATTCCGTTTGGACTCCGTTTGATATTCTTTTTTGCAAAACCCTGAAACAGGCAAAAAACAGCAATCTAGATTGGGCCTTTGGGTTAGTAGGTTAGTCCTAAAAATGATATAAAAGTGAATGATAAAGCCCATTAAACATCCAAGACTTCATAAATAATAGCATGGAACAATCAAAAAATTATAGATACGTTGCAGACGTATCAAGCACGCAACGCTCAAGCCCGGCAAAGTGGCCTATGGGAGAGCAGCTATGCGCATACAAGTGTGCAAAGGTTGGAATCCTTTGCTAGGTTGCCTTGGACCTTCTTTTATTGCTAAGGGGTAACCACAGTGGCAAAACAGTATTTATCCAATGATTAGATAGCTAGCAGAGCTACCATACCTAAATTTGGCAGTTTGGAAAAAGTGCAGTAAATGCATTGCTAGCTGTCATGCTGAGGATGAAGCCCGGCAAGCCTGCCACGCCGCTTAATCATCTGCTGCTTATCTTCTTGACACGCCTCTAGACAACTGTCAAATGAGTGTAGTCTATCTTCCGATGGGCCACCACGTGCTTAGTGAAGGCCACTTAATACTCTGGAGGCTCGACATCGCATTGATGGGTGATTTGCGTCGCGATGAGGTGGAGCGGTGGAGCAGTGGTGCCTTGGCAGGAACCTTTGCTCTCATTGGCCCCACAAGCCTACCGGAGCGGCCTTGGATCTGTCCTTGGGGTGGTCTCGACCCGGCCGGGCTCTCCTGCCCGGCAAGGGAGGCTTTCCCAAGGTGTGATCTTGCAGTCTTGTATGTTGACTTGGTCTTCTTGATCCACTCCTTGATCTCAAAGAGTGGTTTCTTTGGCTTGGCCTTGATCCATACGCTGGTGCCAGCCATGCGATGCAAGCACACCTGTGTATAAGTCTTGGCACCAAATGCAAATGTTTTTTGCATCGATAGGAGCCCCCAGGCCTGGCCCATACGTGTCGCTGGGCACCGTTGGGGTACGCCCCAAAAGATACACATGCGAGCACTTGAGCCACGCCGCTATGGGGATTACGTCTCTTTGGATTTCTTCTTTGCTTCTACATTAACCTGTGACTGAACCAGTTTCCGGTTTTCCAGCGAGTCATGCTGAACGATGTGGGGTAACCCACGTAGTGGCCGACGGGCTGCCCACCTTCGTGGGAAGGTAACTACCATTTTAATCATCCCACCACCCATGCCATTTACGCCACGTACATTGCATGCATTGCACAGGGTTGGTGGCGGATGTGCAGGGCGCGAGAATGAGTTCCACGACAGGACACCTAGTGCCGTGGATAGGCGCGGGAGGGCGGTCGTTGATTCTGGACGTCGTCAGTGGCACAGAGGAACTAGATTTGCGGGGCGAGGTGGTTGCCTTCTGGGCGGCGAGGAGCCAGCCCCCGGCCACGCTCCGTTGTAGAAGGAGGGGTGGGCGAGGGGCTCAACCACACACACCTCATCCTTCTTCAACTTCTGTTGCATCCTTCTTCCACCATGGTGAGGGGAAGAGGGCGCAGGCGAACTCCAGCAGTGGCGACAAGGGTCTCTTCTCGATAGCGCTTTCCTGCCCCAGCTGGGGATGCAGGGGAATAATCCAGCACGTGAGGCGGTGCCGTAGGATGTGAACGCAACCGCCGTGTTGTTCGGGGATGAGGAGGGCGTGGAGGTGCTCTGATTGCCCATCCCCCAGCCCCCCTGGGCCCAATGGAAGGCCACATTGAGGACCATCCGTTCGAGTTCATCGTCAAGCTGCGCGGGCCCCCGTGCAGCCTTCTTTGGCTTTCTACTCCTTTTGCAAGGGCGATGGAGGTGGAACAACAGCCAGGATTGAATCCGCACATGAGGGGTTGTTGTAATGGCAGCATGCGGGCAGATGTAGAGTTCCGGGCGCCCCATGTCATGCTTTTCCAGCGTGGCTGGAAAACTTTTGCTCGTGCCCATAACTTGGCGGCGGGGCACGTTCTCCATTTGAAATTAACGGAGGCCACGCTGCTCTCCATCAAGGTCTTCGGGCGCTCGGGTGCTCGCTTAGGGTGCTGCATGGAGAGCTCGACTGGCGATGGAAGCTCCTCCTCTAGCGACAGCAACGAGGAGGACACCGATGGGGAGGAAGACGGCGGCAAGTGTTTGGTCGTTAAGCACGAAGGCTACGGCACAGACTCAAGCTGAGCGTCGGTCGCACTGTCACCGTCAGCTAGGCACTGGCAGCACCAACGTCTGCATCTAGCCCTCTCCCCGGCAGAGCAATTTTTCGGAGTGTTTGGTGTGGATGCCTTTGCCTCCTCCAACTGGACCCCGGCAGGCTTCCTCATGGACTCCGGCATCGTCTTCTCTGTCGGTGTCCCTCCTGTCATGCCCCTCTGGTCCCGACAGTGGTGACCAGGGCATCGCTTAGCCTCTCTCTCCATCCATCACTTTCATCCATGCCCTCGCGATCTTTTCAGTCTTTGTCCCGCGGGCCCTGACAGGGTCAGGCTGGGCTTCTGCCCATGCGCTCCTTTTGCCTTCTTTGCACCCCGTGTAGTTCCTAGGAGGAGAAGGACAAGAAAGGCATTACGGGGCACTTATCTTTTTTTAATCTAAAAGATGTAGGTGTCTACTAAATTCTTGTTTAAAGTATGTAATCCCCCATCCAGGTTTGTACTTTGTAAGGTTCGTACTTGTTTGTCCGCGTATTAGTGAAAAAAGACATGCTTGTCGGGAACTTGTGCATGTATCATGTCCAAGTAGATGAATGATTCCTCTATACTCCCAAGTAACCAAGGTCTGCCGGCAAGACATCTTGTCGGTCCCTTCCATTGCTGCCGCTAAGTTTAGCCTGGCGGGTTTAGAGCATGGAAGGGAACCGGCCCCTCGACAACCTTTTTTTCCAAATGTCACTACGACCATCCTGGTCGAAGTAATCCTTGGATCAAAGGATGGGAGCACAACTGTTGGAGGGTGGCAAGGTATTTCTACGCACAAGTCTACCATACAAAGGTACAATATGGATGATTAAAAAGGGACTTATCTGCTTCGTGTTGTTGGGGAGGGTCGATATGCAAGCTTGTTCTCACTTCTTCTCCTTGGGATTTCATCCACGGCAGGGGCCATATAGTTAGCACAGGGGGAAAACAGCAGCATATGACCTCCTTCTAAATGATCGTGGCAAAATCATGCAAAATAAACATGCATGCAAGTTCCTAGGCGCCATCGCTTTGTTTTATTATCTCTGCACAGGGTATGTGCCTGGCTTTGTTCAAAGGGTTACATGCGCATCGGCAAGGCTTATACAAAAGGTGGCTGCCGTGACTGAGCCCGACAACCGCGCCTTATGGGTAGAACTTACGAAGATTCTCAATATTCTATGATTTTGCACATTAATGCCATCCTCGGTCTCTAGATGGACTGCGCCACGTCTGGTGACTCGTACTACCCTGTAAGGGCCTTCCCACTTCGGCGTCAACTTGTTTGAAACCTCGGTGGATTGAACACGCCTAGGACAAGGTGGCTTTCCTCAAGGCTCCGGGCGCAAACACTGCGGCTATGATAGCGGCGCAAGGCTTGCTAGTGGCGTGCATCATGCACAACGGCCCGCAGATGATCTTCCTCGAGGAGCACGGCATCGTCATGCCGGAGCTGCTCTTGTGCTACTTCATCGTAGGCAAGCACCCGAGGTGACCCGTATATGAGTTCCATGGGGATCAGTGCTTCTGCCACATATACTAGGGAGAAGGGAGTCTGCCTGGTGGCTCGATTTGGTGTCGTACAGAGGGACCAAATAACCACCGACAGCTCATCAATCCAGCGTATTCCGCATTTCAATAACTTATCAAAAGTTCTTGTCTTTAGTTCACACAACACTTCAGCGTTCATCCCCTCAGCTTGTCCATTGCTCCAGGGATGGGCAACAGAGGCAAAGGAAACCTTGCTTCCAAGGTTTTGGATGTACTGCATGAAGGCGCGGCTCGTGAATTGGGTGCCGTTGTTGGTGATCACTCTGGCGGGTACTCCAAAACAACACACCAATCCCTTCAAGAACTTGATAGCTGACTATGCGGTCCCCTTTCTCACAGGCTCTACTTCGGTTACTTTGTAAACTTGTCGATAGCGACGTACAAGAATTCAAAGCCCCGGTAGCATGGGGGATGGGGCCCAAGATATCGATCCTCCAAACCGAAAACGGTCAGGATAAAGGGATCGTTTGGAGAGCTTGAGCTGGTTGATGGATGTTCTTGGAGTGGAACCGGAATGCTTCACACTTGGTGATTAGCTCAGTTGCATCCTGGAGGGCAGTGGGCCAATAGAAACCCTGCCGAAAAGCATTCCCAACTAGGGCTCGTGATCCAATGTGGGAGCCACACATACTCTCATGCATTTCTGCCAACAACTTCAATCCAACTTCCCGGAGATGCACTTCAATTTCACTCCGTTCGGCCTACCTCTATATAGAGTGTCATCGACAAACTGATACATACTGGACCGTCGGGCTAATCTTTCAGCTTCTTCTTGCTCTTTGGGAAGTTCTCCTGTTTGGAGGAAGCGGACTATGTGTTGCGCCCAAGCTGGAGCCCACGGCTCGACAACTAGGACTAAAGGCACTTCTTCGTTCGTGGGAGTGCTCACCTCGACCGTAAGAACCCGTGGTTCCACGGGAGAAGGCTGCTCACCAACCGGAGTAGAGTTGTTCCCGGTAGCCTCTCTACCAGCGGCTTCATAAAGCCCTACTGGGAGGTGCTTGCCGGAGTCCAACTTTCTCCTTTTTCTGGCCATTATTGAAGGGGACACTGATGATTGAGTTAGGTGGAGGACAAAAGTTCCTGGTTTGAATTCTTTGTTGGAATGTCAGAGGTTTGAATTTATGATACACGCCAACGCTCAATCAGAGAGAAAGTGATTGAAAGTCAGTGTGCAATTGTTTGCTTGCAGGAAACTAAGCTCCCTCTATGCTCTTGTACTTTAATAAAGAGCATTTGCCCTGCGGGTTTTGATCAGTTCATTGAATCTCCCTCGAGAGGAGCTTCTAGAGGAATTTTAACTGTGTGGCGTTCATATGTTTTCCAAGGTACTTTAGTGGAAGTAAAACCTTTTGGTATTGTGATTAGTTTCACCTCGGTACATAATAATGAACAATGGTTCTTGGTTAATGTATATGGGCCTTGTCAAGGTGAAATGAGGGATGAATTCGTCAAATGGCTATATAATTTGGAGGTGGAACCTGAACAAAAGTGGATGTTGCTGGGAGATTTCAACTTTATTAGATCCATGGATAACAGAAATCTTCCTAGAGGAGATGTTAATGACATTTTCATTTTTAATGAGATCATAGGCCATCTGGGGCAGCTGGAACTTCCATTGAAAGGAATAAGATTCACCTGGTCGAACATGCATGATAGACCACTCTTATAACAACTTGATTGGGTATTTATCTCTGCTAGTTGGATCAACCAATATCCTTTGACACAAGTTACACCGCTTGCAAAAACAGCTTCAGATCATGTCCCTTGTCTAATCTCTATCTGCACCTCTATTCCAAAAGCTAATATTTCCAGATTTGAAAATTACTGGATACATCAACCTGGTTGCATGGATTGTGTGCAGGAGGTTTGTGGCAGAACTACTTACAAGGCCCATATTTCTGCAATTATTGTGGACAAACTGAAAGCTTTGAGGTTTGCTCTCAAGAAATGGCAGAAAGGCCTATCCCACATCAAAAGGTTGATTGATAAGTGCAATTGCGTAATCCTTTGGTTGGATAATTTGGAGGATATGAGGCCTCTTTCGAAGTTAGAGTCCAACTTCAGGAAGGTGGTAAAGCTGCATCATGAGCATCTATTGCACTTGCAGTTCCTCTATTGGAAGAAGAGGTGTACCATTAGATATATCAAAGTAGGGGAATAAAATTCAAAGTTTTTCTAGGCAATGGCCACTGAAAGGTACATGAAGAATTCAATTGCAAGCCTGCTCCTGTCTGATGGTATTGTTTCTTCAAATCATGAGGAAATAGCTAAGGAATTCTTGGTGTCCTTCAAGGGTAGAATGGGCACTATCAAATCAATTTTATTGGGGAGAAAGATTCTCTCATTAATTCCTAAGGTGCAGGGGCTAGAGATCCTCACAAAACCTTTTGAGGCGAAGGAAATTGAGAAGGTGATTAAAGAGTTGCCCATTGATAAGGCACCTGGGCCTGATGGTTTTAATGGGCTATTCCTAAAGAAGTGTTGGCACATCATCTCTAGTGATTTCATTAGACTCGTGCAGGAATTTCATGCAGGAACTGCTCATCTGGAGAACCTCAATGATGCCTTCATTACACTGATCCCTAAAAAACAATCACCTAAGGTTGTTGGAGATTTTAGGCAAATATCACTAACCACTGTGGGTTTGAAGTTTCTCATTAACTTGCCGCAAATAGGTTTCAGGATGAGATCACCAAATGTGTTCATAAGAATCAGTATGATTTCATTAAGTCAAGAGCAATTCAAGATTGTCTTGCTTGGACTTTTGAGTATATCCATCAGTGCAATCAATCGAAGAAGCCCAACCTATTGCTCTAGCTTGATTTTGAAAAAGCTTTTGAATATATTCAGCATGTGGCAATTATAAAGATTCATGTGGGGAAAGGTTCGACAAGAAATGGATCACCTGGACTCAACAATGTATGTCCTCTGGAACCTCTTCCATTTTGTTGAATGGAGTACCTAGAAAGCACTTTAAGTGTAAAAGTGGTGTAAAGCAAGGAGATCCTATCTCTCCTTTGCTATTTGTGATTGCTGCAGATCTTTTGCAAACTATGATTAATAGTCTATTGCGTCAGGGCTTGCTATGTTTGCCGCCATCAACACATGACCCTGATTATCCAGTGGTACAGTATGCGGATGATACATTGCTCTTTGTGGCTGCTGATAGCCTTCAGTTGGAGGTTCTTAAAACAGTGTTGAATTCCTTCTCTTTGGCCACTGGCCTGCAAATTAATTACCACGAATCCTCAATGTATCCAATTAATGTGGAGGCTACTGTTGCTTCAGGTCTTGCTGCCCAATTTGGCTGTCAGCTTGGTTCAATACCCTTTACATATTTGGGGTTACCTGTGGGAAGCACTCGACCTAAAATCGTTGATCTCCTATCTTTGGTGGACTACATGGAAAGAAGGCTTACTGCTAGCTCTTGGTTTCTGCCTCAAGGTAGTAGGCTGCAGTTGGTTAATTCTGTAATCTCCTCACTGCCTATATTTTTTCTATGTAGCCTGTCAATACCACAGGGTATCTTGAAGCAATTGGAAAGAATTCAGAGACAGTGCTTATGGAGGAAATATGGTCAGGAGAAGGGACATTCTTTGGCTGCCTGGCCTCTGGTATGTAGTCCCAAACTTAAGGGAGGTCTTGGAATTCTCAATCTGGGGCTACAGAATGAAGCTCTGCTTCTCAAATACCTCAATAAATTTTTCAACAGAGGGGATGTACCATGGGTTCACTTGGTTTGGCACTCTTATTACTATCAGAGAGTTCCTCATGACACTACAATTTGTGGTTCCTTTTGGTGGAGAGACATATGCAAATTAATGGAAAAATTCAGGGATATTACTTCTGTCACGGTAAGTAGAGGGGACATAGTGCTTTTCCGGTCAGGTCATTGGGAGAGTGGCAATTCTTGCACCCCTCTTCAGGATAGATTCCCAAGGCTGATCTTGTTTTGCATGCACAAGAACCTCTCAGTAATGGAAATGTTTCAGGCTGGAAATCTTTAACAAATGTTCTCTTTACCTTTAACTGAATTGGTTTTTCTTGAGCTAAATCAGCTCTCATCTATGATGGCAAATGTAACTTTGGATAATGGATGCAATGGCACCTGGGCTTGGAGGCATGGGAAGAGGTCTGGATATTTGCCCAAGAAATTTTATGATTTTGTGCACCGACCAATCTTGGCCAATACCATACTGAGTTGGGTCCGGAAGAATTGTTGCACGATGAAAATTAAAGTGTTCGCCTGGCTAGTCATAATGGATAGAGTCAACACCAAGGATATGATTCAGCGTAGCCATTGGAAAATTGATGATGGTCCTGAGTGTGTTCTCTGTCTGACTGGAGCGCTTGAAGACAGGAATCACCTCTTCTTCCAATGCAACTTTAGTATGCGAATATGGAATTATCTTCAAGTCACCTGGCTGGATAGCAATGATATGGTGGAAATTTCTTTTCATGCTAGGAAGGATTTTAATAAACCTTTATTTACAGAAGTGGTCTTCCATGCATGGTGGAACATGTGATGGCCTGGCTTATTAGGGATGATAGACTACTCATATCAATAAGGAATCCTTCTTTTCCGGGAGCCCATTCGGATAGAACTCCAAAGTTAAGCGTGCTCAGCTTGGAGTAGTTTCAGGATGGGTGACCGACCGGGAAGTTGCTCCCGGGTGCGCACGAGTGAGGACAAAGTGCGCAGAAAAGACTAGTATTGATATGTGAGGCCAGTCTAGATCCCGTCAGGAGTAACGACCACCGGCGGGTGTGTCCGGGGCGTTACAAGTTGGTATCAGAGCCGGCCCTCTTGGTTACACGGATGTTTGCGGACAGTTTGCAGTCATGTTGTGCATGACGTTTGTGACCCGTCGTGGCACACGACATGGCACATGTGCTGTCCTGGAAGCACAGACGGTTGTGCCAAGAGGGAACGTTCCTGTGGCCCGACGAGGACGTCGGTTCCTCTGAGTGAGGGTGTATGTGATGGCCTGGCTTATTAGGGATGATAGACTACTCATATCAATAAGGAATTCCTTCTTTTCCGGGAGCCCATTCGGATAGAACTCCAAAGTTAAGCGTGCTCAGCTTGGAGTAGTTTCAGGATGAGTGACCGACCGGGAAGTTGCTCCCGGGTGCGCACGAGTGAGGACAAAGTGCGCAGAAAAGACTAGTATTGATATGTGAGGCCAGTCTAGATCCCGTCAGGAGTAACGACCACCGGTGGATGTGTCCGGGGCGTTACAAGTTTCATGGAACTCCCAGAAGTTTTGATCCATCTCCTGCATCATTCTCGGCTGAACCTGCATCTGGTGTTGTAGTATCTGTGAGCCACGAGGACTCAGCAATCCCATAACCATGGGTATCAAGACTAGCAAAGCTTTAAGGGTAGGAAGAGGTAAGGTGGTGAGGTTGCAGCAGCGGCTAAGCAAACTATGGTGGCTAACTTACGAGTACAAGAATAAGATGAGCATCTACGCAAACGGTCGCAACTAGTGGTGATCACTAAAGATCCTGAACTACATACGAATCAAACATAACCCCACCGTGTTCTCTTCTCAAAGTGAAAAGAGACAGTCACGGTTACTCACACGGTTGTGTGTTTTACTTCGGATCCTCTGTCAAGTTTTCTACAACCGGACATTAACAAATTCCAATCTGCCACATAACCGCGGGCACGGCTTTCGAAAGATCATAACCCTGCAGGGGTGTCCCAACTTAGCCCATCACAAGCTCTCACGATTAGCTGAAGTGATAAATATAATATCATCACCCCTTATCTTAGGGGAATCCGATCAGGCTCGGCTTCCCGGAGCACAAGACATTTTGAGAATGGTAAAACAAGTCCAGCAAGACCTCCCGGTGTGTCGACACCCTGATAGTAGCCGCGCGTATCTCGTCTCAGGCCACGACCGGATGGGTGAAGCTACAAGTAAAACCAAACCTCGAGTTTCCCCGTGGTGGCCCCGCAGGCTCCCCGTTTGGGACCAACACCATCAGCACTGGCCCCCCTGCTATGTAGAAAGAAAACTCGGGTAGCGCTAACTCCCTATGCAATTTAATTAATTAATTAAGTTGTTATTATGAGCAAATTAAAACCAATGTTGGGCCTTGCTGGAGGAGTTTTATTCAAAGACGAACTGTCAAGGGGTCCCCATCCACCCATCGTGTAAGGAACGCAAAATCAAGGAACATAATGCCGGTTTATCGGCGCCTAAGGTGGCATGAGTGGAACAAAAGACCGAGCAAAAGGCCAAGCCTTCCACCCATGCCCAGTATATAGGTGTGTTAATAATAATATAACATATTGTGATATACCAACAACAAGTTCCCTCCTGGAACAATCTTCATCTTCCCCTGCAACTAGCAATGCTATAAGAGGGGCTGAGCAAGCGGGTAACATAGCCAAACAATGGTCTTGCTAGGAAAGTTTCAAGGTTAGAGGTTTCATGGCAACAAGGAGAGGCTGACATAAAAGATGGGTAGCGCGACATGTAACGATAGCATCGAGACAACTAAGCATGGCAATGGTAGTAAAGGTATCCAAGGGTATGATCATCTTGCCTGGGATTCCGCAAGGAAGAAGAACAAGTCCATGAAGTAGACGGAGCAACATAGTCGAGCGAATCCTCACAACTCCGGAACGAAACCGAAGCTAACAAGAGAAGCAACCGGAAAGAAGCAAACAACACGGTAAACACACAAGCATAAACATGGCATACGATGCACATCCAAGTATGATGCATGTCCGGTTTAATTATGCATGGCATGGCAAAGGCACAAACAAAACTACAAGTTAAGTGGAGCTCAATATGCAACGAGTTGCATATTGATGAAACACCACATGTTATTTATTTAGTTGACTCTCGTTTATTTACAAGACAAGGTTAAATGTTTTAACATAGCAAGAGGTGAAACAAAAGTAAACTACCTATCTAGACATTTTAAATGAGGCCGGAAATAACAACAACAATTCCGGAAAAACCCCATGTGCATGTTTAGCAATTCTTGAAGCAAGCAACATTCACACATATAATGTTGTTAACATGATGCGGATGACATGATCAAGTTTATGCAATTTTTAATTAAAAGTTGACATGAAGAAGATATGAAGTAAAAGTCACCGTGGTGGAAAGAAAGGGTGCCACGGCAACGATCCGAAAATGATGCAACGCAACATCTCGGTTCCGGTAACTCGTTGAGAGACCGGTGCAAAAGATGACGGAGAGCGTGTCAAGCAAGAAGAAAGTGGGGAGATCCCGTCACCGGGTTCCCACGAGTCGGCGACGAGGCAACCAAGGAGCATGACAAAAGACGATACGGGCACGGTGCACACAAGGGAAACATTTCATACAACACAGGCATCCACGAGTCATCCTCTCGGGTTATACCTTCGGGAACATTCGTTTCGGGGCGGATCAAGATCGTAGGGGAAGTAGTGGTACACGGGCCGTGGAGGAAGTAGTTGTTCACGAGGTCGTCAACGAGTAGTCGTTCACATTCCGTTTCGGAGAGGTACTTGACGAAGCCATCGTTTCCGGGGCGACGGTAGTGGTACATGCACGTAGAGGGAAGTAGTCGTTCACGTTGGCGTCTTCGTTCACGGTCGTCGTACAGGTTCACGTTCATCGTGTCGTGGTACTTGAGTCTTCCAAAAACAGCGGTCGTCGGGGTACTTGAGTCCATGGTGCTTGGGGTCTTGACCTCCCCTATGAAGCGATGCTCGCGTGCACGAAGCAGCAAGAAAACTCGTACCAACTCCGGCCAAGGTAGGAAGCAGCGAAGCGAGCCTGGAGACAGAGGAGGGACGTGCTTGGCGGCGGGGCCCAAGTGGCCTTGGTGAGGACGAAGCGGAGCGGCAACTCTGGCCGGACAGAGTCGCGGGCAGCTTGGCGACGGGAAACGAGGTGGAGGCGCGGGCCTTGGCGACGGACGCCGGACGACGGCGGGAGGAACCTGGCGCGGAGGAGAGGGCCACGCGGCTTCTTCAAGGGGCTGAGGGACGCGCCCCGGCGGCGAGCGAAGGGGAGGCCGGTGGTGGCCGGGCGACGGGAGGACGGCATCGGCCCTGATCCGGCACGGAGGGGAGTCCGGCGGCGACGGCGCCTTGCCGGCGGGAGGCTGCGGCCGGGCGACGAGGATCCCCGGCTCGGGGCGCGGCTGGAGGAGGGAGCGGCAGGTCGGGGCTGCGGCCTGGGGCTCCTGGCGCGGAGGCAGGGCCTGGGCGCGCAGCGCTGGAGAGGAGGGAGCGCGACATGGCGATGGAGGCGCTTGGCGATCGATGGGGCTCGCAGAGATCGAAGGGAGGAGGGGGGCTTCGCGAGCGGGGAACGAGGGTCGGGACGAGGGAACGAGAAGCTGGCGGCGGGGAGGGAGAGCGAGGGGAGATGGTGCGGCCCGTCGGTCGCTTAGGGTTAGGAGCTGGGATGGGCTTGGAGGCTGAGCCTCGGGCCTTAGGGAGGAGTTGGGCCGGCCTGCGGCGCTGGGCCGGCTTGGCAGCTAATTCTCCAAATACAGAAAAAAACAAGGAAGAAAGAGAGAGAGAAAAAGAAAGAAGGGTTAGGAACAGAATTTTTGGCAGGAGGCCAATCTTCTTAGACTCATAAAAATATGAGGAATTTTAACAAAATGGCCTGAGGTTTTTCTAGAGGAAGTAAAATCCAAACATGTTGAAAATAACTTGACATGTTTGAATTTTAAACCCATTCAAAAGAACTCCAAAAGAGTTGAAATTATAGAAGGTGACCCTACACACTAGATGTGATTTATGGGCAGATTTCGAACATCTATGGAGAAAGTAAAATTGCGATCCAATTTTACTAAAATGTTTCAAAGGAAGAAAAGAAGTTGAGTTGGACAAAAGAAATTAAAGAACGGTGCAAATGTGTTATAAGTGATTCCAAGGAATGGAATATTTATTTAGCTCCATATATTAGGAGGATATGTTATAAAGAGAAGTTATCCTTCCCTCGATTTAAATGGACCGAAGGCCCACACGATTTATTTAAGTTGAGATGCAAAAGATTAAAGACATGATGGCATGATGACATGATGCAAAGCAAAAAAAATAACACAAGCACAAAAGAAACACACGAGAGAACCCGAAACATCTGGAATCTCTGGAATCTTCTCGGACGCCGGTCTTCGGGCGTCACAACTCTCCCACACTAACAGAGGATCTCGACCCGAGATCTTAGAGATGGCACCGGGTAGGAAACGAAAGAGGAAGAGGAGTTGAAAGAAGAATACAACAGAGATGAACGAAGTTAAGAGCACTCCTTTAGAAAGAGTAACAAGGAACAGTATGAGAACCTTGTAGGTTGAAAGACATGAAACAAGAGCTTACGAACCAAAAGAATACGGAACCGCAATGGTATAGCCAAGGAATAAGAATGACAAAATTTGGGCAGCACTCCGTCTGAAAATCGAAGGAATTAACTAGAACTTGAGGAGATGGAATGATACTTGATGAAATCAACAGCATATTGCCTCCGAAACAATTGAAAGAATGGCACAAGGGGTAAGAAAGATTTCAGACAGCACCCCAGTTAAAAGAGAAGCAAAACTAGATAAGATGACGGAACTTGAATGGAGAATACAACAGTCCGGATAAATAGATAAACAAGGAAAGAACATGATCTTGACAAAACAAGATTATGGGACAAAAAGGGCAATATCACAATGCCTCCGGAATGAAAGAATAGAATATAGATCAATGAAAGAAATGAACGGAGAAAATATGACAACCTCTCTCAAAATTGAATTTGAAAGAGCATCCTTACGAAGAAGGGTTGAACGGAGTTGTTGGGAAATCAACAATGAAACGAATAAGCTTCATGTGGGCTTATGGAAAACATCTCAAAATTATGAGGTGACAACCAGCCACTAACAGAAACGAATTGCTTGGATTGAGATCAACAAGGAGACGATAAACTTATCTCACCGGAATGATAAATGAAGAACTTGGGTCATTTATAAGCACCATAATTAGCAACAATCCTTAGGGAAAGCTTTTAGGTGAATTATAACCCAAGATAACTCCAACGAATAATTAAAGGGTTGAAAAGATCTCCTGAACAAGGAAAATGATGGGTTTAAATATCCCATTCCTGACAACTTGTGAATCATGAAACATGAAGGAAAATTGTCAAAAATGGCATGACACCACCTCAAAAGATAAGGTAGAAGAATGACACTTGGAATGCATGAAGAAGAATGCTTGAGCTCCAACAAGAATCTTGATGAAGACTCCGAGGATGAATTAAATGATGATGAACCACCCTGAAGAACTCCGGTAATGAAAGCATGAGAAGTGAAAGATGAAAAGAATAAGATTCAATGCCTGTGATGAATTAGATGGAGCTTTGAAATGATATAATTGAAATAACTTGGAGCTCCGGAAAACAAGATGAAGAATTTAGAACCGAGAATATGATATGACGAACAAGCTCCGGAAAACAGAGATTAAACACTTCGAGGAAAAATAAGAATAAGATTTACTGTATGCTTATCCTTCATCAAATTAAATTGACGACAAGCAAACGGATTGGACTACTACTTATTCTTCTTGAAAAGGATTGGAGAGAGATATAGCCAAACTTGAGAATAATCTTGAGCGACTCACCGGTAGGATTATGAAAAGAACAAATGAATTAATACGATAACAACGGAAGAGTAATCTTGAAAGAACCATCGTAAAAATATGGAGACGAACGAAGAGACATCAATGAAGAATATTTGGAGGACGAAGTTGAAAACTGAGAACGAAGAAATATTCTGAAATGATGGCCTTCGGAGGATCACAATAAAAATAATTCATGAAATGCTTCGGATGGTTATGAAAATAATTCCTCACAATCAAACAATAATGAGGATGGCAAGAAGCTAGAACTACAAATCTTGAGAGAACGGCCAAGATTTAAGAGAAACTCTTCTTCGGTCTTCAAATCTGAGAAGATGATGAGATACACCACCATGAATTGTATAGGCACTCCGTAATGAAGAATTAAAAGGTTGAACCAATGATGAACAAGAATTTGAAAGCGATCTTGGAGAAGGTATGTGACTGATGGGAATCATTCTTACGTCACACTTTAAAAGGAATTTGAGTATAACTCCAGAAAAATAGAAGAGTCAGGTAAGATCCTGGGAAAAGACCTGTGGGTTAGGGCCCACTAAAGAAATCACTGTTGGAAAAGATTGCTGAAGAGATATTGCACCGGCTGAATTAAATGGCTAGAATAAGATGACAATCTCAAAATAGCTTGAACGGATTAAGAATGGAAACACGAATCTTCCGAGATATCTTGAGCTCTCCGGATATGAATAGCAAGAGGAGAATGATTAATTGGAGCACCGGAAAACAAGATGAACCTTGTGAAATGAGGAAAAGGATAAGATCAACACCGAAATCATGAATTACGTCCACCGGCAGAATTTGAGAACAAAAGAATGATGAACTTGAAGCTCTTGAGCATCTTCACGATAAAACACCGGATAAGAACATTGAAGGAAAAGAATGAAGAAACATCACATGAATAAAGTGGATATTTCATTTGAGAATTTCTTGCTCCGAGAAGAAGAAGGGTGGGAGGGCGGGTAAAACAAAGACAACTTGAGATGATTGAAACAGACAAATTGTTAGATTTCTCCATGCGTCCGTACGGAATAACTTGAAGAGAAGGCACACCGATTGAAAAGGATTAACATGAAAATCTTGATGACCAAGAAGAATTAGCACTCCCACAGAAATATGAGAACACCAATTAGGAAAGGTATGGAATCAACATTTGACATCGAAGCAACTCGAATACCAGAATCAAAACAAGAACAAAGGATAGATATGTTGCAACATAATCTTCACAATATTATTCGAACGGAGAATTGAACGAATGAATTCCGTAGGTACATCAACTTGTCGAGAAGCCACTTGGGAGAACAAAAGATAAAATACAAGAAGGAGCAGATAGAACAAATACAAGATAGAAGCTTCGTTCGACATATTCGTGCTGAAAGCTTACGGAACGTGTTACAAAAGGGTTTTGCAATCTCCGGATCAGCATAGCCAAGGACCCTTTAAGATGCAACTCCCGATCGGAACAAGCCCATAAAACTACTTCACTCAATGTAGAACCCCGAACTTCATATCGTGCATCCGTTGGAAGAATGCCTACGAGCTACTAGATGAACCCACCTATTAATTTCCGAAAGTTTCCAGTTATGCAATCAGGTGTTGGGGATACAGGGGAAGCACCGTGCACTCAACTCTAATCCTACATCCAGCTGTATCCATCCTTCAACACATAACCAGTTATTTCCGGAAACCGTTTACCTCCGACCTTCGAAACGCATCTGCTATACAAGCTATGGCAATACTCCCGAACTACCTCCCCAGTACTGGGTGATGTCGGGGTTATCTTGCCACTAACCACATAGGAGAGTTTTCGATGTCGGCCGTCTTAAGTATTCTAGAACTGATGTGATATATTTGTGACGACAACACCTCGGAGCTCAACTCCCCAGGACACTGCCACAACCCCTAATGGCAGGAGGCATCGAGAACAATGTTCTCGTCACAAAGACATCGAAACAATCCAAACAATACTCGCGTGATCCTAAAAAAAATTTGGTGAATTTTTGAGAGTAGAAGAGATAAGAGTAATCGTCAGGAGTCCTCACCAGAGTGAAAAAAGAAGAGGAGCAAAAGAAATCTTACTCTCCGATATATATATAGGACTCAAAACATTTTAAGTGTGTGCCTAGACTGAACCGTCAACGATTCGATCAATCAGTGGGGGCTTCTAGGTCGGAGAAGGCTCTGAATACCAACTTGTAATGCCCAGAATGGGACTATACCTCCTATGTGTCGAGGCACGACTTAAAGGTATAAGCCCATTCTGGAATGATCTAAAGTTTGGTATCTTTGCACGACTCATGTAAAAATAGGGATGAAATTGCAAAAGGAGATTGTTGGCTTACACTCGCCACTTCACACAATACATTACATAAGCAAAACATAATTCAAAACATCACAACCCGACTACGGGCGAAGATACGAAAGAAAGATACAAAAACATAAAGCCACAGGTCCGAATCGCCCCTAGTAGAAACCACTACTAATCGTCGAAAACGTCACAAGCATACGACCACTCTCTTCATGGAACTCCCAGAAGTTTTGATCCATCTCCTGCATCATTCTTGGCTGAACCTGCATCTGGTGTTGTAGTATCTGTGAGCCACGAGGACTCAGCAATCCCATAACCATGGGTATCAAGACTAGCAAAGCTTTAAGGGTAGGAATAGGTAAGGTGGTGAGGTTGCAGCAGCGGCTAAGCAAACTATGGTGGCTAACTTACGAGTACAAGAATAAGATGAGCATATACGCAAACGGTCGCAACTAGTGGTGATCGCTAAAGATCCTGAACTACATACGAATCAAACATAACCCCACCGTGTTCTCTTCTCAAAGTGAAAAGAGACAGTCACGGTTACTCACACGGTTGTGTGTTTTACTTCGGATCCTCTATCAAGTTTTCTACAACCGGACATTAACAAATTCCAATCTGCCACATAACCGCGGGCACGGCTTTCGAAAGATCATAACCCTGCAGGGGTGTCCCAACTTAGCCCATCACAAGCTCTCACGATTAGCTGAAGTGATAAATATAATATCATCACCCCTTATCTTAGGGAAATCCGATCAGGCTCGGCTTCCCGGTGCACAAGACATTTCGACAATGGTAAAACAAGTCCAGCAAGACCTCCCGGTGTGTCGACACCCTGATAGTAGCCGCGCGTATCTCGTCTCAGGCCATGACCGGATGGGTGAAGCTACGAGTAAAACCAAACCTCGAGTTTCCCCGTGGTGGCCCCGCAGGCTCCCCGTTTGGGACCAAACCATCAGCACTGGCCCCCCTGCTATGTAGAAAGAAAACTCGGGTAGCGCTAACTCCCTATGCAATTTAATTAATTAATTAAGTTGTTATTATGAGCAAATTAAAACCATTGTTGGGCCTTGCTGGAGGAGTTTTATTCTAAGACGAACTGTCAAGGGGTCCCCATCCACCCATCGTGTAAGGAACGCAAAATCAAGGAACATAATGCCGGTTTATCGGCGCCTAAGGTGGCATGAGTGGAACAAAACACCGAGCAAAGGGCCAAGCCTTCCACCCATGCCCAGTATATAGGTGTGTTAATAATAATATAACATATTGTGATATACAAACAACAAGTTCCCTCCTGGAACAATCTTCATCTTCCCCTGCAACTAGCAACGCTATAAGAAGGGCTGAGCAAGCGGGTAACATAGCCAAACAATGGCCTTGCTAGGAAAGTTTCAAGGTTAGAGGTTTCATGGCAACAAGGAGAGGCTGACATAAAAGATGGGTAGCGCGACATGTAACGATAGCATCGAGACAACTAAGCATGGCAATGGTAGTAAAGGTATCCAAGGGTATGATCATCTTGCCTGGGATTCCGCAAGGAAGAAGAACAAGTCCATGAAGTAGACGGAGCAACATAGTCGATCGAATCCTCACAACTCCAGAACGAAACCGAAGCTAACAAGAGAAGCAACCGGAAACAAGCAAAGAACATGGTAAACACACAAGCATAAACATGGCATACGATGCACATCCAAGTATGATGCATGTCCGGTTTAATTATGCATGGCATGGCAAAGGCACAAACAAAACTACAAGTTAAGTGGAGCTCAATATGCAACGAGTTGCATATTGACGAAACACCACATGTTATTTACTTAGTTGACTCTCGTTTATTTACAAGACAAGGTTAAATGTTTTAACATAGCAAGAGGTGAAACAAAAGTAAACTACCTATCTAGACATTTTAAATGAGGCCGGAAATAACAACAACAATTCCGGAAAAACCCCATGTGCATGTTTAGCAATTCTTGAAGCAAGCAACATTCACACATATAATGTTGTTAACATGATGCGGATGACATGATCAAGTTTATGTAATTTTTAATTAAAAGTTGACATGAAGAAGATATGATGTAAAAGTCACCGTGGTGGAAAGAAAGGGTGCCACGGCAACGATCCGAAAATGATGCAACGCAACATCTCGGTTCCAGTAACTCGTTGAGAGACCGGTGCAAAAGATGACGGAGAGTGTGTCAAGCAAGAAGAAAGTGGGGAGATCCCGTCACCGGGTTCCCACGAGTCGGCGACGAGGCAACCGAGGAGCATGACAAAAGACGATACGGGCATGGTGCACACAAGGGAAACATGTCATACAAGACATGCATCCACGAGTCATCGTCTTGGGTTATACCTTCGGAACATTCATTTCGGGGCGGATCAAGATCGTAGGGGAAGTAGTGGTACATGGGCCGTGGAGGAAGTAGTTGTTCACGAGGTCGTCAACGAGTAGTCGTTCACATTCCGTTTCAGAGAGGTACTTGATGAAGCCATCATTTCCGGGGCGACGGTAGTGGTACATGCACGTAGAGGGAAGTAGTCGTTCACGTTGGCGTCTTCGTTCACGGTCGTCGTAGAGGTTCATGTTCATCGTGTCGTGGTACTTGAGTCTTCCAAAAACAGCGGTCGTCGGGGTACTTGAGTCCATGGTGCTTGGGGTCTTGACCTCCCCTATGAAGCGATGCTCGCGTGCACGAAGCAGCAAGAGAACGCGCAGCAACTCCACCCAAGGTAGGAAGCAGCGAAGTGAGCCTGGAGACAGAGGAGGGACGTGCTTGGCGGCGGGGCCCAAGTGGCCTTGGCGAGGACGATGCGGAGCGGCAACTCTGGCCGGACAGAGTCGCGGGCAGCTTGGCGACGGGAAACGAGGTGGAGGCGCGGGCCTTGGCGACAGACGCCGGACGACGGCGGGAGGAACCTGGCGCGGAGGAGAGGGACACGCGGCTTCTTCGAGGGGCTGAGGGACGCGCCCCGGCAGCGAGCGGAGGGGAGGCCGGCGGTGGCCGGGCGACGGGAGGGCGGCGTCGGCCCTGATCCGGCGCGGAGGGGAGTCCGGCCGCAGCGGTGCCTTGCCGACGGGAGGCTGCGGCCGGGCGGCGAGGATCCCCGGCTCGGGGCGCGGCTGGAGGAGGGAGCGGCAGGTCGGGGCTGCGGCCTGGGGCTCCTGGCGCGGAGGTAGGGCCTGGGCGCGCAGCGCTGGAGAGGAGGGAGCGCGACATGGCGATGGAGGCGCTTGGCGATCGATGGGGCTCGCGGAGATCGAAGGGAGGAGGGGGGCTTCGCGAGCGGGGAACGAGGGTCGGGACGAGGGAACGAGAAGCTGGCGGCGGGGAGGGAGAGCGAGGGGAGATGGTGCGGCCCGTCGGTCGCTTAGGGTTAGGAGCTGGGATGGGCTTGGAGGCTGAGCCTCGGGCCTTAGGGAGGAGTTGGGCCGGCCTGCGGCGCTGGGCCGGCTTGGCAGCTAATTCTCCAAATACAGAAAAAAACAAGGAAGAAAGAGAGAGAGAAAAAGAAAGAAGGGTTAGGAACAGAATTTTTGGCAGGAGGCCAATCTTCTTAGACTCATAAAAATATGAGGAATTTTAACAAAATGGCCTGAGGTTTTTCTAGAGGAAGTAAAATCCAAACATGTTGAAAATAACTTGACATGTTTGAATTTTAAACCCATTCAAAAGAACTCCAAAAGAGTTGAAATTATAGAAGGTGACCCTACACACTAGATGTGATTTATGGGCAGATTTCGAACATCTATGGAGAAAGTAAAATTGCGATCCAATTTTACTAAAATGTTTCAAAGGAAGAAAAGAAGTTGAGTTGGACAAAAGAAATTAAAGAACGGTGCAAATGTGTTATAAGTGATTCCAAGGAATGGAATATTTATTTAGCTCCATATATTAGGAGGATATGTTATAAAGAGAAGTTATCCTTCCCTCGATTTAAATGGACCGAAGGCCCACACGATTTATTTAAGTTGAGATGCAAAATATTAAAGACATGATGGCATGATGACATTATGCAAAGCAAAAAAAATAACACAAGCACAAAAGAAACACACGGGAGAACCCGAAACATCTGGAATCTCTGGAATCTTCTGGGACGCCGGTCTTCGGGCGTCACAGAACATTTGGAAAGTCAAGAATGATAAGGCTTTTAGACACATTAGCCCTTCTTTCAGGTAGTGGAGAAATGGTTTCATGCATGACATTACACTCCTCTCCCACAGGATCAAGAGAAGATTCAAGGATTCTCTCCTAAAGTGGATTGTTTACTTACCCCTTGATGAGACATCAGATGTACTTTCTTTTATTTTTAGATATAGCCCTTTTTTATTCTCTTGCTTAGTTTAGTTCAGCTTGTTTTGTTTAGCTACTGCTTTGTTTTTTTGTTCCTCTCCTTGAGGAAGCTTTTGTATTCTTTGCTAGTGAGCTTCAATAAAATGTTGTGGGGTGTAAGCCATGCAGTCTTCAAGGTCCAAAAAAAAGTTCCTGGTTCCATAGGGAGCTTTTGTGCAGCGCACTTCGACAGGTGACCAAGAATGTTGTTCTCCGCATGCGACACATGCTCTCCTTGTAACCCATCAAAGCGTTCTTCCAGCTTTCTCACCTCTTCGACATATGCCTCCATCAATGGGCTATGGTAATCCTTATTGACTTGTCTCACCACGAGCTGCGAGTCTCCGTGGATGATCAATCCCTTGAGTACCAACTCCACCGCAATTCTGAATCTGCTAAGGAGCCACTCATACTTAGTAGTGTTGTTGGTGGCCTTCTCCCGAGAATAGTGCATTTGGACCACATACTTGAGGTGCTCTCCAGTGGGTGCAACAAGAAGCACACCAGCTCAGGCGCCGTGTAACGAGAAAGCTCCGTCAAATTACATGATCCACTCTTGAGGCGCCTCCTTGCTGGGGATGACCGTCTCTAGTACTTCTTCATTCGGGATGTTTGTCCATTCTGCAATGAACTCCGCCAATGCTCTGCTCTGAATGGTTGAAGTACTTTCATATTTCAAGCCAAAACTTGACAGTTCTAGCGCCCGTTCAACTATCCTGCAAGTGGCTTCAGTGTTCCTCAATATGCGCCGCAGTGGGAAACATGTGACAACCGTGATTTCGTGGGCTTGGGAGTAGTGGTGCAGCTTCCTCGAGGCCATGATGAGTCTGAAGATTAGCTTCTGCACCCCATAGTACCTTGATCTGGCTCCTTGTAACAGAGAGCTGACAAAGTACACCGGTCGCTGCACCACCTTCTTCTTTACCACAGTCCAGGGATCACGCACAACAGCTTGCTCTACCTCTCCTTGGTGTGTGTCATGTCTTGCCATAGACGTTTTGGTTGTTTCCCCGACAAGGTCAGTTGCTGCGACTGCTTGCCCATCTACTTCCCGTTGTGCCACCAGTGCAACACTAACAACTTTATTTGTTGCAGCTAAATATAGCAGCAACGAATCTTGTGGTTTAGGTGCAACCAAGGTGGGAGTCAAGGAATGGTAAGATTGTAGGTCTTGCAGCGCTGCTTCTGCATCCAGAGTCTACTTGAACGGGCCAACCTTTTTTCAATATTTTGAAAAAAGGCAAGGCAAGTTTGGTAGACTTGGAAATGATCCTACTTAGTGTGGCAATGCATCCAGTTAAACGTCTCACGTCCTTGACAGTCTTGGGTGCTTCTATCTGCTCGATTGCTCTGATCTTTTCAGGGTTAACCTATTCCCCGGCGAGACACAAAGAATCCAAGTAACCTGTCGGACGGGACACCAAACACACAGTTCTCAAGGTTTAACTTCAAATTTATCTTGCGTGGGTTTGCAAAGGTCTCTTCTAGGTCATGAATGAGTGTTGATCTATCCTTTGTCTTGACCACTATATCGACCATATAAGCTTCTATGTTTCTGTGCAGTTGTGGCTCAAAACTGATTTGTACTGCTCTTGCAAAAGTGGATCAAATGCTCTTTAACCCGAAAGGCATACATACAAAACACTGCGTGCCACATGGAGTTATGAACGCGGTTTTATCCTCATCTTCTTTGTACATAAATATCTGGTGGTACCCGAAGTATGCATCCAAAAAGGAAAGCAGATGGCACCCGGAAGTGGAGCCTACAATCTGATCAAGGCACAGCGGGGGGGAAGGGTCCTTCAGGCATGCATTGTTCAAATATGTGAAGTCAATGCAGAGCCTCCATTTCTCGTTCGCCTTGCGCACTACCAGTGGGTTTGCCAACCATGTTGGATGCAGTACTCCCCTGACCAAACTAGCCGCTTCAAGTTTCTTGATTTCCTCGGCAATAAATTGATGTCATTCCAAAGCTCTCTTTCTGACCTTCTGCTTTACATGTCGAGCGCGAGGACATACAACAAGGTGGTGCTCGATTACCTCCCTGTGAACACCGGGGATGTCAGATGGTTGCGAAGCAAACACATCGACATTTGCGTGCATGAAGGAAACGAGCATGATTTCCTATTTTTCATCGAGGGTGGTGCTGATGGTGAACGTACCGTCAGCGCCATCCTGCCTCGGCGGGACCTTCTTCACAGCAGGTGAAGCAACCTTGGGTCTCTTGCTAGTGGAACTGTCCAACAGGTCCTCAACAGGTGCAGCGCACTCTGGAGAGGCACTCTTCCCGAAGTCCTTGTCTGCATCACTTCTAGCATTCTTTCCTCTCTTTGTTTCCTTGGCAGGAGCTTAGGCCTCCGCAGCTTCAGCTGCTACTGCGACTTGATACATCTTGTCCACACAAATGATGGCATCTTTCTTTTCTGAAGGAATCGATATGATTCCTATCAGCCCTGGTATCTTCAAGGTGTTGTAGGCATAGTGGGATGCCGCCATGAACTTTGGCAGAGCTAGTCGACCAAGAATCCTATTGTACGACAAAGGATGCTCGACAACATCAAATACAACCTTCTTAGTCTAGGTAATTCAATTCTCCACCAAATGTTACGGGCAATGTGATCTTTCCCTTGGGACGGCTCCTGTCGGGGTTAGTTCCTTGGAATGCACCCATAGCCTTGATCTCTTCATCAGACATCTGCAGCTTTCTGACCACCTTAGGGGAGACCAAATTCATCCCAACCCCACCGTCAACTAACATCTTTGTGACCTTGAGGTTGCGGACTGTTGGAGAGACCAACAACGGCAAACACCTTACCGTTGTAGTGCAGTTAGGGTGGTCCTCTTCATCAAAGATGATACGCGTGCAGGACCATTTGAGAGGCTTTTGGGAATGCGGCTTGTACGACATTGACCTCATGCGCCCACAGCTTGAGTTGGTGGTGGGAGGAGTGCAAAGATGCTCCCCCGTCAACACACATAGCTTCGGTCACTTTCTGAAACTCTTGCTCGTTGGTTTCTTCCCCATCCCCTTCACCACTCTCGTCATGTTCTTCCTTCTTCTCACACCCCGTAGTAGGTTTCTCCTTCGACTGTGGGGCCTTGCCGCGACGACCTCCTCTTCCGCCAGGACCCTTCTCGTCAGCACCCTCTTGGCCTCTCTCTTTGTCAAGCTTCTCATATTCAGCCTTCTGCTTCTTCACAAGATGCTCAACTTGATGACACTCTTGGAGGTCTTGGCCTTTGGTGCGGTGGATCTTGCAGTATGTCCCATCAAATTGTCCGGATTTCTCTGTTGCGGCGGCGTCCCGGGAATCAGCGCACCCGGCAGCTCCCTTTTCGGGGGCTTCAGCCTTGGATTGTTTGCCGGCACAAGGTTTGCCAGAGCTCTCAACGGCCAATACTACTTTCTCCTTGTGCTTCTTACCATGCTTCCGGCTCCTCCCCTTAGAGTTAGTGGCGCCGTCGTCGTCTTCTTAAATCGACCTCGACCCCAGCCTCCTCTTCGGGGAGATGCCTCCCTTCTTCAGCTCGAGCACACTTATCCGCCAATATGTACAACTCATTGATAGTCTTGGGTAGCCGGACGTTCATCTTAGACCGCATCTTTCTGTTGTGCACGTTCGAATGGAACGCGACAATCACAGCTGCTGGATGTATCTCTGGGATGTCATAGTGCACTTGACTGAACCTCTCCATATATTTCCGCAAGCTCTCCCCTTCCTTCTGTGGAAGAACTTGCAAGTCACTGGGCTGTCCAGGCTCTTGATGGCCACCCTGAAGGTGCCAACAAATTCATTGCATAAGTCAGCCCATGACGAAATGGAGTTCTCTGGCAGGTGCATCAACCACGACCTCACATTTGGCATGTGTGCCAAAGGGGAGTAGTTGGCGAACACCTTCTCATCCCTGCCCCTGGCGGCTTGAACGATAATCATGTAAATGCTCAAGAACTTTTTTGGGTTCAACTTCTCGTCGTACCTTTCCGGTAACTACGGCTTGAAAAATCGGGCAGATGTCCAGCGGACCTGCCGCAACTCACGAGTGAAGGCGGGGCACCCAACCTCGTAAGACGGGTACCCGCCAGCACTGGGCGCTGGTTTGTCGTCGTCTGTACCATTGCACGTGTTAGACCGACGGCGGGTCTCCCGGCACTGTTCTATGGTAACGCGTGTGTCTTCCCTTCGGCGATCTTCCAGGACCCGGCGCTGATCTCGGCGAGTTCGCAGGTCCGACGAGGCCATCGAGGCTTCGTCGGGCTCGCTGGCGTGTTGCTCTTGCTACTATTGCCTCCGAGCTTACTATCACGGAGGGGACTGCATTGTCAACGTGCCCCCCTCGGTGCGGCCAGCAGCCTGTGCTGCCGTGGTCGTTCGCGGGAGTTGCGACGGCTCTACCTGCTGACATCTTCCAGCTTCAGCGAAGACGATCAAACTCTAGATGGTGGCCCTCCACTCATCAATTTGAGCGACTGCTGGTGGGAACTTCAATAGGAGTTGGGCCCGCGCCATGGCTTCCATTGTTGTGCTCGGCATGGCCGACGAGGCAGATCCCAACGTCGCTCTACCCCTGGTAGTTCCAGTAGGGGCGTCGCCGCGTTCTTGCCGTCGCGAACCGGTCGCCAAGGTGGGTTGATGATGAATGGGTCGCGACCAGGGGTTGGCAACCGCGTTCGGCGCTCCGTCTTGTTCGCCTTGCTCCGGGGGACGTGCGTGCCCAGCGGCCACACCTATGGCAGGCACTGTGGGAGGGTCACGACTGGCGCCAGAGCGGGCGTCGTCGTTGCGGTTGCGCCCGCAAGCACGGCGGGGAGGTTGGGATTGAATGTTGGCCCTCTTGCTACTTGCGGGTTATGTCCATCACACTGTTGTTGATGTCTCTGACCCCGGACGTTTTTGCTCCTGCTTCGGCTATAGGGGACAAAACGACGCCGCCACCTGCGTCGGTCGTGTCACCTGCGGCACGTGCCTCACCCAACATAGCCGTGACGCCTACAGCATCCTCGGCTGCATGTGAGGGGGCCTTCGAAGTGGATGGATGCGCAGTCAAGCCAGATATCTTGTTGGGTGCCATCAATGCAAAGAATGGTGCTGAAGAGGACGATGATGATGGTTGACGCACTATTCACAACCTCGGGTTCGCGTAAGCGATTCCCCCTACCTGGCGTGCCAAAGATGTCGTGGGTCAACACGATCACCTATGAGGCCATGAGCCCCTTTGTGGTTGGGCATGGGGAGATCACATTGCACGAAGAGCGGAGGCCATGGGGCAGCACGGCGACGATTACACGGGTGGTTTTTACCTAGGTTCAGGCCGCCGTGAGGTGTAAAACCGTACTCGTGCTTTTTGGTGGATTGGGTGGACGAACATGGGGAGCACGCAGCACTCAAGCCCGACAGAGTGGCCTTGGGGAGAGCAGCTACGCGCGTACAAGTGTGGAAAGGTCCGAATCCTTTGCTAGGTTGCCTTGGACCTTCTTTTATAGCTAAGGGGTAACCACAGTGGAAAAAACGGTCTTTATCCAATGAATAGATAGCTAGCAAAGCTATCATACCTAACTCTGGCAGTTAGGACAAAGTGCATTAAATGCACTGCTAGGTGTCATGCTGAGGATGAAGCCCGGCAAGCCTGCCACGCTGCTTCATCATCTCCTGCTTATCTTCTTAACATGCCTCTACACAGTTGTCAAATGAGTGTAGTATGTCTTCCAACGGGCCGCCACATGCTTAGTGAAGGCCACTTAATCATTTGGAGGCTCGACACCGCAATGATGGGTGATTTGCATTGCGATGAGGTGGAGCGTTGGTGCCTTGGCGGGACCCTTTGCTCTTATTGGCCCCGGTAAGCCTACCTGGCGGTCTCGGATCTGTCCTTGGGGCGGTCTCGACCCGGCCGGGCTCTCCTACCAGGCAAGGGAGGCTTTCCCAAGGTGTGATATTGGGGTCTTATATGTTGACTTGGTCTTCTTGATCGGCTCCTTGATCTCAAGGAGTGGTTTCTTTGGCTTGGCCTTGATCCATACGCTGGTGCCAGACATGCGATGCCAGCACACCTGTGTATAAGTCCGGGCAGCAAACACACATGTTTGTTGCACCGACAATATATGATGCACCCAAAAGATGGGGCTCAGTGGGAATTAATCGACAAAAAGTTTGAAGACTTTGCCCATGATCCTAGAAGTATAGGCTTGGCGAGTGTGCTGGTGAGATGAATCCTTTTAGCCATATGAGCACCAAACACAACACATGGCCGGTGCTTCCGTTCTTATATAACCTTGCTCCTTGGTTGTGTATAAATAAAAAAATACATCCTAATTACAATGTTTATCCAAGGCCCGAAGCAACCTGGAAATGACATCGACATTTACTTTCAGCTACTAGTAGAAGAACTGCTAACATTGTCGGTAAAATAGCCCGCTGTAAAATGTTATTATACTTACAAAAAGGAGATTTTCGATCCACATGCAATGTTGCTGCACACCATTCAAGATATGCTTGCATTAGGCAACACATCGAGGCAGAAAACAAGGGGAGATGTAGATTGTGTCACATGCATGGATAGGACAACGAGCATATTTCTTCCCAACTCGCACAAAATTGTGTATTTGCGTCATCGTAGGTTCTTATGGAAAGATCACCCATAGCGAAAGATGAAAGCTGAATTTGATGGTACAATAGAGGTAGGTTTGGGCCCAAGACCTAATCCCGGCGAGTTGTTCCACAACATGGTAAACAAATTGATGTTGTGCTTGGCAAGAACCACACATTGACAGTGAAACAGACACCCAGGGATCAAGTGTTTAAGAAGAATTCAGTGTTCTGGGAATGACCTTACTGGGAGATTCTACATTTATGTCACTGCATCGATGTCATGCACGTAGAGAAGTGCGTATGTGAAAGCATCCTTAGTACTCTGCTCAAGATTAAAGGTAAAACAAAGGATGGTGATGGTGCATGACTCGATATGCTTGATTATCCATCAAAATAAAGAATGAAGTAGAAGATGGTAACAAATTACTCCACGGTCACTAGAGTTACAATTTAGGCAAAAGAGTTCTTCAACTATTTGTTGTGAGTTAATACACCCTCTTCCTACTCCGCAAACATCAGAAGTCTCGTGGATGTGAGGTTAGGTAAAATTAAGTTGGCACATGAATTCACATGATTGCCACGTAATGTTGACACATATCCTCCCAGTGGTCATTAGGACTCTGATGGACACAGATATAAGAAACACAATCATTGATCTTTGTCATTTCTTCAACAAACTATTGCAGAAAGTGGTAGATCCCAAAGAGCTAGATTCTATGCAAGAGGAAATTGCAAGAATATTGTCCAGCCTAGAGATGTGTTTCCCACCGTCATTGTTTGATGTCACAGTCCATCCCACTATAAACCTTGTCGACGAGATAAAGTATTGTGCTCTAGTGTTTCTTCGCAACATGTATCCCTTCGAGTGGTTCATGGGAAGATTGAAGTGCTATTGTCAGAACTGAAGCCATCCAGAGGTAAGCATCCTACAAGGTTATATCGTGGAGGAGGTGATTGAGTTTTGCACTGAATACATGAAACAAAGACCTATAGGTTTGCCCCACTCTCACCATGAGGGAAGGCTAAAAGGTAAGCTGGTCCTTGCTGGCACGCAAAAAGCCGCACCCAGAAAATTTGGCCGACAAGATGGTAATGCTTAACAACCGAGTTCTGTACATTTATGCCGACGAACACTTGGAGGACATACGCCGAAGCTTCTTACCAATGGTGCATCCATTAGATGTTGAGATAAAGGCACACAATAAGGACTACGCCAGATGGCTGAGGGATCATTTGGCACACGGATCCATGGATGACATTGTTATGTGGTTGGCACAAAAGCCATCACCTATGGTGTTAATGTACCAAGCGTATGACATAAATGGCCACACATTCTACACTGAGAAAAATGAGGAGAAGACCTCATATCAGAACAACTCTGCTCGAATAGAATGCATGACTATAGAAGAAATTGATAAAAGGGTATAATATGGAACCATTAAGGAGATTTGTGAGCTTAACTATGTGAAAGTTAAGGTGGCATTATTCAGGTGCACATGGATCCCTCTTAGTCAGGTAATGGTTGATGAGTATAGGAAGACATGTGTTAATAAGACAACGATGACATATCAGATGGACCCGTTCATTCTTTCGAGCGATGCTACCCAGATTTTCTTTTTGAAAGACCCCTTGCATAAGAACTGTCATCTAGTGATGCATGGGAAGAGGAGGGTAATGGGCGTTGAGGATTTTGCTGACGAGAATGAGTGCGGTAAATTTTCTGAGTTGCTAGCTAATGGATCACGCACCATCCAAAAAGAGAAGCGTAAAATCATCAAAAAAACATAAGTTCATTCAGGGTCAACCTAATGATCCCGGTTCCCCCATGTACATGGGAATTAAGTCGTAACACTAGTTTTTATGCCTTGGTGCAACTTAATTCGTTCAATTTAGAATTGTCGCATTTGCTGATTCTGTGAGTTATGCTCGACCCTCTACTGATGTAAGAATGATTAATATGTTGAGCTTGATATGCTGTCAGCCCTGGCAATGAATTTGAACTATTTATGATTACTATACCCTAGAGGCAACACACTAAATTGATGTCACTCCAGTATGTATGCAAAGAAAATATGCAATCTGGTTTGCAAATAGCACACGGTTCATTCATGAAAGCCGTGTGCCGACTAAACCATGCACGCGATGTGAGTCGTGTGTTCTGATTGGCCAGAACCCAAACCCCATAGATCGTACGTCTGCACCATTAGATGCTCCCATATGGAACAACAATCATCATCCCATTCATCAGCACATACAGTTGTAGTTGGGATTTGATTTATATGCACAAAATGCATGCTAAATTAAAAATGGCTTAAATATAGCAAACCATACCTAAAATGCACTAGAAAATCAAACCTGTGGTATAATGGTGATTGTGTACCGTGGAAATTTTTATGAGGCCAAACGATGAAGTCACCGGCCACCAGAGTCTGAATTGCCACGTCTCCTTTTGGAAACCATGATCCTTCTTGTGAGATCCTCCGGTTTCCATGGAGCGATCATCAAAACTAGTGCCAAACTGTACCAAAAATTTTCCACAGGGTTGTGAGAGCACGCCTTGACCACACACCGATTTTCATGATTTTCGGACTCCATCTGAATTTCCCGTAATTAAAATACCAACTAGGACTACGCTGGTGGCCGTACCTCGCAACTGAAATGTTCAAAAATTCTCCCCGCTTTTCGGACAATGGATGAAAACTCACAAACCGACACAAAATATTAGTACACCTTCTTTGCTAACACCCACATGTAGTTATAGTAGGGTTTGATTTTATATGCACTAAATGGATGGTAAATGCAAAAAATGGCTGAAATATAGCAGATGATACCTGGAATGGGCCAAAAAATCAAACCTATGGTATATCGGTGATTGCTTACTGTGAAAAAAATCAAGGCGAAACGATGAAGTCACGATGATTGCAGTTTGATTTGACGTGTCTCCTTTTGGGAACTATGATCCTTCTTGTGAGATGCTCCGGTTGCCAAGTTGCAAGCATTAAAACTTGTGCCAAACTTTTTACCATTTTTCCATGGGATCGTGACAACACGCCACGGTGACACACCGATTTTCGTGATTTTCAGACCCTATATGCATTTCCTGTAATTAAAATAGCAACATCGCCTATGCGTGTGGCCGTACAATGAGGCCGAAATATTTGAAAATTTGTTCTCGTCTCCTGGACAATGAATAAAAACTTGCAAAGTGACACACAAATGATCTTGCTAACACCCACGTGTTGTTGTGACACGGTTTTGCACTAAATGCATGGTAAATGCAAAAAAAATGGTGATTGCTTATTGTGGAAAATAGTTCGAGGCAAAAAGATGAACTCACGTCTTCATTCAAACGAAAATTTGCTGTTAGTTGATGTAAATATTTTCATATAGCACACAGTACATTCATGAAAGCCGTGTGCCTACCAAACCGTGGTCGATGCCCCCCTACCGCGCGTGCGATGTGAGTCGTGTGTTCTGATTGGCCAGAACCCAAACCCCACGGGTCGTACTTCTGCACCGCTGGATGCTCCCAGATCGAACGACAATCTTAATGCCTTTCATCAGTACATGCAGTTGTGGCTAGGATTTAATTTATGTGCCAAAATGCACAGTAAATGCCAAAAATGGCTTAAATATAGTAAATGAGACCTGAGATATGCCAGAAAATCAAACCTGTGGTATAATGGTGATTGCCTACCATGGAAAAAAAAGTGAGGCGAAATGATGAACTCACGTCTTCCTTTCAAAATTAGCACGTCTTCATTTCAAAATTAGCACGTCTTCATTTCAAACGAAATTATGATGTTTGTGCAAACGGGCGCTTAGAGGCAACCGTTTGTATATGTCTTTCTTATCGGTGATCAAGGATCTTTTTTCACATTTTTCATCGAAGCCGCCAACTTCCACTCACCATCCTCCCTTGTTTCACCCAATAGTCTTCATATTCCACGCAAACTCCATCCCAGCTCCGCTCTCCCCCGGATCCACTGTAGAACCCATTTCGGCACCGGCGTGCTCAACTCAGCTATGTGCCCGCTCTTCGGCATCTACCCTACCTCCACTACCGTTCCCAACACACGTCTGCCCGCGCCTTGCCGTCTTCGCTTGCTCGCCAGCCGCCCTCGAGCATATTGATCCTGTAATTCTCGCCTCTCCTATGGTCCTGCTATGGGGACCCCGACTCATAAGTTGTGATAACCGAACGCATGTGTGCAGTGATCCCAGAGATCAATGCTCACTGAACACACAGAAGCTGAATAACAAGAGTCTTACATCCATACATACCGTATTTCACAAATTGTGACCATTATGGTTAAGTCTTGAGTACAAATCATCGCAGCGGAAATCTTCAATAAAAGCTTGGACCCATGCCATCCGCCTTAACTCTACAGGCATTCTGACTGGGAAGTGTCCTAGCTCGCATGTCCGTCACCAAGAAATCTTCATCATTTCCTGTTCTTTCATGCCTGGCCAATAAAATAACCAGTGGCAAGCCAATGAATACTTTGAACGTAGTCGCAAGCAACCCAAGTGTGATGACGGAATAATTATGCAAGGCTCTACTACTAAATTGGCATTTTTGCGTAAATCTAGTTTTTCATATGCAAGTATGATCAACATATACCAAGGACATGCAGGCATCTCCAACAAGTATCAGGAGGTTAAATACATCAATTTTGAGAAAGAGTTGTAAAAAACTCATGCTCAAGCTCATCGTGACTTCCTCAAGAATCACATTATCAATATCACCAAACCGTGTTGTTTTCCTCAGACACACACCAGGTTTCACAAACAATGGACGTAGCCCAAGAGCGGTTACCCAACAGTCCTTGACCGTGGACACGGCTATTCGAATAGTTTTACACTCTACAGAGGTTGCACACTTTACCCACAAGATCCGGGGAACTTCCGTGTCATCCACGACCCGCGGTACCTCAAGTACCCGTGGTAAGCACCCGATCACTATATTTCCCTAGACGACACTAACATAGAGTACACTCGATTGGTAGCAGCCCCCGTGCCCAAAATTTCACATCTTAAAATTGTGGAGCCTCGCTCCCATATTCATCACATACCACTGGCGCGGGGTACCAACGGTGTGTCCGGTGCCCTGTGAAAACAGTCATGGCCGCCTATCCAAGCACGACCCCGTCCCGAGAGTGACCTCGTGTCACCCCCGTCGCTAGTAATGCGGGCACCATGCTAGTATCGGCTTAGGTAATCAATAATGCCCTTTCCCATATAAGGGTAGAGTGGTTGCGCATGTAAGGTTGGAATAACGGTCGGAACTTAAACAAATCCATTTTGAAAACAACACACACACTTTCCTCTGTACACTACGTTGTCATCAAGTGGTTACCCAACTCATCATCTCCCTCGGGCAGAAGTGGCACCCGACGGGGTTTTCGAAAAGTCTTTTAGAAGTACTCTGCCTCCATCACCATGCATTTCCCCGTCCCATTTGTGTAGCTACTACTATAGCATATTATCTACTCCCACCCGCATAACCCTCATAGGAAGGTAGGGTCATGCTTGATGCAAGTTTCAATAGGAAAGTAACAAAGGCAACAACCAAAGTGGTCACCACCTCAACATGATCCCGATGCATCGATAATAGTGTGTTATATGACATGCATAAAAAGGCTTTTCAAACATGGTCAAAGGGCTGCATGCCTTGTTCCTCAGAGTCTTCAAAGCTTCTGGTCCATCTCCAAGTACTCCGTCTACTTCGTCAACTAACGTCGGAAACAAATCACAATAAGCAACACAACAAGGCAAAAATAAAAGTGCTCTAAAAATAGGAGTTGGACTTTTCTAGGATAACTCTGGTCATATGAAAAATGACCAAGGTGGTTTCATTGGCATTGGATCAATGGATAGTTTGGAACATTTCAATATGAAGGATATAAGGGATTTAATGGATCTGTAAGTTGTCTATAGAATGCCTTTTTATATAAATGAGTAAAAGTGCCCATTAAATCAGGCATGATTTTTGAAGCATTCAGAAATTGGTTTCACCAGATTTGGAGTCCAAATGAATATACTATGGATTTTTGAAGTAGACTTATGTGGGTAAATGACATTTTTATTAGATCCAGGAGGAACTAGGCAGTGTAAAAATGTTCACCATGGCTCATTAAATAGATCTTGATTTATGGAGCTAGTAGAAATTTGAATCATCAAGTTTGGACACTATTTGAATAATTGGGAGATTTTACAAGTTTCTGGAAAAAGAAAAAGAAGAAGGGAAAGGATTAGGAATTATACCTAATCATACGCTCTGGACGTGGAATAGCTACTCGGCCGGCCCAGCAGCTCGGCCGCACGTAGAGAAGGAGGGGACGTCGAAGGCGCCTCCGCCAAGTGCGCCTCCAAAGCCGAGAGGCGGAAACTGTTGGGGTCGTTTCCACTTAAACTGGGTGGGCCCGAGCACTGGCTCGCTGACCTGAGGGTCCCACGCCAACTCTCTCTCCTCCGGCCTCCTCCTTCTTCCTCTCGACGGACAGAGGCAGAGGACAGTAGGCGCGCGTGCCGGCGATGGTTCCGACCGCTCCACTACGCCCGGGGCCAGGCCGGTCGTCTGGGCAGATGCCCCGTTCCACGCTGCGCCCAGAGGTGGTCGTGCTGAATGAGGGGAGCGCCAGAGTCGGGCGGTTTTGCCATGGCGGAGACCGGCGACGGCGAGGATGGGCACGGCGACTCGGCGAGATATGGGAGGAAATGGAGACCGGGATGGGTCGGCGATGATTGTGAGAGGGTGCTCGGGTGTCTAGGGGGAAAAGAGAGGGGCCGAGGCACTCGAATTCGAGCGGCGGTCGGCGGGGAAACTCCGGCCAGGGGAGCGCATGGAGGGCGCACGAGCGGAAGTGAGTTGGCCAGAGGGGTCTAGGGGAGGCGTGCAGGGTGGTAGGTGACATTGGAGAGACCGGGGGTGGCCTTGTATTGCGAAACCACGGAGCATCATGGACGGCGACTACGGCCGCTGTCGGGGCAGCGTCAAGGGCGAGTTGGCACACCCGACCACGTCTAGGGTGTTCGTAGGCGTGGCCTAGGCCAAGGGAGGAGAACGGGGGAGCGGGGCGCGCTCCAGGAGGGCCCTGAGCTCGTGCGCCCACTGGCCGAGCAGGGCGGCGCTCGGGTGAGCTTAACAGGGAAAGAGGAGAGAGAGAAAGGAGGGGGCCAACCATCTAGCGTGTCGCGGACGTCGAGGCGACCTCGACGGATACGCTCGCTCTGCCCAATGCTGCCTGGGTGCCTCGGGAGGGCCGAGCTACAGTGCCCTGGCGCACTGTAGCGCGCTCCAGGGCGCGACTTTGGCCGGCATGTCCATGTCCTTTGCGCCCTGGCTGTGTCCTCGCGTGTCTAATAGCTCTAGGGGGTAGTAAACTATAGGAAAGAGGCATTGGATACTCTAGATGAGCTCTGGTGAGACAAGAGGGGTGAGAGAGAGAGGGAACAGTGTGGTCCAGAGAGGTAAATGGGGGTTTTCACCCACCAATGATTGAGCCATGGTCATGCAAGTCTTACTGGAGGTAGAATAAGGTTTTTATGATCTGGGGTAAAAAGTTGAAGCAAAGGTGAATAGTAAAAGGGGGCAAAATAGTGGTTTTGGTAAAATGGCAGAAGGTGTTTGATGTAAGTTTGGGCAAGTAAATGAAGTCCAAATGTCATGAGACTTAACAAGATGAAATGGCACATGAAAATAGGTTGTTACACCAAGTTTGAGCTCATTTAGAGAAAGTGGCCCATGTAACTTTGGTAAACCCTAGAAATCAACAGAAATGGCTTTTCCAAGATTTAGTCATGCAAATCATCCGCCCTTGATGCACCACTTGGTGTAGTGCCATCATTTCTGGTTGTGAGCATGTCCACAAAATTTGAGGTCACAAGTAAAAATTTGGCAATGTAGAGTTGTTCAAATTTGGATCTGGTCAGAAAGGGTTTTGGGGCACTTTGGTCAAGTTTTCCTTCAACGAAACTTGTACCATTTGGTCTAGATGCATAATTAGACCATTTTAGCATGTGCACCAAGTTTGAGAGCATTTGGACAAGTTTGGCAATGTAAAGTTGAACTTCAAAATGGACAGAAATGGTTTTGAGGGGGTTTGATGATGTTTTCTTGTTCTCCAAGGCATGAGGCTTTGCAAGATCATCAAATATGTCATAACTGACATGCTAGAATTTTCTTGGAATTAATCAAGAAAATTTCCTTTCTAAATATTTCAAAAGCTTGAAATATCCAGAAAGGGTTTTTGAAGGATTTGACCAATATTTTGAACATGACCATGTGTTGAAACTCTTATATATGGACAATATATGTCCTATGAGCTTCCCTGAATTTTATAAAATATTTTTGAAACTGTTAAATAATTTTAACCTATTAAAGACCATTTCTGGCCTAAAGAAAAAGACTTTAAATAAAATAGTAAAATAACTTTTAAAATTATGCTTTTGTGGCTTTGGGGAGTCCTATACCTAATAGGATTCAAATATAATTTTTGAAAGATTTTTCACACCCTTAATTAAGTACTTGTAGTGCAAACCTCAATTAATGGGTTTTTGGAAAACTAAATTTAGAAATTACTTTTTGGCCAAAATATTTTTTGTAAGAAAATACTATTATGTTCTACACACATGGCATGATCACGGGGAAGAGGTTTTGGATCAAGGAGAACGAGTATATGAGTAGGAGGATTTATTTTATTTTTAGAGCACATGAAACAGCAAACAGAAAACCAATCAAGCAAAGTGAAAAACACTCAAAAGTTTTTGTCAAACCAAATTTTAGCATGATTATTAGCTTAAGTGTTGTGGCATGAAAATCAGGGTGTGACACGTGCAGGGTTTGCATAATAAACCTATTAGTTACTGATCTCCACCGTGGTGAGGCATATTTCTTCACAACCCCTCTTCCTATTTCGTCCGGTATGTTCCCAAATTGGCTATAACATAACACAGGGCGTACATATGTTCATTATCTACCTTCCTAACTAGAAGATATAAGTTGTATTTGTTCCAATTAATTATTGTCAGTTTACAGACCGTGGGCGCCCGAGTCACACAAAGTTAAAAAATTAGCCATGCATTTTCAAAATTATTGCATGCCATGTTTAGACAGCTTGCTACCAAGTTGTCAGCTTTATGCTTATTCTCCTTTCCTAAGTTTCGCATGTGTTCTCTGTAGATGCCCAGTAGCAGTGAGAGCACTCATGCTTCAGGCAATGTATTTTCATCTGAGTTTGACAACCCTAGGTCTCCAGCAGATGGTCATGGATCAAGTAATATGGAATGGGATAGAGCTGCAACAATTACCCTTTTGATCAGGACACGGAGGAACACTCCAAAGAAGCCCACACACTAGCCTAAAGATGTGTACAAAGTAACCGACATCGATTTAAAGTCTTGGGCTCCAACTAAACCAGATAAAGCACGCACGAGTTTCGGGAGTGTGTGTGGATTTGTTGGCGGGGCAAGGCTCAACATTAATCTGCCGGGGTTTCCGAAGGCTGACACAAAAACACGACAAAGGATAGTCCGGAGATCATGGATCACTTCAATGTTCTAGAGCAGTGGAGAAGGCAGGTGGAACACGCTGCACTGAAGAAGGCCGGGGATGCTTGGAGAAATTGTAAGCACGTGTTGTACAAGAAGTACGTGAGTGAAGGCAAGGACCCAATCCCCGCATACCCCCAAATTACAAAGGCAGATTGGGAAGAATTCAAAAGGGTCAGGGCAACTACAAAGTTTACTGAGAAGAGTTCCAAGCATTTGGAACTTCAAAGGAGGAGCACACACCCCATTGTATGGGTGTGGCAGGATAGTACAACACGAAACCGATATGAGACTAGGAGGACAAAGAAGCAGTAGTTGTGGGTGGGAAACTGGCCTTTAGTGAAATTAGGGGCGAACATGCTAGAGACTACTTGCCAGCACATGGAAGGACGCATGACAATGAAACTTATTACTTTGAAAACTCACGTGATGAAGAACTATATCTCGTGATGTTAAAGGCTTCCAAGATCCCTGGAATGTTCTACATGAACTCAAGGCCATGTGACATTCTGTCCGATGCATTGGAAACAAAAGATCCTCCTCGCCATGCAAGGGGTATAGGTGTCAATGTCCTGCACAAGAGGGCTTTCACACTCAGCAAAGAAGAGAGGCTCGGCATGAAAAAAACGAGGAGTGAAATGAAGCAGAATCAGTTGTATGAAAGTTTGAGGAGGGACATGTATCCGGGGCTTCAAAAGGAAATTGAGGAGTCAATGATGATGCAGAAGACTCTAACACTGACAAATAGCCTGCAGATGGGAGGGGAGGCGGGCATGGATGATGCTGATTATTGCGCGACAACACCGTGCAAGAGTAGTTGTGCATCAGTTGACCCCACCGACACTGAGACTACATCTGCTCATGATGATGCTATATCTGATCTATCTAGATTGAAAGACAGACTGAGGGTCCAGCTTACACATTATGAAGGTGCGTTAAAATGTGCACCAGCCTGGGTTTGGTCACCCTTCTTGGAAGAGGACCTCTTGTTGGACAATGTGCCATTGAAGCCGGGTTATGTGAAGTGCTACATGACTTAAGTAAAGCCTGGATTCAATGAATTTTCCCAGAAGAATGTCCTAGGGGACTTTGATGAGCAGAGGACCTTGGGAGAAACACTATTACATCATTTCCAGTGGCCACGAAAGGAAATAGACTTCATGGATGAGATCACTGAAGCCCCGCCAAGAGCAACCAATGTCCCCTTCAGCCGGTGATGCTCTCCTTGCCACAATAGCTCTCGCGTGCTTCCCCCAAGGAACCTAATAATAGTAATCCGACCGCTGAAGCATCAACCTGTGATCAGCCCGTCCGACTTTGTGTCGTACATGCCATGTCATCGTCCACCCTAGAGCATCCAGTGGCAAGGCCTACAATTGTTGAAGACGCACTGTCGACACCTATGTGATCGCGGGGACCCCTACTACGGTTGGTGGGGGCGTAGCACTGTGCAAAGAGCAGGTCTAGCGATCAGCGCATGGAAATTTTTACCCAGGTTTGGGCCATAAATGATGCGTAACACCCCAATCCTGCTTGTCAATGTTTATCTTGTGTTCTTGAGTTCTTGAACTGGCTACTATGCATGCCCTGTCCAAAAAGTCTGAATCCTTGCATAGTACGCCTCGAGCCTCCTTATATATGGCAAACGGGTCGCCACAGTGGCACATAAGAGGTGGAAAGTATCTACAGTGTACAACTTTATTGCCTGACATCATAGGACAAATGCATTTAATGCGCTACTTGTGTGTCCTCTTGCTTTATCGGGCACGGCAACAGAGCTCGTCCCGCCCGCCGTCGCCTCACCTTGTTCTGACACGCATCCAAGCTGACGAGGCATGCAGCGCCACGCTAGCTGGCTGGTCGCTGTGCTTGTGCAGTGGCAGGGTCTTCACAAAGATCTACATGCCACCAAGTAGGTGCTTGACTTGTTGGCCTAGAAGCTGCATGCTGCCACGCATGCGCTCGTCTAGTTGGCGGGCTAGTTGCCGCATAGGAACGGCCGCGGGGCAGCGAAACTCTGGCAGGTGCGGGCCTGGCCATGGTCCCACAGACGCCCCCGGGAAGGGTCTTGCCGGGGTCTTGTGGCCGTCCTCGGCAATGATCTTGGCGGGGGTCTTCGGTCGCCCCCGGCAAGGATCTGCCGGGGGTCTTCATCATCCCGGCAAGGATCTTTCCGGGGGTCTTCGTCTTCTAGTCCTTATCTGGATTCGCATGCCTTTGGTCTTCACAAAGATCTGCATGCCACCACGCAGGCGCCCCTGAGTCTTGGTCTTGACGTTGTTGATGGTGTCAGAGCTCCCAGGCCCAAGGGTGGCGGCCTTGCTGGTTTTGGGCAAGTTGCCCCGGCGAGACCATTGTCGGGGCCATGTAGGTCGGCCCGGCAAGGGTGTTGCCGGGGGAAGCCCATCTCATGCCTTGGCTCTTCATGCCTCTGGGTTGAGTGCTGCCTTGGCAGTCACGTACCTTTCCTTCCTCTGCCCTGCTAAGCATCGCGGCAGTTGTGGCTACGACTGCCCAAGCACAAGTAAAGGGGTACAGAAAGGCACCTACTTTTGTACACCGACAGGAGCCCCCGGGCCCGGGCTACACATAAGCGCGAAGCCTTGTTGGGACACGCCCAGAACAGTGCGCGGGCACGCGTGGCGGAGTTTTAACCGTGGTAATTTCTTCGCCAGTTGCGCTTCCCCACGACACGCATTGAGTGCGTGATGTGGGGGGCGTGCGTGGAACGGCCACAACACGCTTGCGTCACCTCATGGTGAATAGTAAAGAGGTGGCCCGCGTTTTCCCCATAAAAAAGAGGAAACCACAGGAGCGCTGCTCATTTACCCTATGCGCCTTTTTCAATCTTGGAACCGCCATTCCCCTCTTCTTCTTCAAGCGCAAATCGGAGATTTCGCCTCTGCTCGCCGCTGCCACACGCCCACTGCCCTTGATCGCTCGCCCCCACTCAGCCGCCATGGCGCCCAAGGCAAGCAATGGAAAGGGAGCGGCTAAGGACACCGGGGGGAAGGAGGCGCTGGAGAGCGAGTTGGTGGAGCTGAGGGCGCCGTACGCCCTCTTCACCCTGACGGTCGACGCGCTCACCCTCAGGGAGAAGTTTAGGTGCCTGTGGGGGAGCGAGATGACGGGGCATCCCACCACGTGCTTCCTCCCTGCCTTCTTCGCCAAGCCCGGCCCAAATCGATACCCTTTCTTTGTCGACTACTTCTCCTGCGGGCTCTGCCCCCATTCTCAGATTTCTTCAATGATGTCATGCACACCAACGGCTTCCACCTTCTGGACCTTACGCCGAACACCGTGGCGTGCATGGCCTTCTTTGCTCACCTTTGCGAGGGCTTCGCCGGAGTGCACCCCAGCACATTGCTCTTCCACCATTACTTTACCCCTCGCATCCAGCCAGGGGGGCGCCATCTCTGGCTGCATCGCTTGGATCCCGTGGCCCCAGATCAAGGGAACGCACCCGGAGGGTGCTTAGAACGAGAGGTGGGATGAGTGGTGAGGCCGGTGGTGCTGGATTGAGGAGATGGATCCGTAGGAGTTCTGCCGGGTCCGTCGAAAGCCGCCGGTTCGCAGCGAGGACTGGGGCGAGCTTGACGCTGATGACCAGAAGCTCACGATTGCCACCACTAGGATCCATCGCCTCACCTCGGCCGGGCTCACTCTTGAAATTATCGGGGCTGACTTCATTCGCCGCCGGATTTCCCCATTGCACAATAAGGGGAGGCTGGCCTGGGATTTCAGGAATGTGGCCAACATCATGAGGCTCCGCCCCGGCCTGAATCACAACTTCACAATGCTACAGCATGCTCATCTTTGCCAGAGGCTTTTCCAGCTCAAGGTTGACGATGTTGGCAGGGTCGAGAGGACCGGCAAGGCCGAGAAGACCAGCAAGGCCGCCAGGGCCACCAAGCCTGACAACCTGTTCGGGTTGCCAGCGGGGATAGTCCCGTTGAGCAACGACTCTTGCCTGACCGCCATTATCACCATGATGCCGGTTTTCAATGCGCGTGGCCTCGATCCGACCTGGGCCGAGCCAAAAGTGGAGCTGGCGCAGACATTCTTCGACAACTTGTCGGAGAGGTATGTTCGTGATGAGCCACAACTCACCCGTCCCACCACTGAGGAAGAGTTTGCGTATATTGTTGCGAGGGCGGAAGAGGCAGCACTTGCCGAGGAGGGCGGCAGCTTCGGCACCATGGAGGATGAGGCCGACGTGGCCGCACAAAAGAAAGAGTTTGCCGAGTGGACGGGGTTTGCCGGGGAGCCCAGCGGCACCAGCGCTGGGGTTCCTCTTGTTGAATAAGCGGTCAAAGAGTTGGACGAAGAGGAGACCGATGCGGATGACTCCTCGAGCAGAGGGAAGAAATGCATCCTGCGGCGGGCTGTCTCCGGCGAGCCGGTCTGGCCCGGCAAGACTGCGCAGCGGCAACAGGCCCAGGCGCTGCCCGTGCGCCAGACGAGGGTTGTAGTAGCGAAGAGGGTTGCAGCTACCGTATCTTCCTCGTCCAAGTGGCCCAGGACCCCATCTCCTTCTCCTCCCCTGGTGGACGCCGCCTTGAAGGCCGATTTCGATCTTGGGTCCTTTAGCCCGAAGAGGAAGAGGAGGCCAGAGGAGGAAGAGGACGAGTAAGCACCTTGGTCCTCATCATATCTTGACTCCCCCGCCTGCGCTATCTTTTCCTGACTTGATCTTATCTTCACAGTGACATAGAGACGCTGGTCGAGAGGGCGGTGAAGAGGGCCAAGGCTTCGACGGGCGACAAGCCCCTAGTGAGCGCTCCGCGCACGCTGGCGTTGGTGGTGATCAGCTCGGACAACAGCCCTCAGCGCAGCCCCCGCTCCAGCCCCGAGTGTGAGTCCGTTATTCACTCCCCCCTGATGGGCGTTTCGGTGCGTATCCTTGGCGCTGACTTTGCCAGGTTTGCAGGAGGAGAGTGGCAACAGAAGGACCGTTGAGGGCCGCCTCTGACACGCTGCCCCCGTTGACCACGCCACCTAGAGGGGCGTCACAGGCAAGGGCATCTACCACCGAGCCCACACGCACGAAGTAAGAGGGGGCAAGCACGGGCGCTGGTGGCTCCGTCCCGGCGACAAAAGTTGGCGGGGAGGGAACCACTTCTCCTCAGCTCGGCACGGGTAAGTTGCGTGCCTCCCGCCCCTCGCTATCTCTACCATGTGATGTTCTTTCTGTTCTTTGTCCTGAACTTTGATCTTGGCCTCACTTCATTCTCCTTTCCGGTTTCCAGACCCTCCCTCGACGGACCAGGTGGACATTGACACTGTTATCGAGGAGGTCGCCAAGGATGCCGAAGCTGAGGACAACAAGATCATGGCTGAGGAAGCCACCAAGTCCACCGCCGATGAGGTAGTCAAGGGGCCTGTCGGGGAGGCCGGCAAGGCTGTTGCCGAGGGGCCTGCCGGGGAGGCCGGCAAGACTACTGCCGAGGGGCCTGCCGGGGAGGCCGACAAGGAGCCCGCCCGGGAGGAGGTGGCTCATACGTCTCCAACGTATCTATAATTTTTTATTATTCCATGCTATTATGTTATCCTTCTGGGATGTTTAATGGGCTTTAATATACACTTTTATATTATTTTTGGGACTAACCTATTAACCTAGAGCCCAGTGCCAGTTTCTGTTTTCTCCTGTTTTATAGTTTTACAGAAAAGGAAATTCAAACGGAGCCCAATTGACCTGAAAATCAACAGAGGCTGTTTTTGAACCTAAAGAAGCCCACGGAGTGCCGGAGGGGGACGAGATGACCCACGGGCTGCCCATCAGGGTGGGGGCGCGTGCCCCCCTAGGGCGCATCCCCCCCCCCTCGTGGACAGCCCGTCGCCCCCCTTTGCTTGGCCCTGACTCCAACACCTCCTATGTATACTGAAACCTCTAGAAAGAAACCTAGATCAGGAGTTCCACCGCCGAAAGCCTCTGTAGCCACCGAAAATCAATCTAGACCCAGTTCCGGCACCTTGCCGGAGGGGGGAACCCTCACTGGTGGCCATCTTCATCATCCCGGCACTCTCCATGATGAGGAGGGAGTAGTCCACCCTCGGGGCTGAGGGTATGTACCAGTAGCTATGTGTTTGATCTCTCTCTCTCTCTCTCTCATGTTCTTGAGATGGCACGATCTTGATGTATCGCGAGCTTTGCTATTATAGTTGGATCTTATGATGCTTCTCCCCCTCTACTCTCTTGTAATGGATTGAGTTTTCCCTTTGAAGTTATCTTATCGGATTGAGTCTTTAAGGATTTGAGAACACTTGATGTATGTCTTGCACGTGCTTATCTGTGGTGACAATGGGATATCATGTGATCTACTTGATGTATGTTTTGGTGATCAACTTGCGGGTTCCGTGACATTGGGAATCTATGCATAGGGGTTGGCACACATTTTCGTCTTGACTCTCCGGTAGAAACTTCGGGGCACTCTTTGAAGTACTTTGTGTTGGTTGAATAGATGAATCTGAGATTGTGTGATGCATATCGTATAATCATGCCCATGGATACTTGAGGTGACAATGGAGTATCTAGGTGACATTAGGGTTTTGGTTGATTTGTGTCTTAAGGTGTTATTCTAGTACGAACTCTATGATAGATTGAATGTTACTACGGACTTTTGAATAGATCGATCGGAAAGAATAACTTTGAGGTGGTTTCGTACCCTACCATAATCTCTTCGTTTGTTCTCCACTATTAGTGACTTTTGAGTGACTCCTTGTTGCATGTTGAGGGCTAGTAATATGATCCAATTATGTTATCCTTGTGGAGAGAACTTCCACTAGTGAAAGTATGAACCCTAGGCCTTGTCTACTATTATTGCAACACCGTTTATGCTTACTTTTATCTTTAGTTACCTTGCTGTTTTTATATTTTCAGATTACAAAACCTATATCTACCATCCATATTGCACTTGTATCACCATCTCTTCGCCAAACTAGTGCACCTATACAATTTACCATTGTATTGGGTGTGTTGTGGACACAAGAGACTCTTTGTTATTTGGTTGCAGGGTTGCTTGAGAGAGACCATCTTCATCCTACGCCTCCCATGGATTGATAAACCTTAGGTCATCCACTTGAGGGAAATTTGCTACTGTCCTATAAACCTCTGCACTTGGAGGCCCAACAACGTCTACAAGAAGAAGGTTGTGTAGTAGACATCAAGCTCTTTTCTGGTGCCGTTGCCGGGCAGGTTAGTGCTTGAAGGTATATCTTTAGATCTTGCAATTGAATCTTTATGTTTTGTTTTATCACTAGTTTAGTTTGTAAAAGAAAAGTACAAAAAAAATGGAATTGAGGTTACCTCATATGCTTCATCTTTTTAATATCTTTCGTGAAAATGATGGAAAGGAAAATTGTGCTCAAGTATTAGAAGAAGAATTACATAGAATGCTTGGCACTAAAGACTTGAATGATGAGCATGCTTGCAATGTTCTTAGTGTGAATCCTTTGAATATCCATGGTACTAATGATGATTGCACTAGTCATGATGAAAATATATCATATAAGCATGTTGATTTTTGTGGAGTGTATAGAGTTTGCAAGTATATACCAAAGAGGGAAGATAGATTTTGCAAGAGGCATAAGTATTTAGAAACTAAATGGTTGCTACAGATGCTAGATGATTGTGCTGAAAATTTAAAATTTCTTCGCCGTACTTGTGAACTTTGCAATGAACGTGGTCATTTCATTACCCAATGTGAATTGTTTCATGATCGAATCGTGTCCAAAAATTGTGATGACTTGATTTCCCTTGCACATCATAATGAACTTATCTTGCTTTTGGTTTATGAAGAAATTAAATGTAGAACTAAGTTTCTTCCAGGATTTCCCCTTGATAAACTTCTTGATTTTGATAGAGAGGAAATATATATGTATTGTGCGGTGAATTGCATTGAAAATCCTTATATTGCCAATTACCTTAAGACAGGAAAACAAATAGGATATGAAGATAATACTAATGAAAGAGAAGAGATTTCCCAATATCCCCCTATTATTTCTTATGATGAATCCGGTAACGAGGAGGAGCCTTCTATTCAACCAATCTCATTAATAAAGAGCTCCGAAAAGAAGATTGAACCCACACATAATGTGAAGAAGAAAAAGAAAAGACGGAGAAGCAAAGATTAAAAGGTATCCCTTCCAAATGAGTTGCTTCTATTACTCATCGTGATGATGATAATTGCTATACTATCGGTGCTATCCATACTATTAATGATGAGAGTGATTATGCTTATGATATGAAAAGGCCAAGCTTGGGGATGCTATGTTTGATGAGAATGATATATTTGAGAATTTATTTGCTGCAATTAATGTTTGTCCCAAGCTTGGGGAGGCTACATTTGATGAAGATGATATTTTTAGCCTCCCAAGTTTTGATGAGCAAAGCTATTATGATGAAAGCATGCCTCCTATTTATGATGATTATTGTGATGACACTTATGCTATAAAAAGTAGTAATGATTATGTTTATCAAACTTGTCATGATTATGATTACCCCTTTTCTTAACATTACTCTTTTAATGTGGAGACAATCTATACTATACAAGTCTCTTATGATACTCCCACTATGTTGAATGAGAAGAATTTTGCTTATGATGGGAGTAGTAAAATTTATATGCAAGTAGATCATGAAAATAATGCTTTTTGTGTTGGTTATATTGTTGAATTCATTCATGATGCTACTGAAAATTATTATGAGGGAGGAACATATGCTTGTAGGAATTGCAATAATATCAAGTTTCCTCTCTGTGTGCTTAAAGTTTTCAAGTTATGTTTGTTTTGCCTTCCTATGATAGTTGATTATTGTCCCCATAAGTTGTTTGCTCACAAAATCCCTATGCATAGGAAGTGGGTTAGACTTAAATGTGCTAGTCATATTCTTCATGATGCTCTCTTTACGTTTCAATTCTTATCTTTTACGCGAGCATCATTGAAATCATCATGCCTAGCTAGGGACGTTAAACGATAGCGCTTGTTGGGAGGAAACCCAACTTTATTTTAATTTCTTTGTTTTTGCTTCTGTTTAGGAATAAATATTGCATATAGCTTCTGTTTAGATGTGGTTTTGTGTTTTAATTAGTGTTTGTGCGAAGTAGAACCTTTGGGAAGACTTGTGTGAAGTTTATATGATCTTGCTGTGAAAAACAGAATCGTTAGCGCTCGCTAGAATGGTCACCAGATTGTACTGAAGCGTGCTATTTAGTTGATTCTTTTTGCAGATGATTAATAGACAAATTCCTCACGTATACCAATTTAGTTTGAATTTTTTGGAGTTACAGAAGTATGCAAAACTTGCAGATTACTACAGACTGTTCTGTTTTTTACAGATTCTGTTTTTCGTATGTTGTTTGCTTATTTCAATGCATCTATGAGTAATATTGGGAGGTATGAACCATAGAGAAGTTGGAATACAGTAGCGCTGCGTTTGGATGTCTGTAATGAGGTTCTAAATTGGATTTGGAACCCCCTAAATTCCAATTTGGCTGTTTGGCATGCGCACTGAAACAGCCGCCTGAAATCAAACAAATACAGGAACGAAATCGTTTGCACGCGCGGAGGCCTCCCACGTTTCCGAGCCCTTTGGCTCCGATTTGGTTGGAAATCCCTCCCGCAAAAGGTAATGCTTTGTTCGTTATTTTCCCCCCGCTCCGTCGCTAGACCACGTACGACCACGCAAACCTGGAAGAGCGGCCGCGTCCATGGAAGCAAGCCGGCGGCGGCGCCCCGGGATCTCTCCTCGCTGGACCTCCTCCTAATACTACTACTACTCTGACACATGCATCCTCGCTGCCGCAGCTCGTTCCCGTCATCCATTGGCCTCCCCATCTTCTCCATGGATGCCACGACCTAGACATAGTCTTCCGCCGCCGCTCCTCCTCCTCTACCCCTGCTTCGGCTTCCCTCCCATACCACCAGACCTTCTCCTCCCCAGCCTTCAGTTCCCATCTCCTCCTGTGCCCTCTCGTTTCTTCCCCTTCCATTGCCCCACTTCTTCCTACTCCGTTGTCGGCACCCGACCTTATCATATTTCCCCACTCCTTTTTGAAATATGCCTTGTACAAGTGTTCTTCTTTGGTGAAATCTGCATCATTTGTTTTGTACTATGTTCTACATAGTTCTATACAAGTTACTTCCTGTAATTGCTCAGTCCAGAGGTCATGGTTAGTTCAGGTGGAGAGACAGATAAAATGCTCGCGTGCAGGTGGAGAGTTCATTCAATAGTCACACATTGTACAAACATTGATTTGATGCAAGAAGAACAAAGCACTACATGATTCCACAGTTTGCCATCCAAACAGATTTGGTATTGAAACTCACCAGGATTCAATGAGCCAATTTAATGAGCATCCAAACAAGCGAATTCGTATTCATGTCCATTACAGTTTCCTTATCGAATTGGTATTGAAACCAATTCAATACGAAGGCTTCTAATACAGACATCCAAACGCAGCGTAGGTTGAATTCATTGTAGTACCTTTGAGTAGTGGTTTGCTTTCTTATACTAACGGAGCTCACGAGATTTTTGTCTAAGTTTTGTGTTGTGAAGTTTTCAAGTTTTGAGTATTGCTTTGATGGACAATGGAACAAAGAGTGGCAAGAGCCTAAGCTTGGGGGTGCCCAAGGCACCCCAAGGTAAAATTCAAGGACAACCAAAAGCCTAAGCTTGTGGATGCCCCGGGAAGGCATCCCCTCTTTCGTCTTCATCCATCGGTAACTATACTCAGAGCTATATTTTTATTCACCACATGATATGTGTTTTGCTTGGAGCGTCAATTTAGTTTATTTTGTTTTGCTTGCTGTTTGAATAATATCCCAAGATCTGAAGTTCTTAAATGTTAGATAGTCTTCACATAGTTACATAATTATTCAACTACTCATTGATCTTCACTTATATCTTTCGGAGTAGTTTGTTGTTTGCTCTAGTGCTTCACTTATATCTGTTAGAGGACGGTGGTGATTGTATTTTGAAGAAATAGATGAACTCTCATGCTTCACTTATATCCTTTTGAGAGTCTATTAAAACAGCATGGTAATGTGCTTAGGCTATAAAACTAGTCTTCACATGATAGACATTCAATATCAATGTAGTAAAAACATTCACACTAAGTGCATTGAATATGATGAGAAGTTGGATGCTTGATAATTGTTTTGAGATATGAGGATAGTGATATTAGAGTCATGCTAGTGGAGTTATTATGAAATTGAGAAATGCTTGTGTTAAGGTTAGTGATTCCCATAGCATGCACGTATGGTGAACCGCTATGTGACGAAGTTAGAGCATGAGGTATTTGTAAAGTGTCAACCTTTGTGTGGAGGTCGGGGGCGCGTGATGGTTAACTCCTATCAACCTCCCCCCTACAAGCATGCGTTGATTACTTTGTTTTGATGACTCGTAGATTTTTGCAATAAGTATATGAGTTCTTTATGACTAGTGTTGAGTCCATGGATTATACGCACTCTCACCCTTCCATCATTGCTAGCCTCTCTTGTACCGCGCAACTTTCGCCGATACCATACACCCACTATATATCCTTCCTCAAAACAGCCACCATACCTACCTATCATGGCATTCCCATAGCCATACTCGAGATATATTGCCATGCAACTTTCCACCGTTCCGCTCATATGACACGCATTATATTGTCATATTGCCATGCATGATCATGTAGTTGACAGTTGACATCGTATTTGTGGCAACGCCACCATGCATAATTTTTCATAGATGTCACTCTTGATTCATTGCACATCCCGGTACACCACCGGAGGCATTCATATAGGTCATACATTGGTCTAGTATCGAGTTGTAATTCAATGAAAGTGTGATGATCATCATTATTAGAGCATTGTCCCATGTGAGGAAAGGCTAAATCAATAAAGCCCCTCCAAAAAAAGAAAAAAAGGCCAAAGAAAAAAATAAAGGCCCAAAAAAAGGAAAAAAAGGAAAAAGGAAAAGGAAAAGGGACAATTGCTACTATCTTTTCCACACTTGTGCTTCAAAGTAGCACCATGTTCTTCATGATAGAGAGTCTCATGTTTAGTCACTTTCATATACTAGTGGGAATTTTCATTATAGAACTTGGCTTGTATATTCCAACGATGGGATTCCTCAAATTCCCTAGGTCTTTGTGAGCAAGCAAGTTGGATGCACACCCACTAGTTTCTTTTGTTGAGCTTTCATACATATTTAGCTCTAGTGCATCCGTTGCATGGCAATCCCTACTCACTCACATTGATATCTATTGATGGGCATCTCCTTAGCCCGTTGATACTCCTAGTCGACGTGAGACTATGTCCCTCCTTTTTGTCTTCTCCACAACCACCATTCTATTCCATGTAGTGCTATATCCATGGCTCACGCTCATGTATTGCGTGAAAGTTGAAAGGTCTAAAAGAATAGAGTATGAAAACAAGTGCTTGGCTGAAATCGGGGTTGTGCATGATATGAATATTTTGTGTGATGAAGAGGGAGCATAGCCGAACTATATGATTTTGTAGGGATAACTTTCTTTAGCCATGGTATTTTGAGAAGACATGATTGCTTGGTTAGTATGCTTGAAGTATTATTATTTCTTATGTCAATATAGACTTTTATCTTGAATCTTTCGGATCTGAACATTCATGCCACAATAAAGAAAATTACATTGAGAATTATGTTGGTTAGCATTCCACATCAAAAATTCTGTTTTTATCATTTACCTACTCGAGGACGAGCAGGAATTAAGCTTGGGGATGCTTGATATGTCTCCAACATATCTATAATTTTTTATTCTTCCATGCTATTATATTATCCATCTAGGATGTTTAGTGGGCTTTAATATACACTTTTATATTATTTTTGGGACTAACCTATTAACCCAGAGCCCAGTGCCAGTTTATGTTTTTCTCTTGTTTTAGGGTTTTACAGAAAAGGAATTTCAAACGGAGCCCAATTGACCTAAATAAGCCCAGGAAGTGCCGGAGGGGGATGAGAGGACCCACTGGCTGCCCACGAGGGTGGGGGCGCGTGCCACCCCCTAGGGTGCGTGCCCCCCCCCCCTCGTGGACAGCCTGTAGCCCCCTTTGCTTGGCCCCGACTCCAACTCCTCCTATATATACTGAAACCTCCAGAAAGAAACCTAGATTGGGAGTTCCGCCGCCGAAAGCCTCTGTTGCCACCAAAAACCAATCTAGACCCCGTTCCGGCACCCTGCCGGAGGGGGGAACACTCACCGGTGGCCATCTTCATCATCACGGCTCTCTCCATGATGAGGAGGGAGTAGTCCACCCTCGGGGCTGAGGGTATGTACCAGTAGCTATGTGTTTGATCTCTCTCTCTCTCTCGTGTTCTTGAGATGGCACGATCTTGATGTATCGCGAGCTTTGCTATTATAGTTGGATCTTATGATGCTTCTCGCCCTCTACACTCTTGTAATGGATTGAGTTTTCCCTTCGAAGTTATCTTATCGGATTGAGTCTTTAAGGATTTGAGAACACTTGATGTATGTCTTGCACGTGCTTATCTGTGGTGACAATGGGATATCATGTGATCTACTTGATGTATGATTTGGTGATCAACTTGCGGGTTCCGTGACCTTGGGAATCTATGCATAGGGGTTGGCACACGTTTTCGTCTTGACTCTTCGGTAGAAACTTCGGGGCACTCTTTGAAGTACTTTGTGCTGGTTGAATAGATGAATCTGAGATTGTGTGATGCATATCATATAATCATGCCCATGGATACTTGAGGTGACAATGGAGTATCTAGGTGACATTAGGGTTTTGGTTGATTTGTGTCTTAAGGTGTTATTCTAGTACGAACTCTATGATAGATTGAACGTTACTACGGACTCTTGAATAGATCGATCAGAAAGAATAACTTTGAGGTGGTTTCGTACCCTACCATAATCTCTTTGTTTGCTCTCCGCTATTAGTGACTTTGGAGTGACTCTTTGTTGCATGTTGAGGGCTAGTAAAATGATCCAATTATGTTATCCTTGTTGAGAGAACTTCCACTAGTGAAATTATGAACCCTAGGCCTTGTCTACTATCATTGCATCACCGTTTATGCTCACTTTTATCTTTAGTTACCTTGCCGTTTTAATATTTTCAGATTACAAAAACCTATATCAACCATCCATATTGCACTTGTATCGCCATCTCTTCGTCGAACTAGTGCACCTATACAATTTACCATTGTATTGGGTGTGTTGGGGACACAAGATACTCTCTGTTTTTGGTTGCAGGGTTGCTTGAGAGAGACCATCTTCATCCTACGCCTCCCGCAGATTGATAAACCTTAGGTCATCCACTTGAGGGTAAGTTGCTACTGTCCTACAAACCTCTGCACTTGGAGGCCCAACAACGTTTACGAGAAGAAGGTTGTGTAGTAGACATCAGTGGCCGATGACCAACCTTCCTCCTCTACAGCCCCCACCCTGGGAAAATACTTGAAGGTGGGCAATGATCTGTTCATCCTCCTCCCAGGGACGCCAAGCACCAGAGCACCAGCCGAAGGGGAGGTTTTCGATGATGAGGCCCTCGCTACCAGCGGGCTCCAGGTTGTCGACGAACCGAGCACCAGCGGCGATGGTTACCAAGAGGAGCAACTCCTCCGGGCCATGAGCACCAATTTCTAGAAGCTTCAGGTGCTCCACCGTGCCAGCCAGGATAAGGTGAACTCCAGGATGGCGGTCGTGGAAAAGGCGGAAGCAGATTTTTAGGAGCGCATTGCTCAGACGCAAGTCTTTTTTAGTGAGGCCCGACAGGAACGGAGGGCCATCCAGGATCAGCTGGACGAGCGCAAGCGAGAGCTCGTCCTGAAGCAAGCTGACATCAAGAAGGCCCAGGAGGCGGTGAAGGAATAGGCCTCCAAGGACGAAGTTGGCCGGAGGCAGCAGCAAGCTCTACTGGACACCCAAGAGGAAGAGCTCATTGCTCGTGAACAGGCGCTTGCCGTCACGCTCTGCGGCAAGAACGAGGAGATTTAGAAGCTCATCACGCAGCAGACCCGGGAGCTGGAGCAGAAGCACAAAGATGCACTTGATGCTCTGGCCCTGGACTAGGTCGGCAAGGTGGAGAAGCTGGAGCTGGAGCGGGAGGAGCTGAAGGAGGAGATATCAAAGCTGACGAAGGACAGGGACATGACCAACCGTGCTCTGGCGGATTTGCAGGTCACCATCTCCGACAAGACCAAGCTGCTCTCCGAGACCAACGACTCCATCGATGATTTGAAGCTGAAGTTGGTCGCCTTGGAAGGGACGCTTTTGGAGGTCAGGTCCCATGAGGAGACCCTGAACAAGGCCCTTGAGAGCGAGAGGCAGCTGCGGCAGGATGACACCGCCGCTCACAAGGACTATGTGGACACGGTACAGCTCTGGACCAGCGGCATCATCAAAGTTGCAGAGAGGCTCATCACGCAGCTAGCTGTCATGGGTATGCCGGACTCCGAGTACTCCCAGGAGGCGGACATAAGCCCCAGTGCCAGGATGGCCTTGTTCCAGTCGACCGACTTATCTGGCTAATGAGGCTCGGAAGATTTGCCGGGGCGCCCTAACCAAGGTGGCGTTCTGGAACCCCTAGCGTCGACTTCGCCAATGCGCTTGAGAGTTTGCCAGAGGATGCGGATCTCACGGCACTCAAAGAGCGTATCGAGCCCATCATCAGCTGCGTTGACGGAGTCTAGAGGTTGGAAGGCCAGCGCCGGGACTAGCCACCCCGTTTCTCATTTCCGCTGCGAGTTCATTCCCAATACAATTTTATCTTAATTTAGAACCGCGGCAACCACTTATGTAATATAACTTTGCAGTATTTTGAAATAGTGCATGATATCTTCCAGTTTGATCTTTCTTTATATGTATGCACCCTACACTTAGTTGGATAGGTTTGCTAGCGCATAAACCCGTGTTGTGGTGCTTTGAGGAATGGATCCTTAGCAGCCTGCCGGGGGCGCTTGCTGCTTGGCAAGCCACCTTGCCATTCTCGGCACAGCCGCTTGAAGTGTTGCCAATAGCGGAAGGGTTCCTTTGCGTGCAGGTTCTCCATACAAGGAGCAAAAAAAATCGAGGAAAATAACCCTGCAAGAAAGAAATTGCTCAAGGTTTTGAGTGACTTAGCTTTTTCGTCACCACGCGGATGGTTGTTGCGGCTGCAGAAGACATCGTTCGCCTGGCTGATGGCACCAGAGTGATGGGGATGATTTTGAGCTCCTCTGCCGCCAGTGTCCGCCCTGTCGCTTGCCTGCGCCGTCGTGGACCGACCAGCTTCCGATGAGCCGACCACTGGGGCCGCCTTCTTCTTCAGGGCCATCGCGATGAAGGAGTCGATGCGCTAACTTCTAGACCAGATTTTCATAGCATAGCGCCCCCTACCTGGCGCGCCAAGAATGTCGGGGGAAACGACACCTATGGGATCGCGGGGACCCGTACTACGGTTGGCGGGGGGCGTAGCGTTGCGCAAAGACCAAGTCTAGCGATCAACGCGTGGGAATTTTTACCTAGGTTTGGGTCGCAACTGATGCGTAACACCCTAGTCCTGCTTGTCTATGTTTATCTTGTGTTCTTGAGTTCTTGAACTGGCTACTATGCGTGTGCCGTCCAAAAAGTCCAAATCCTTCCACAGTACACCTTGGGCCTCCTTTTATATGGCAAAGGGGTCGCCACAGTGGCATACAGGAGGTGGAAGGTATCTACAGTGTGCAAGTTTATCGCCTAACATCATAGGACAAATGCATTTAATGCACTACCTATGTGTCCTCTTGCTTTATCTAGGACGGAAATAGAGCTCATCCCGCCCGTCACCGCCTTGCCTTGTTCCGACGCGCATCCAAGCTGATGAGGCATGCAGCGCCACGCTGGCTAGCTAGTCGCTGTGCTAGTGCGGTGGCAGGGTCTGCACAAAGATCTGCATGCCACCACACAGGTGCTTGACTAGTTGGCCTAGAAGCTGCATGCTACCACGCAGGTGCTCGTCTATTTGGCGGGATGGTTGCCGTGTAGGAACGGTCACGGGGCAGCGAAACATTGGCTGGTGCGTGCCTGGCCGTGGCCCCGCAGACGCCCCCGGCAAGGGTCTTGCCGGGGTCTCGTGGCTATCCCCGGCAAGGCTCTTGCCGGGGTTCTTTGGTCGTCTCGGGCAAGGATCTTGCCGGGGGTCTTCGTCTTCTGGTCCTCATCTGGATCCACAGGCCTTTGGTCTTCACAAAGATCTGCATTCCACCACGCAGGCCCCCTTGAGTCTTGGTCTTGACGTTGTTGATGGTGTTAGAGCTCCCACGCCCAAGGGTGGCGGCCTTGCTGGTGTTGGGAAAGTTGCCCCAGCAAGACCCTTGCTGGGGCCATGTAGGCCGCCCCGGCAAGGGTTTTGCCGGGGGAAGCCCATCTTGCCCCTTGGCTCTTCATGCCTCTGGGTTGAGTGCTGCCCTGGCAGTCTCGTACCTTTCCTTCCTCTGCCCCGCTAAGCATGGCCGCAGGTGTAGCTAGGACTGCCCGTGCACAAGTAAAGGGGTACATAAAGGCCCCTACTTTTGTACACCGACAGGCACCACCGGTTCAGATGCCGGCCATTGAAGCAGTGGGGGGAGACTCAGCGGCACCACATGCTCAACAGACCAACCTAGTGGAAGGGATTGCTACGAAGTATGATGCTTCAGAATCGCCTGCTAAGCAGTCTGTAGGTCCAGAACCGACTACACATTAGTCTGTCGGTCCGCAGCCACTTGATCAACATATCAATGCGTCAGCACTACTTGCTTAGCAAACTAATGCGTTGGCACAACCTCGTCAATACACTAACAAGTTGGCACCACCTACGCACACACCCGACATAGCTTCAACGCCTGGTCAACAGTTTGATGCCTATGCTCCTACAACCCAGTAGTCCGTCACAGTAGCACCGCCAACTCAGTAGTCTAGCATAGCTAAACCATCTGCTAAGTAGTCCATCACAACTTTACTGTCTGCTTGGCAGTCCGCCTTTCAGCCATCCAGACCATGCACCACAAGTGCTTCAAGTACCAAGAAGGAAGCAGACAAAAGGCTGCACCCATGAGGAGGCGGCCCCCAAGACCAAGGAGAAATGAGAATGATTGCCTCTTACTTAAGGCATTCATTGCCTAGAGCCAAGTTAACAACAAGTTTTTTGCATCGGAGAGTAATATTATTTTTGACGACATGGACGACGCAAAATTAGAATCTACGCTTGCCAAAAATAAAGCAGACGTACTTGAAGCACACAATTACGTCCATGGCCATCCATTTCTTGTTGGTGAATACTTTGATGAGTGATGTTCCAGTTGGGGCGCGTTACATAAATATTAAATGGATGAAATGTCAACAGGTCATCATGTTCTGCTTGTCTACTACAACGGAGATCATTTCATGCACGATCCGGGCTCTATCAATGTTGATTTTGAGGACTTACATCTCTTCTTCAACTTCAACGTGCTCGATGCCACTCTTGTTAGATGCCTAATTTTGTAAGTACTTAACAAACTCTGATCAACTTCAACATACAAGGTTGTAAATGATGAACTATTAACTGTACTTTATTCCTCTCAGGGGATTGACTGCACATGGAAGAAAACGGTAAAGCGTGTATTTCATAGATCATGCATTAGAAAATGGAACAATAATACATGATAAGGATGAACGGGAGTGGGCCATTAACAAGGCCACCCGTATCTTCGAAAACACGTCCCATGCAAAATGATTTCTCTAGCCATGTCAGGAAGGGTAAGTCAAATAAACAACCACACATACACTGATTGCCTTTCAATTTCGACATAATTAACAAGTTCATGGTTTTCTTAATCTGTAGAAATCACTAGATCTTGGTATTCATCGTTCCAAATAAGAACATAGTTTACTACATGGATTCTCTGTAACATCCCAATTTTCAATTTGGATGTTAACATAGATCATTCATATGCATTCATCATTTGAGCATTTTAATTTGATTCTTTATTTGGAAATTGATCCAAAGACTTTAAGCAACTCAAGGACCCAAGAGAGAGAGTTGGAAGTTTTCCAAAGAGAACCACAATTTTATTTTTTTCCAAGTGGGGTTGGATCAAATATTATTTTTGCCAATTTTCATTTTCAATATTTTTAAATAAATTAGAGAAGATAAAGTGACTTCTTCAAAACAGAAATAAAAATGTTGGAATTTGAATTTTAAGTAAAATATTTTTATTGGATTTTTATTGGCAATTTATTTATTTAAAATTTTCATTAAAAAAATTATTTTATTTTTAGGCATTTTAGTTCAGAAAAATGTACACTTTGTCCCATATATTAGGTGGGAACGGTGAAAATTGTTTCTGAAATTTTTAGGATTTTATTTGACTTTATTTTGTATTTTTCTTCGCTATGCGAATTTTCTAAAAAAAGAAGAAAGAAACTATTTGGACTGGGCCGACTAGGCCGAAGCCCAGCAAGCCGGCCCAGCACGCGCGCCACCGCCTCCGCCCCGCCGTGCCCCCGCTCGTCCACACCGCCCGCCGCCGCCCAAGCCGCGCCGCCATGCGCGCCAGCCGCCGCCGCTGCCGCTGCTGCTGCACACCGCCGCCGCCCCTCAAGCCTCGCCGCTGTCCCACCGCCAGCCGCCGCCATTCGCCGCCACCGCCGACCCGACCCGCGACCCGCCGGAGCCCCAAACCCGATCCTCTAGGTAAAACCGCCGCCGGTTTTTTCCTGTTTTGTTTTTCATTGAAAACCCTAGATCGTTTTTTAAGAAAACCCAAGATTCATTTTTTAGATTTTATTAAACAACGAACGTCCGCTGTTTAGATCAGAAAAAACGAGCGCGCTATTTAGATTTTTTTCCTTTTTCTATTATTTTTGTCACGACCTACCCGCGATTAAAGTTTTTGCACATCAGTCCCTAGTTTTCAAACGATCATTACTTTTTGCTCGTTAGTCGGAATTAGATGAAACCAACGCTTAATTCTTCGTTTTGATCTTGTCTTTCGAGTAGTGCAACTGAAATATATTTTTGAAAGTTTTAAAATTTGAATTCAAGTATATTTGTATTTGAACTTCTTTTGATCATAATTTGAGTTTCGTAACTCCGTTTGAGTTGATTCTTTTTGCAAATCGAACCTCTTGACCTAAACTTTCGGATAAGACCAAATTCACTTAATTTTGGTACTGTTAGAAATTGTTTTCTGTTACAAGAGTTATTTGTTTGTTTTCAAAGTTTTTCGAGATATGTTCTTCGATTCTATTGCATGATTGCTTATGTATGCTATTGTTTGATTGCGATAGAATTTCCGGAGTGCGAAGCTTGCTACTACGAGTCACTAGGTTTCACCGATCGTCAGCAAGGCAAGTTCATACTTTGATCATATTTTTCAATACCCAGTTTTTATTGCATTAGTTCTATCCTCAAAGATTTGCATGAGTAGGACTTGGATACATGTGGTACTGCTGAGTAGTTCATGAGGTATGAACTCAATGACTTGAGATCAACCCAGGGAATATACGATTTGTTACTTATTGCTTAGCCATGCTCGTAGACGTGCATTGATATGTGAGATCTCAAGAAAGTTGTGAGTGTAGTAACAACTGGGGGAATGTTTAAGGTGGCAACTTTAATACACAACTAGGTGGATTGGTTGCAGGGCACCTGGAGAATCCAGTGTTATCCTAGGATATCCCGGAGGAACGGTGTGATCATCCTATGGAATGCCACCCAGGCTCAAAGGAATCATATATCATTCATGCATAGAAACTTCCATGTGCAGCCACAAGCCATTATGGGCTCTGGCATAGTTGAGTATGTTCTGTGAGCTCTTTCAGTGGTGGACTAGCAGATGTAGGGGAAAGTAGGTGTACCGATCTATCCAGGGTAAAGAGTAATGCTTCTAAAAGATTGTGTCTCGATCATCAGTTTCTCAAACACCAAGCAGTGCGAGAAATTCAACGGGGCAGATCGAGTCTTGTGGGGAAAAGTGCACAAACCTCTGCAGAGTGTACAATCTATTCATGAGTAGTCGTGTCCCCGGTTATGGACATCTTGAGTATCCTGGTATTTTAATTATGGACTAATCTCAACACTCTATTTAATTAACTTGTCGGGTTATTAATGACTATGGTAAATTTTGGGATTGAGATGGAGGAACCATTCTCAATATTGCTTAATTTAAAAACTGAGTAGTAAATAAAATTTATTCCTTTTTTGTAGGGAAAAATTAGCTTTATGCAAAACTAACCTTACAACCTCCACTAACCAAATATGCATGTAGTTGTGGGCATTTGTTCTTCATTACTTGCTACAGTGTGTTCTTGCCAGCATATTCAATGTGCTGACCTACACGGCTGCAATGTCTCATGTTGCAGAGTTTGCCGACGAAGAATAAGGTACGATTAGGTCATTGTCATGCACTCAATGTTTGCCGTGGAGTTGGATGGACTCAACTTATCTTCGATGCTTCCGCAAGATTCGTATTAGTTTATTATTATTAGATGGCCTTCAGCCATATTATTGTAATAAGACTCTTTATGAGGATTTTTGATGTAATAAAGTGTGATTGAAACTCTGTTATAAATCCTTGAAGTACTATGTGTGTCAGCATACCCGATCCAGGGATGACACTGGGCACAGAGACTTCGGTCCACTGGGATCGAGGTCACTACATTCTCTCAGAGAGTCAATAAAGCCCCAAGGTTTGTCGTGTCTTCAGCAATTCATGGATAGTTATTGAATTCGATGATGTTGAAATTAATTTGCATTCATATCTGGTTCAAGAATTGATGTTGTGAAAAATTGTCTTCATTCGAAGTGTGTTGGCATTATGGAAAACTAAACCAGTGAACATGTTGAAGAGGGAACTACCTCTGCAGCACGAGATCATTTCTCCGGTAAGACACCCAAATCCGTTATTTTCGGAAAATGCATCCAATAGTTTGCAAATACCTTTTCTTACGCTAGTCAAATGTTCAAGTTTCTAAATAAAGCTATTTCTATTTATCTCCAAAGAAAAAATACATATAACACCGGTTAGGTTGCTCCTAATAGGGCAAATACATGACTAATTCTATACAAAAAAATTCAGTGTCCTCAGCAACAAGCAGGGACCAACCTTTGTGGATACTATGCTTGAAGAGACATGATCTCTATATGCAAATATGCTGATAGTTGTGAAGATGCTCGTGAATTAGTACCAATAAGTCTATCTTAATTAATATCTTCTACTCCACTCATATGGAGCATTATGATCTTAAAAATACTGCAAGTCATCTCTGAACCGAGGACTGGAAGTGTGTTATATCGACTAGAGGTGGGGGTGAATAGAAGGTTTTTACAAATTCATCACTGAGGAATTACTTGTTGAGGAAATAGATGACGAACTACAAACAACAGAATAAGTACCGAGATGCCAGTATAACTAGAAAGTATCATAGTCATCATGATGAAATGAAACAAGCACAGAGCACAAGTAGCATGTAAACATGATAAGCAGGAAAAAGACAAAATGACTGAAGAAATATGATTGAGGAAATTGAGAAAGTCTTCAATCAAAGTCTTCAAACAGTAATGATCTAATGCATCAACAAGTAAGCGAAGAAATGAAGGAGTTGGTGAAATAGAACCAGTAGCTCGGTGAAGACGATGATTTGGTAGACCAGTTCCAACTGTTGTGACAGTTGTACGTCTGGTTAGGGTGGCTTGGTATTTAAACCAAAGGACACATAGTCCCAGGACACAAAGTCCTTACCGTATTCACCTTGAGCCTGGGTCACATAGACCTCGCCCAATCACTTGTGGTAAGTCTTCAAGGTGAGTTCCAAACCTTCACAGACTTGCTCACCCGACGATCCAGAATTCCTCTTGGATGCTCTAGGCCATTGATGCCTATCCGTCTGGAAGATGCACAATCTTCAAAGGTAACAAGTGTCAGTTCCACACAGGAACAATCTCTTCAGTGATGCTCAATCACTTTGGGTTTTAGGTGTAGGGGTTTTGGATTTTTCCTCACTGATGATGTTCGCTCAAAGTCCTCGGAGGATGGGTTTCTCTAACTTGCAAGTGTCAGTTCCTCTCAGTGCAGCCAACCAGCTAGTGGTCGAAGGGGGCGGCTACTTATAGCCAGGGAGCAGCCCGACATGATAAGATATAAATGCCCTTCAATGATATGACCGCATCAACGGTCGGAAATTTTAATTCTCAAATTCCTCAGGGCTATCATGTTCCTCACTTTTAGGCAATCCGCACTGGCAAATTCCTAACTCCTCACTCAAAAAAAATTCCTTAGAGACCAGAAGAACTTCATCTCTATCACTGAAGAATTGATTGAACTGTGTGAGATTTCCAAAGGCTTCACTCGAAGGATTGGGTATGTGCAGGATTTGAGATGAGCATCAGTTGGAAATGTTTCCTTAGTTTCACCTCGACCCCCTTTAACAGTAAAGTGTTTCCTATGACTCAAGAAAGAGAAAATGACACTACAAAAAGAAAAGTCTTCACGCGTCATAATCCTCGCATTAATATCGAAGTCTTCAAGGTCACACCAATTTCCTCATTTTCAAAGTCTTCAAGAAGATCAAAGTCTTCAAATGAAGACATTCATTTTTAGGGGTAAACTTTCTTCGGAAATATCAAACTCCCCAGAGACTTATAGGACATGTGTACACTCACAAACACATTAGTTCCTTAACCTATAAGTCTTCAATACACCAAAATCACTAAGGGGCACTAGATGCACTTACAATCTCCCCCTTTTTGTTGATTGATGAAACATATGTTAAGTTTTCAATGGTGATAAACATATGAATCGTAACAACAGATATTGAGGAATTTGATTGCAAGATATAGAAGAACTCCCCCTAAAGATGTGCATATTTGAGGAATTTGCTTCGAATAGCAAATGCACATTGTAGAGTAAAATCATGGAGATCCCCCCTATATCTTGTATTCCATACATGCATTTAACATATAGTATGAAGAATTTGAAATGCATGATGGATAATGGTGATGCGTGTATTAAGGTACTTGAGGAAATAAGCATGTAGAAGACAGTTCAAAAGTATCAGACCACCATCGGACTTAAGTTTACAACTCATCATATAAACACTTCAGAAGAACGAGAGTTGTAACTTAATGAAAAAACATCCCATATATAAGACCCGCTGGAAGACTAATTCAAATTTCTCCCCCTTTGTCATCAAATGACCAAAAGGAACGAAACTTGAGGACTAACGCCCCTGAAGAATGTCATCATGAGGTCGATGGAGGAGGGCCAGCGTTGTTCGGTCGTTTGTTGATGGATGGCCTGCTGCAGTGTCGTTGACATCCTCAGCTTCATTCGTCTCACATGATGTAGAATATGAACTTGTGACCAGCTGAGGAACTTTGACCATTTTGAATTTCTTCGAGGGAGGTTGAGCCAAGTCAAAGTTTGGTTGAAAGTCCAAATGCTTGAAGTCTTCATCACCGTAAAGATGAGAAAGTATAGCCCACGTGTGATTGCATATTTCATGCACATAATAATGATTCTTCTTCAAGGTGTTCTGAGTAACATTCATGTTCTGAAGAGTTGAGCCAAATTGACGCTTGACGCACTTGTGATTACGATCTAATTTCTGGTGAAGACTTAGAAGAAGCTCATGATCAGTCATCACACGAGGGGCAATGGCTTGAGGATTATGCTCGGTGGCTCTAGGAGTAGAGTCTTGAGTTGCAGAGTTATCATTGGTGGAGTAAGATGCAGCTTTGCAAAACTGACAATCCAATGGACGAGTGCCTTCATCAATAACAGTAGCTTTGCCTTTTTATCAACTGAGGAAATTGTCCTTTTGAGGACTTCAATGGGAGGCAGGAAGCTGAGGTGATTCTAAAAGTCAGCCTTGTATGGAATCTAAGACCTAGTTCTGATGAATTTCATTATCCAAGGTGCATAGGGCTTCAATTCAGACGGCGACAGTGCAACATTTTCAAAAGTCCACATGAAGAAACCGTAATAGTTGACATGAATACAATGCATTTTGTTGAACAGCAGATTCTTCATGATGCCAACAACTTCTTCGTCATCAGAATAGTGGCCTTTGATCAGACTGAGGGTTTTGGTCAATATGCGGTAGATGGTCCTTGGCACATATAACAAATCCTTCACTAGGAAGGTAGTTCTTGGAGCTTGGGCGGCCCGCAAATGCTTCATCAACACTTGCATGAGATGACTTTGAAGTTTAGGTTCTTCATAGATAAGCCTTACGCCTTTAGCAGGAGGACTGACTGGGATGGCATGAAGCAATTCAAAGGCCGGAGCTTTATAGTGAGTGTTTTCAGTCATCAAGTCTAGCACCCATGCTCTTCATTCTAGTCACAGATATTAGCATAGAAACTTAGGAGCCCAGCTTCATGAAGAACATTGAGAACTGGTTGAAAGTATGGGATGGACTCCATATCCACATGGGGAATTTGACGGTGTTGAAATACCTTGTCCTTGTAAAACAAAAGTGATGCATAGAAATTCATCTGGCTTGCAGTCCAGAACCTCTTGCGCCTAAGTCTTGCTGAGTCATACGAATTTTCATCAGTGAAGAAATGATGCTCTGCAAAGAAATCATCAGCCTTGAGTTTTGGCCTCTTTGCTTGAGGATTTTGTGGCTTGGGCTGAAGATTAGCAGTTGACGGTCTCTCAACCTCTTGACTCATAGCTTCATGTGCAGCAGACTGACGAATTTCAGCGGTAGTTTTATTAGCAGCAGTCTGGTTCTCCATTTCTTTAGGTATGGACATAAGTGAAGCTTGACGACCTTTAGATCTTGTAAATAATTTTTTCAGTTTGTACAGGGGACTAAGGAAGTGGATGCAGAGGTGTGGCAATTGGAGAATTGGGGTTAAGATTTTACCAATAGTCATAATTTTGCGCAGGAGTTGTAGAGCCAATGTCCACATCTTCCTCAATTTCCTCAATGCCCGCCTCTTCTGTAGTGAATTGAGGCACATGCGATGATACTAATGGTGTGGAAACAACATCTTCCACATGAATTTCTTCATACAACTGCTCTGAGGAAGCAGCAGAAGGACTTTCTTCATCAGTGTCATCTGGAATGACATATTCTTCACCAAATAGTATGAGCTCCTTTGATGGCACTATAGTTATTGGAACAACATCAATGGGTTCTGTGAAAGAGCTCGTCAAAGTCCTCACTTTCTTGGGAGCTGAGGTCTCTACAGAGGTTGATGCTTTCCACTTCCTTGCGGCTTCCTTGTCCACAACCTTCATTTTCTTCACTTCTGTTGTAGAAGGAAGAGTGGTTGTCTTCACCTTTGAAGATTTTGTAGGAGGAGCAGATGAAGTTGGTGCAGTTTCTTCAGGCACGACTGATGAAGTCGCCCTGGCATTCATATTTTCTTCAGGCACATGAATTTCTTTAGCTGGCCTGGTGTAATGCCCCGGATGTAATACTTTCCCTTTTGGGCAATATATATATCTCTGGCTCCATCTATTCCATTCCCGAGTTCTTCGTCTTTTGGGATTCGTCGTTTTGTCGTGTGCGTGTGTTCATTCATTCATATCATGTAGTCATGTGCATCGCATTGCATTTGTGTTGTCGTTTGCATCCGGTCCCACGCGTTCCTTTCCGTTGTCCGTTTCGCGTTCCGGAGCTCCCTCACGTGTCCGTGGCATCCCCGAGGCCTACTTTGGTGTTTGGCCGTGTAACGTTACCGGTTTGGCGCGAGACGTGTCGTGTGTTGTTGTTTTGGTGTGTGTAACCCGCCTGTCAAATCTCGTCGCGTTTGGAGTTCGTTTGCTACCCCAACAGTTATTCTCGTGGGCCGAAAGTACCCCCTCTTTGAGGCCCAAGACACCCCTCCAACAGCCCACCAAACCAACCCAAACCCCTCCCTTCATCTAGGCCATCCAATTCTGATCGCGTGGCCGAAAACCACACCTCATTTGGACAACCCTAGCTCCTTGTGCCTATATATTTGTCCATCTTCCCCAATTTTTGCCCTAAATAAAAAAAACCTAGTGTCTCCTTCCTCCAGCCTTCTTCAACCTCCAGATCGGGGGCTCGCCGGAGCTCGCCGGCCGGAATCCGCACCACCGCCGGCCACCCTCGCCGGAGCTCTTCCCCGCCGCCTTCTTCAACCTCCAACGCCGCCGCCGGAGTTCGCGCCACCGCCGGCCTCTTCCTCCACTCCGGCCGGCATCCTCTCCACCTCGCCCGGCCATCTCCTCCCCGGCCAACTCCCGCCACCGGCCGCGGGCAGGGGCAGCCGCGCCGGCCGCTCCACCTCGCCGGGCCGCGAGGGCCGCCGCCGCCGGGGCTCCACCGCCGCGCCGGCCGGGCACCGCCGCCGCCCCGGCCGGGCGCCAACGCCCCCCCCCCCTTTGCGCCTCTGCCGCCGGGCTATCAAGCCAGCCGCCGCCGCCAGCTCACGATCGGGGAAACCCCCCGATCCAGAGCTTCCCGATCCAGCCTCTAACGGGACCGGTTGACCGCGGGTCCGGCCCGTTAACCCGGTTGACCGCGCCCGTTAGGCCACCCCAGCCCGATCCGCTCCTGCGCCACGCCCGATCCTCCCGCGGGCCCGTTTGACTCCGCCAGCCCGCTTTGACTCCGCCAGATCTGAGGTTGACTCCGAAATCCACTAAGTCCCTGTTATTTCAGATTCTGGAGCAGTTTTACAATGGTGATAACTTTTTGTGTGATGGTCCGATTTGAGCAAATGATATGTCAAAATGTTCGTGGAGACTTGTACTACAATTTGTTCCATTGTGCCATGCATGTTTGAGGTCATCTAGATGCTTTAATATCTGTTGGAAGAGTGCAACTTGTTATAAACTGTTGTTTGTAGTTGTTTTCATGCCATCTTTGCAATGTGTTAACTTGGTGCATGTTTATCCAAATGATGCAAATGATATGTCCACGTGTTCGTCTTGAGATGCTCTACATGTTGATTGCTTAAGCTTGCATGATAGATTTCATCTTGCCATGTTAATCTCCTTTGCAAAAGTGCATGTGGCTGTTATGTTGTTAAACTTGTTATGAGATGTCAAGTTGAGGAGCTCATTGCTACCGTTGTGTTTGTCCCCTTGATGCATGCTTAGATGTTTCGGATTCACCATCATGTGTACTTTGTTGTGGTGCTTACCACTTGCCATGTTTAGCTTTGAGGTGACTTAAACTTGCTCACAAAGATGCCATGATGAAACTGCTGTTTTAACACTTAGTGAAATTTCACTAAGTCTAGAATCTGTAATTTCGAGATGCCATGTTTGCTTGTTGTTCTAGGCCAATCCATGATAGTTTTGGGGTGACTCTTGATGATTCCTTGTAGTATATATTGTTGGCTATCCATTCATGCTCTCACATGCTTATTTGAGTGGCTGTAGCATATTTAACTTTTGCTCCCAAGTTGCAACAAATTACTGTTGTCAGGATTTTGTTGTCAAGTTCAATATGTCATAGCTTGTTGCTATTGATCCATGGCTCCTTTGGGGATGCTCCAATGGACTTATTTGCTGTTGGATATGTCTAGTTTATGTCCATGCTCATTGCCATGATGTTTGAGTGCTGTAGCTTATTTATCTATTGCCCCGAAGTTGCTATGTGGCTGTTATTTTCAGCTTGTGCGTATTTATTGTTTCGGGTGTAACTTTTAGCCCGTAGCTCCGTTTTGAGCAAGTCCTATATGAAACTTGTGTGATTTTTCATGTAGATTCATAATATCCTATTGTTATCATGTTTTGAACTATTTTTCTTGAATGCATATTTTCCATGCTCCTTGTGCGATTACATTGTGCTTCCTTTGTTTGTTTTGTTTCCCTAGTACATCAGCCATGCATCCAGCATTTTCGTGTGCGCATTGCATCTTGTTGATTTCGTGTCTTGTGTGTTTGTGTTGAGTAGAGCCGGAAGCTGAGACCGAGTACGAGTACGAGCACGAGGTTACTACCGAGCTTGAGAACGAGGACCCCTCTTACGATCCCATCGACAACTCTTCAGGCAAGATGACCGAACCCCGATAACATTACTATCTTTGCCTATTGCTAGAAGTCTCGATCTATAGTTTTGCCTCGATGCCCATGTTTTTCCTGTCAGCCTCCTATTGTAACCATGAACCTGTCTAACCACCCTACCTATGCAAACCATTGATTGGCTATACGTAGGCTTCGCTCAGCCCCTCTTATAGCATTGTTAGTTGTAGGTGAAGATTGAGGATTCTTGCTTCTTGTTGAAGCTTGTTGGGATATCACACTATATTACTTATTAAATGAAATCATCTATATATTGGTAATGGGTGGAAGGCTAAGCCTTTTGCTTGGTGTTTTGTTCCACTCATGCCGACTTAGGAACCGTATAAACCGGTGTTATGTTCCTTGATTATGCGTTCCTCACACGGTTGGGGTTATGGGACCCCCTCGATAAACCGCTAAGTGCTAAGTCTTTTCCAGCAAGTCCCAACATTGGTACTATTTGCCTAATTAACTAAAACTTGCATAGGGACTAGCTATCCCTTTTATTTTAATCAACAACCCCAGGCCAGTGCTCCACATGAGTGTTGGTCCGAAACGAGCAGACTGCGGGGCCGCCTTGGGGAAACCCGAGGTATCTGGTATCCACCTATAGGATGACTCATCCAGTCGTGGCCTGAGACTAGATACGCGCGGCTACTGTCAGGGTGTCGGTACGCCGGGAGAATTTGCTGGATTAGCCTTACCTTAGTTCGGAGTATCTTGAGCACGGGATTCCGAGGATACTCGGGCCTTCCCACCTTGGAGTTGCGACTCCGCGGATCGTGGGCTTGTCATGGGCCAAGTTGGAACACCCCTGCAGGGTTATGAACTTTCGAAAGCCGTGCCCGCGGTTATGTGGCAGATGGGAGCTTGTTAATATCTGGTTGTAGAAAACTTGACACCATGTTCCAATACACTACCAGCGTGAGTACCGTGATTGTCATTTTCCGAAAGGGATTCGGGAGATGAACACGGTGGGGTTATGTTTGACTTGCTTTAGTTAGGATCACTTCGTGATAATCTCTCAACCGAGGCACCTTCTCTTCTCGCTCTCATTCACGTAAGCTAGGCTAGTGCTGCTGCAGACTTTTGTTCTTTCTTCAGCCTTGTTCCACACCCAAGGCTTAAATAGTCGTGTTACCCGGGAATGGGATTGCTGAGTCCTCTGTGGCTCACAGTTACTTCAACACCCCAGATGCAGGTACGATGGTGAGCTACACAGGCGATGGCACTGAGCTAGGCTGGGAGTACGACGAGGAGCGTAGCCGTTACTACGTGAACTATCCGACTGATCAGTAGAGCTTCTACTAGGATTCGATCTAGACATGTGGTTTAATGTTATGGTTGGTATCTTGTCATTTGGATCTTACCCTTAGATGGGCTGTGATGTTCGTTTGAATGATGTTTGAACATGTAATGAATTTGTGTGACGTGGCGAGTGTAAGCCAACTATATTTTCAGTTTTCCATCCCTATTTTTACATGAGTCGTGCAAAGGTACCAAACTTGCGATCATTCCAGAATGGGCTTATATCTTTAAGTCGTGCCTCGACACGTAGGAGATATAGTCCCATCCTGGGCATTACACCTGGGTTGTTCTTCAGGCGCAACATTGGTGGTTGCCTTGGCATTTTCTTCAGGAGCAGGAATTTCTTCAGCTGCCGTGGTAGCTTCTTCAACAGCCTGATTTTCATCAGCTACGCTTGCAGTTTCTTCAGTAGTTTTAGTAGATGCTTTAGCCTGAGGAATTTGTTGCGATGGAGATGCAAGATTTAGCTAAAGTTGTTTGAGAGGTTAATAAATCTAACCTTGGCTCCTAGCCAATTATCACGGTATCGGTCAAATTCATCACTTAGGCCTTTAATTTCCGTTTGCAGTTTCATAAGTTCTTTAGGAGACATATTCACAAATATTTCTTCAGGAAGCGCTCTTTCCTGTATTGGTCCTTCTTGACATTCCTAGCGTGTTAAAATTTCCATTTTCTTCACCTATGAAGGCGGCCAACATGTGACTTTGACCAGGAGTTAGATCTGGGTTAGGGAATGGAGTGTCGGGATCCTTGTGCCGTAGATCAATAAAACCGAGGATTTTCTTTGGATCCAGCATAAGAGGTACAGTGCTGCCCTTGGCTCTAGTGGGCCTTTGCTGTCTGTCTCTCATGATTTCAACAAGTTCTTCAACATTAGCTTCATCATCATCAGACGGAACATGGAATGACACTTGCTTCTTGTGAGGGCTTGGCCTCTTTCCACGTCCAGCAGTGGACTTGACTTTCAGCAAGGATGGGCCACTTGAAGATTGTGGTTGCACTGAGGAAGTTGCAGATGCCCTTGAAGCAATTGAAAATCCGACCATCCATTGACACGTTGCAAGATGCACAAGTGTTGAGGACTTTGTGGCAGCAACTCATGATTTTGCAGCAACAGAAGGAGTTGATTCTTCACTTGAGGAAGTTGCTTGAGGAATTTGCCCAGAGGGCTTTGTAGTTAAAGAGCTTGGCCGTGAGAGCATTGAGCTTGAAGTTTTCTTCACATCAGATTTCTTCAATGTGTCCTTCTTTGGCGCAGGCCTACTGGCAGAGGCCTGAGCGGCAGCAGCTTGAGAACCATCATTGATTTTCCTCACTTCTTCTTTAACAACTTTCTGAAGCTTGGCTTGGCACTTGACCCATTCTTTTGGAAATTCCTCACTACACCTTATGCTGGTGCGATCAGCTCATTGGCTAGCAACCAAAGGTATTCTTGGACATGGAGGCTTTACAACGATTTTTTCATGTACTTTGGAGTTACATAACAATTTCCCCTCCATTCCTTCGCCCATATCCTCTCAATCCCTTGTATGCGCACTTTGCGCTGATTCTTGTTCTCCTTCCCATTTTATTATCGGGTGTGCAATAGTCACCATATACGTCATCAGGGATTTCAAAGGTAGTGTTTGTCTCTGGTCTCTTGCCTCCCTTGTGAGGTCTCTTCCCATATGCCATTTTTCTCTCATAAGGATTTTGAACTTCGGATGTTTGTGAGGAAGTATGCAAATTATCTTCGAGGAACGCTGCAAATGAGTTAAGTTGATGAGAACCTAGTGATTCGATAGCAGACATTTTATACATGTGAACAGAGTATAGGTGCGAAGAATTTGGAGAAGTCATATGCGTTCTCAGAATTTCTTCAAAAAGTATCAAGTTTGAGGAATATGACCATTGGTGTCTTGAAGAATTTCAATAAGCGTTATTGACTTAGTGTCGTGGAATTAGCACGGCAGATGTCCGGTTTAGCGGACTTAGGTGTGAGGCCATCGCTCGGGTTAACTTGAAGGGGTTAAAGCGGACGAAGGACACAGTGAGTTTTTATACTAATTCGGCCCCTTCGATGAAGGTAAAAGCCTACGTCTAGTTTGGTGTAGTATTGCTTGGGCTTCAATGACCAGGGAGCGAATCCGCTTGCCTGTGTCTCGAGCTGTTGTTTCTTGTCCTTGAACCGTCGTCGGGTCGTCCCTTTATATAGGAGGCGACGCCCGGTCCGGTTTACAGAGTCCCGAGGCCGGCTCATAAACGTGTCCGCCTCGGTCTCCACTCTTTCTATCTTACATCCCAAGTTACATGGTACGACGGTTTACAGACCGTGGGCCTTATACATGGGCCTTAAACCTTTATGGGCTATGACCTCTTGTTATATATTCTACTTGGCTTGTAATAATACAACCTTGTCAGTGTAATCCGGACCCTCCTGGACGGTTCATACCTGCCAGTAATATCCCTGACATTAGGTCCCAGATTGATTTGAACTTGTTCATGTTAGTCTTCTAAGTCTTGTACAAATTTCCTTTCTGCAACTTGTATGCTTCATAAACCGGCCATGACGTCATCTCCTGAGATCGCTTTTAATCTGTCGTGACATCATCTGCACATTTAATGCCCGCACCCGTTTTGTTACCTTTCTTTACTGCCGCACCGAAAATCGAGGCGACAGCTCAATCTTTATCCAATTTTCGGCCTCCTCGATTCCCGCGCTTGCCGTTTTAACCCCTCGGCCTATAAATACAGCCGAGGCACATCTCTTTTCCCTTTCTGCTTTCTTCTTCCTCCGTCTCCAGCGCTCGAAGCTCCGCCGCTGTTCTTCGAGCTCGCCGTCATCCTTGAGCCCGGCCGCTGCATCGACCTGGACGTTTCCAGAGAACTTTGTCGTCGTCCTCTGTTTCCTCAGGTACGCCATCTTCTTCCCCGTAGATCTTATTCTAGGGTTTCTTCTGTAGCTCGCCATGAACTCTCGTTTCCTTGTAGTTCATCTTCGTAAGTCAGTCTTAGCTGTAGATATAAACTCATTTAGGCTTGATCCTCATCCGTGCGCTTCTGCTCCATCGTTATATCCTTAGTTCCTCTAGCTTTGCTAGTTTAGATTGAATCTGTAGAGAACCTCCGCGGCCTTCCCTGAATATAACTTGTATTATTCCGTCTTTTTCTTGCGCCTTAGATCCATATTTACCTCAGCTTCGTGTGAAAATTGTTTTTCACACTTTTAGATCTGCAGCACGCTTACATTGCCGGTTTAACCATACCATGCGCATCATATGCTTGCCTTGACGGTTTTAGATTTAACCCGTATACCACAGTTGACGGTTTAACTTTCTCCGTCTATCATCGTGAACCGGTAGCTGTCCCATTCATACCTGCTTCCGGATTAGTAAATACGATTAGTCCCTTGTTTAAACTGACAATTAAGCCCATACCTTTATAGAATGCACCGGTTTATATCTAGCAGCTGGTAAACCGGGTCTTGCACTGTATTTTTCAGCACTCCCTCATCAGAAACGATGGACAAACAATTTGTTGCTTGCAATTGGGTTCCTTCCCAGATCACAGAAAATGATTTAGTTGAAGCGGCCTCAATTGGTGTTCTGGGCCCTAAGGAAGTTCTGCACTGGCGGGCCCTTGGAAAGGAGTGCCCTCCTGAGCCTAAGGAGGGAGAAATCATAGTTTTTTATGATCATCTGGCCCGGGGTTTCAGTCCTCTCGGTTCAAAATTCTTCCGGGATGTGTTAGTCGCTTTTCAACTCCACCCACAAGATGTAGGCCCGAATTCTGTTTCAAACATATGTAACTTTCAAGTTTTCTCGGAGGCATATCTTCAAGAAGAACCATTAGTGGATCTGTTCTGGGACTTCTTCCATCTGAACCGGCGGACGGAGTTTACCGATGGGCCTCATCAGGAGTTGGGTGGTGTCAGCATCCAGAAAAGAAAGGATGTGAGCTTTCCCCATGCCGCTCTTCACAGCCACCCCAAAGAATGGAACCAGACTTGGTTCTATTGCAAGGATACTTCACCTGAAGGAGAGAATCCGCTGCCGGGTTACCATGCCTATCGCCTGGCAACAACCCATCCTTTGCCACAGCGTCTAAGCGCCCAAGACCGGGCTTGATTCGCCCCTCAACTTTCCAAGCTCCGAGCCTTCGTGGTGAACGGTTTAAACAGCGTTGACTTCGTTTGCTGCTGGCTTTCTTGGAGCATCCTTCCACTAAGCCGGTGCTCAAGTCTGATGTGCAAATATATTGGCAAACCAGAAGATCCTCAACGCCACACCAAAATAGTACTTCCTGACAATGAAGTTACTGAGTCTGCAAAGAAAATGCTGAACATCCCTCTAGAGGATTGCAACCGGACCGGTTTAGCTCCATTCTGCTTAACCAACAAAGCGCCATCGATAAAGCTCTTCCGACCCTTTCTTTTCATCTTAATCCGTTCATATCAGTTGTCTTCAATTTGTTATTATTCCTTTGCACAGGCCAACGATCCTTTCTGGAAGAGGAAATCTCAGGATAAACCGGCCAAGCAATCACGCAAGAAAACCTATGTTGTGAAGAAGAAAATAGTTGTTGCCGCTTCCGGTTCACACCCTGAAGAGGATGATACGGATTCTGAGGTACCAATTAACCCTTACGTCTTTTGATCTCCCTTTGTATGAATTTATGTTAATAATGCCTTTTCACAAGACCTGGCGGAGGGAAGTAAAGCGGAGGGAGTTGAGGTAATTTCTCTCTCTTCTGATTCAGAACCGTTGCCACCCAAGATCCGCCGGGTGTCCCGGAAATATCCATTTTCTCACCCTTATGCTCAATTGGACCCCAACTTTCTTTTGAAGAAACAGCAGCATGAAGCTCGCCGGATCACGCGCCATAGCGGCCATGTGGTTGAGTCGTCCGGAATACCTCTTACGCCGGCTCGCAGACGCTGCTCCGAGGTTTTACTCACTCCAACCCTCCTTCATCCAAAAGCAGACCTTATACGTAAACCACTTAAACCGTCTGATCCTAACTATCAGGAGGCTCCTCTGTCTTCTTCCGGCGAGTCAACCGCTACGCAGGTCCCAGTGCTCAAGACCGCCCCTGGGTAAGTCCTTCTTTCAAACATCCGGTTTATTTTCCTGTTTTCAACTTTGTGATTCTCACTGTGCTTTTGACCTTTATCAGAATGCCGAGGCCTAGTAAAAAGGCAAAGGAAAATAAACCGGCTGCTGAGACCACTACCGCTGAACCGGCCGAAGATCCTGAGGCGGCCATCCCTCTAGAGGACAACGTTGAAATTCAGCTTGATGATCCCGCTCCCATGGACCATGAAGATGTTGCTGCGCCAGGAGGTGATGATATGGAAAACATGACTGAACCGGCAAGCCCTATCCGGGTTAGTCCTCCTCGGGCTAGCCCGGCTCCTGTTAGCCCGGTGCACACTGCTGATCCTCTCCAGCCAACTGCTGCCTCGACAGCAGATGTTGAGATAACCGGGTTAGGCTTCACTGCTCCCACCGAGCATGTTGCCTTGGCCAAGCATACCGCCAAGGAAGAAAAATTTCAACAAGATAAAGGCAAGTGGAGCACAGACTTGTCAAGCTATGCTCAGCTGAGTGCCCAGGAACTTCATTCTGGGTATTTGAACCGGCTCTTCACCAGCCGCAATTATGAAGCCGGCTTAGTTAACATGATGAAAGACAAATATGAGGTGACTTTCTTTCCTTTTGCTTTCTGTTTCTGCTTTGTACTTTGCAATCATACCTTTAGACCATAGTAGCCCCCAAGTGCCGGTTTGGCTTTACTATAGGTGAACCGGGACTTCAATTTTGTCTGAGAATGAAATTACATTAGCCCCCAAGTGTCAAGGGCATAACCTATTTATGTGCTTGGGACTTGTCTGAAAAAATTTGCTTTTCTTACTTCAATTGTACATTAGCCCCCAAGTGTCAACTGCATAACTTGTTATGTGCTTGAGACTTTGATTGATCTGTCCCTCTATCCGTTTTGATTTCCTTGCAGGCTGACTTTAACCGGAGGGCTTCGGAGACAACTGAGCTCCGGAATATCTTGGCCTTCCATGAAACTGCTTCAGCCAAAGCTAAGGAAGAACTTGTCCTTGCTTTGACTAACATGGAAAAATTGAAGAAAGATTTTGAAGCGGAGCGGTCCACATGGGAGGTGCAAAGGGAAGCTCTTGAATAAAGAGAAAAGGATGCCGAAGCCGCTCTCAATCCGGTTACACAGGAGCTGTCCGGGTTGAAACAGCAAATAGAGCTCATGACTTCTGCTATCTTCGGTGAGTACCTGTCTTTGTATGTTTATATCCTTTCAATCCTTATTCCGCTCCGGCTTAACTCGCCAATTGCATATAGGGAGGCGCATAACTCATCTTGGAGACGATGCCCGAAAGAAGCTCAAGGCTGTGTATACCCTGGTGGAGCAGCTTTACTCCGGCGCTCAAAGGGCTATCAGTGCCATGTCACATAACAAACCGGCGCCGACTACCATCCAAGCCACCCTGGAGAAACTATCTGTCCTACTGAGGGATCGAAGAAGGTAAGAGTGTCTAGAGGGGGGTGATTAGACTACTCGACAAGATAAAAATTCTGTCTTTTATCAAGAACAGATTTTGACAGTTTTTGCATAGCACACAAGTCAAGTAGCACACTACACATGCAATTCTAGAGTATGAGCAGCGGAAAGTAAATTGCACGAGTAGTAAAGAGAAGTGGAGAAGATCAAACGCAATTTGGAGACACAATGATTTTTCCCGTGGTTCCGATAGGTGGTGCTATCGTACATCCACGTTGATGGAGACTTCAACCCACGGAGGGTAACGGCTGCGCGAGTCCACGGAGGGCTCCACCCACGAAGGGTCCACGAAGAAGCAACCTTGTCTATTCCATCATGGCCTACGCCCACGGAGGGCTAGCCTTACTCGGGGTAGATCTTCACGAAGTAGGCGATCTCCTTGCCCTTACAAACTTCTTGGTTCAACTCCACATCTCGAAGACGGAGGCTCCCAAGCGACACCTAACCAATCTAGGAGGCACCACCCTCCAAAAGGTAATAGATGTTGTTGATGATGATGAACTCCTTGCTCTTGTGCTTCAAATGATAATCTCCCCAACACTCAACTCTCCTCACTGATATGGCTGTGGTGGAAGAAAGGATTGAGTGGAAAGCAACTTGGGAAGGTTAGAAATCAAGTTTCATATGGTAGGAATGGAATAACTTGATCTCAACACAAGGGTAGGTAGTTCTCTTCTCAGAAAGTGTAAGGTAGGAGTGGTAGTTCTTTCTGATGGCTATCTTCACGAATGAAGAGGGGGTGGAGGGGTATATATAGCCTCCACACAAAATCCACCCGTTACACACATAATTGAGCAATCTCGGTGAGACCGAAGTGAAAACTCGGTCAGACCGTAAGTTCAAATATAGTGAACGTTGGGGTTTTCGGTGGGACCGAAAATACCATCTCGGTGAGACCGAAAGTGCAAATGATATGAACGTTGGAGTTTTCGGTGGGACCGAGAAAGAAAACTCGGTTAGACCGATTTGAGAAAAGACAGGAACATGCCAGTTTCGGTGTGACCGAAAATGTAATCTCGGTGAGACCGATTTGAGCCAAGACAGAAGCTTGCCAATCTCGGTATGACCGAAAAAACAATCTCGGTTAGTCCGATATGATGTCAAACGATTACAGAAGCTTGGCAGTCCATATTTCGGTGAGACCGATCTCAAACTCGGAATGACCGATTTTTCTAGGGTTTGGAATATGGCTGAAGTGGTTCATCTCGGTGGGACTGAGTTGGAAGAATCGGTTTGTCCGAGATTACTTATGAGTGTGTATAGAAGTGAAAGGTGCTGATAGTTGAAGGAGCTAAATCACTAAGCACTTGAGCAACCAGATCATCAACACAACCTCATCCCCTTTTAATAGTATTGGCTTTTCCTATGGACTCAATGTGATCTTGGATCACTAAACCAAAAATGGAGTCTTGAGCTTTTGCCAATGCTTGCCTTAGCATTTTGAGGGGTCCACTTCTTCAGTCCTTTTGCCATACCCAAAGTGATTGAATTTCCTGAAACATACTTGATAAAAGCATTAGTCCAACCACAAAGTATGTTGTCATTAATTACCAAAACCACCCAGGGAGCAAATGTGCTTTCAATCTCCCCCTTTTTGGTAATTGATGGCAACACACTAAAATCACACTAAACAAGACATCAAAGCTTATTGAAAGAAGGACAGAATTATCACGAAAGCTTTGAAAAGCATGTAGTACACAGGCTCCCCCTACAAGTGTGCAAGATTTTCATAGATTTTGGTTTTGGACTACCACAAGCACACAAGAGAGATAAGCCAGATGTGCTACATGCAGCTTGGCTATATGCATCAGAGCAGATGAAAAGGAAGTGAGTGATAATGCATATGTGCATGGTGATTTCTTGCAAACAGGTATTCACAAGCAAGTCACCATCATGCACATTCTGCAAAGGTGCATATACTTACCTTGAGGTTCCTTGGCATTGTACCTGAAGAGATAAACTTGGGAAAACAAGGTTAGATAACACAAGAGTATTTCTTCAACCAACTGCAAGAACATCAAGAGTACCAAGCCAGGGATGACATGTATAAAGAGTGTCTCATATTGAGCACAAGCTTGAATCAGCAAACATGTCTCCGAAACTAAAGATTTTCAATGAACTCTGAGAGATTTTGCTTTCCATAAGATATCAATTGTGAAGATTCCTCTCCCTTTGAGTTCTCTCAGAACAAGGGGTGTGATGAGAAAGCAAAATCAAAAGAATGATGCCAATTGAGAATGATGTCCAAAGTTAAACAGCTTTGATGTGATTCTCTCCCCCTTAAGATAAGATTGCTTTTCTCCTTCCCCTAAGTCTCTTCTCCCTCTACTCCCCCTAAGTCTTCTCCCCCTTTGACATCAAGTGCCGAAAAGGACAGCAAACTAGGAAGGGCAGGAAAGATGGAAAGAAAGAAGTGGGATCCTTAAGAATCACAACAGGGCAAATAAGAACATTTAGTGGAGCTGCAGAAGTTGATATCCTGGAAGATAAATCGATGACACCGAATTGAGTTAGGGTAGACCCTTTTCGGTTAGACCGAAATAAATGAATCGGTGACGCCGAGTTTAATTCCAAGGAAATGCAGAGATAATTCAGCTCACTTTGCGAGGAATGTTTCAAAAGATTTGCAATGAATTTGTAAAAGATTTTCGGGGAATTGATCAGAGCCAGAAGGATATTCAAAGAAACATAAGAAATAAAAATGAAAAAGTTTCCTAGATGAAGTTTTTTTTAAGAAAACTCAATGAGAGAACATAAGAGAAAACAGAAAGACTCCAAAAGCATATGTACTTCATCTAGATAAAGGTCGGCGACAAAGTCACCTATGTTTGAGTATATTGACTTAGGAGTCAAATGAAGACATTTGATCATAGGTCATACTCATCATTTAAGCTCAAAATGGGGTTGCCATTTTTCGATTAAGCATTTGATGTGATCACATCTTATGAAGCTGCTTGTACTCATGACTTTGAGCAAAGCTCCTTAAAGATGTGAAGAACATACCTTGGGCTTGTTGTTGCTTTACTCATGTAGGTAAGCTTGATGTAGGTGCTCATTGAATGTGAAGTTGGAGCGCCATTTCTACTTGTGTAGTTCATCTTCCTACATGGGTTAGGCAAGCAAGGAAATACTCGAGGATATCCAAGATGACAAGAGTGAAATACAAGATGTATAATATGTCAAAAAGGATATGTGGAATTTTGTTCCTTGAACTCAACATCCCAAAGGGCTAGATACTTGGTCAATGACAAGATTACTCATGATTTGAGTGTGTGGTAATCTTGTGGAATGTAGATCATCCAAGTACCTGCAAGGAGTTAGATGCAATACAAGGAGGCAAATGTGTCCAAGACATATGATCATCATCATAAGAGAAATATCAAGGATTAGTCAAGAGGCTCATGCCTTGCATGCATCAATGGAGTTATCACTCCAAGTTTGAAGCATCAATGATGTTCAACTCACTCCTTAAGCGACAAAACACTTTCTCATCAAGAGGTTTTGTAAAGATATCAGCAAGTTGTTTGTCAGTACGAACATGCTTAAGATTAATGTCACCCTTGGCAATATGATCACGAATAAAATGGTGACGAACTTCAATATGCTTTGTTCGAGAGTGTTGCACTGGATTGTGTCCACTTTTAATTGCACTCTCATTGTCACAAAGCAAGGGAACATGTCTCACATGTATCCCATAATCCTTAAGCATTTGTGTCATCCATAGTAATTGAGCACAACACGAACCAGCAGCAATATATTCCGCTTCGGCAGTGGATAATGATACCGAATTTTGTTTCTTGGAGGACCAAGATACAAGGGATCGACCAAGAAATTGACACGTACCCGAAGTTGACTTTCTATCAACCTTGTCACCGGCATAGTCCGAGTCGGAATAGCCAACAAGGTCGAAAGAGGCCCTCTTAGGATACCAAATGCCAAAGTTTGGTGTGTGTATCAAGTATCTCACTATCCTTTTAACAGCTTTAAGATGACATTCTTTAGGGGCTGCTTCATATCGCGCACACATGCATACACTTAACATTATGTCAGGACGAGAAGCACAAAGATATAGTAGAGAACCAATCATAGATCGGTAAACCCTTTGATCAACGGGTTCTCCATCTTTTGTCAAGTCATTGTGTCCACTCGTAGGCATGGGGGTACTCATACCTTTGCTTTCTTGCATGTTGAACTTCTTGAAGAGATCCTTGGTGTACTTTGTTTGTGAGACAAAGGTACCCTCCTTAGATTGCTTGATTGGCAACCCAAGGAAGAATTTGAGTTCACTCATCATGGACATCTCATACTTCTCCGACATGAGCTGTCCAAACTTCTTGCTAAAATGGGGGTTAGTTGAACCAAAGATAATATCATCAACATATATTTGGCACACAAATAGTTCACCATTAACCCTTTTCGTGAACAGCGTTGAGTCTATCTTTCCAATCTCAAAGCCTTTTTCAAGAAGAAAACTAGTCAAGCATTTGTACCAAGCTCTAGGAGCTTGTTTAAGACCATAAAGAGCTTTATGCAACTTGTAAACATGATTAGGCTTTTTGGGATTCACAAAACCGGGAGGTTGTTTTACAAATACTTCCTCCTCAATTTCACCATTTAGGAAAGCACTTTTGATATCCATTTGATAGAGAGTAATATCATGGTGATTGGCATAAGCAAGAAGAATGCAAATGGACTCAAGTCTAGCAACGGGGGCATAGGTCTCACCATAGTCCATACCTTCGACTTGTGTGTAACCTTGAGCTACGAGACGAGCCTTGTTGCGGATGACTTGTCCATCTTCATATTGCTTGTTCCGAAACACCCATTTGGTTCCAATGATGTTTTGATCATCCTTGGGCTTCTCTACCAAAGTCCATACCTTGTTCCTCTCGAAGTTGTGTAGTTCTTCGTGCATAGCGTTCACCCAATCCGGGTCTTCAAGTGCTTCTTCTACCTTCATAGGTTCAATGCTAGAGATAAATGAGTAATGCTCACAAAAGTTAGCTAAGCGAGTTTTAGAGCGAGTAATTCTCCCGGAGTTGATGTCGTTCATCATTTGTTCCACGGGATGATTCTTCTTGAATCTTGCTCGAACTCGGGATAGCTTTTGTTGATGTTGTGGCTGAGCTTCCTCATCATCTTCATCTTCCTCTTCTTCTTCTTCATTGTTGTTGGTGTTGTCTTGAGGCGGTGGAGAAGGAGGTTGTGGTGGATCTTCTTGTTGCACTTCCTCATCTTGGTGAGTTCCACTTGTGGAGGCCTCCATGTTGCCTTGAGGTTCATCTCGCCGTGAGGTAGGGGGCTCCACATATGTAGATGAGGTACTCTCCTTCACTTCCATGGGACGGATCTTTCCAATAGATAAGTATTGGATAGCTTCCGATGGGTCCTTGTCTCCTACATCAATAGGCATTTGCTCTACTTGCGAGCCATTAGATTCATCAAACTTCACATCTACCGTCTCTTCAACCTTTCGGGTGAAATTATTGTAGACACGGTAGGTGTGGGAGTTCGATCCATAACCAAGGAGAAAGCCTTCATGAGATTTAGGAGCAAATTTAGACCGACGATGCTTATCAAGGATATAGCATTTTGAACCGAAGACACGAAAGTATCCCACTTGGGGTTTGTTACCGGTGAGGAGCTCGTATGATGTCTTGCCGAGGAGCTTATGAAGATCAAGCCTGTTGATAGCATGACAAGCTGTCTCGACCGCTTCTCCCCAAAAATGCTTCGGTGTCTTGTATTCATCAAGCATCGTTCTTGCCATCTCTATGAGCGTTCGGTTCTTCCTCTCAACAACTCCATTTTGTTGAGGAGTGTACGTAGCCGAGAACTCATGTAGAATTCCTTCCTCATCGAGAAAAGAGTCTACATTGGCGTTCTTGAACTCCGTTCCATTGTCACTCCGAACTTTCTTGATCTTCACCTCAAATTGATTTTGGGCCTTTTTGGCAAAGGTCTTGAAGATCCTCTGAACCTGCGATTTATCATCAAGGAAAAATACCCACGTAAATCTGGAATAATCATCAACTATAACTAGACCAAAGGAGTTACCACCAAGGCTTTTGTAAGCATTGGGATCGAAGAGATCCATATGAAGAAGCTCAAGCGGTCTCCTTGTGGTCATGATGTTTTTCACGGGATGACTTCCACCAACTTGTTTTCCTGCTTGACAGGCACTACAAAGTCTATCTTTGTCAAAGAAAACATCTTTAACACCAAGAATATGATCACCTTTGATCAGCTTGTCTAGATTACGCATACCAACATGTCCTAGCCTTCTATGCCATAACCAACCTTTAGAGGATTTAGCAATGAAACAAGCTCTAGGTTGGGCTTTCTTAGTGAAATCAACAATATATAGATCACCTCTACGGATACCGGTAAATGCCATGTTTTGATTGTCACGACGAAAGACTTGGCAATCTACTTTGGTGAATAGCACATTGAATCCAAAGTCAGCTAATCTAGACACGAAAAGTAAATTGTATCCAAGAGATTCTACAAGCATGACATTTTGAATAGAGCTATCATGAGATATGGCCACCTTACCAAGGCCAAGTACCTTACCCTTGGAGTTGTCTCCAAAAGTCACATACTTGCGTGGACCATCGTTCTTTGCAAGCTCTCGAAACATGTCTTTGTCTCCGGTCATGTGATCGGTGCATCCACTATCAAGAATCCACTCTTTTCCGCCGGACATGTAGTCTCTCAGGTTTGCCATGAGATTGAGACTCTTCATGACCTTGTCTAGCTTGGCGTCCGAATCGAAGTAATCATCATCATGCTCATGCTCATCATCATATTGACCCATAGATTGTTCATCATCAACACCTAGGTCAATTTGATAAGTACTTGCATTAGTTTTGTCAATGTGACAATAATCTTCGGAATGCAATGCAAGAGCATTTCTAACTAAAACATTGATGAGAGCGGGATCACCCTTCTTTTTCATAAGATCACGAAGCTCAAAGAAGCATTTATCAAAGTTAGGATCATTGGGGTGCATCTTATCAAATTCAATAGTCTTGTATAGAATTTTATCAAGACCTCTCATAGAGTAGTCCGGATAAAGTTCTTCCAAGAACTTACATATAGCATAGGCACACTCAAAGTTTGTAACAAGCTTAAGCAAATCATCGGGTAACCCTCTAATGATAAGATTTACAGTTCTAAGGTTACAAAGCAAATCAAGCTCTTCATCTACGGTAGGGTGCAAGGGATCAAAAGGAGGCACATAGGGGGTCTCAACATATTTGCACAAATTGTACATCTTAAAGATACTAAGCATTTCAGACCTCCATGAGTTATATGACTCTCCATTAAGAATAGGCACTCTATGGCTAATACTCCCAGACGTAGACCCGTCCATCTTCCTCCAATGGTGTGTAAACCAAAGCAATGGAGACCAAGGCTCTGATACCAATTGAGGGATCGAAGAAGGTGAGAGTGTCTAGAGGGGGGTGATTAGACTACTCGACAAGATAAAAATTCTGTCTTTTATCAAGAACAGATTTTGATAGTTTTTGCATAGCACACAAGTCAAGTAGCACACTACACATGCAATTCTAGAGTATGAGCAGCGGAAAGTAAATTGCACGAGTAGTAAAGAGAAGTGGAGAAGATCAAACGCAATTTGGAGACGCAATGATTTTTCCCGTGGTTCCGATAGGTGGTGCTATCGTACATCCACGTTGATGGAGACTTCAACCCACGGAGGGTAACGGCTGCGCGAGTCCACGGAGGGCTCCACCCACGAAGGGTTCACAAAGAAGCAACCTTGTCTATTCCATCATGGCCTACGCCCACGGAGGGCTAGCCTTACTCGGGGTAGATCTTCACGAAGTAGGCGATCTCCTTGCCCTTACAAACTTCTTGGTTCAACTCCACATCTCGAAGACGGAGGCTCCCAAGCGACACCTAACCAATCTAGGAGGCACCACCCTCCAAAAGGTAATAGATGTTGTTGATGATGATGAACTCCTTGCTCTTGTGCTTCAAATGATAATCTCCCCAACACTCAACTCTCCTCACTGATATGGCTGTGGTGGAAGAAAGGATTGAGTGGAAAGCAACTTGGGAAGGTTAGAAATCAAGTTTCATATGGTAGGAATGGAATAACTTGATCTCAACACAAGGGTAGGTAGTTCTCTTCTCAGAAAGTGTAAGGTAGGAGTGGTAGTTCTTTCTGATGGCTCTCTTCACGAATGAAGAGGGGGTGGAGGGGTATATATAGCCTCCACACAAAATCCAACCGTTACACACATAATTGAGCAATCTCGGTGAGACCGAAGTGAAAACTCGGTCAGACCGAAAGTTCAAATATAGTGAACGTTGGGGTTTTCGGTGGGACCGAAAATACCATCTCGGTGAGACCGAAAGTGCAAATGATATGAACGTTGGAGTTTTCGGTGGGACCGAGAAAGAAAACTCGGTTAGACCGATTTGAGAAAAGACAGGAACATGCCAGTTTCGGTGTGACCGAAAATGTAATCTCGGTGAGACCGATTTGAGCCAAGACAGAAGCTTGCCAATCTCGGTAAGACCGAAAAAACAATCTCGGTTAGTCCGATATGATGTCAAACGGTTACAGAAGCTTGGCAGTCCATATTTCGGTGAGACCGATCTCAAACTCGGAATGACCGATTTTTCTAGGGTTTGGAATATGGCTGAAGTGGTTCATCTCGGTGGGACTGAGTTGGAAGAATCGGTTTGTCCGAGATTACTTATGAGTGTGTATAGAAGTGAAAGGTGCTGATAGTTGAAGGAGCTAAATCACTAAGCACTTGAGCAACCAGATCATCAACACAACCTCATCCCCTTTTAATGGTATTGGCTTTTCCTATGGACTCAATGTGATCTTGGATCACTAAACCAAAAATGGAGTCTTGAGCTTTTGCCAATGCTTGCCTTAGCATTTTGAGGGGTCCACTTCTTCAGTCCTTTTGCCATACCCAAAGTGATTGAATTTCCTGAAACATACTTGATAAAAGCATTAGTCCAACCACAAAGTATGTTGTCATTAATTACCAAAACCACCCAGGGAGCAAATGTGCTTTCACCTACCTGTGCGTCTGGTTGAGGTGAAGAAGTCTACTGCCCGAGCGGGCTCTCTCATGGTAGTGACCCGGGCCAAAGCATGGGTCCCTGATTTTGATCCGGCTGAAGCCATGAATGGCTATCCCAGCAATAAAGAGGACGGGTCAACCTTCTCTGCTGAAAATCTTCGTGCTTTGACTAAGGACATGCGCTCTCTCGCCAGTAAACTTGCCGATGAAGCAGATTTGACAAGGTATCATCCGGCCTATGATCTAGAAAATTTGCGGGTGGAGCGGCCGGTTTACGACACTGAAAATCTGATCCCTCCAGTTTGTAACCACACTTTCGCTGCAGATATTGACCCTTAAGATCTTATCAATGATGAAGTGTATTTCCGTGCCCTCTCCAAGATTGACCGGTGCGCTCCTGGTTTCCAGCCATTGCCTGAAGTCGATGAAGACCCGGAACAAGTTAACCCTCAGCCTTCGCAGCGTGAAGAAGAATCGTAAACCGTCTGGTTTAACTTGTAGTTGCTGAATACTTTGCGAGAAATTTTTGTTCCATTCAGGCCTGCAAGTGCCTTGTAATAGGATAGTTGAAATACTTCCTTTGTCCCACTGTTTATGGCACTATTTGAATTGGCATCTCTGAATTTAATCTTCTGTTTGCGATGCGTGATCCGTTTATATTATCTGTGCCTGCATGAATCGAAGCTAAAAGATGTCCTGGCGGTTTACCACCGGACGGATTATGCTGCTCTAATATATATCAAAGGAATAGCTGTTGTTTACAAATATATACCATACCTCTGATTAAGTGTGCTTGTTGACCTTAACCCGATGAATAATTGAAAGCGCAGGCACTGGTGAGGCTCTTGGCTCTCTTGTTTGGCTTAGCCTGATGGCCGATCCGGGTTGCAATGAACACCGGTTTAACTCTCGCTAGTGTTCATGACCCAGACTTTAACTTTGCAGATATAAGGTCAACTTTGTAGTTGCCCAGTCTCGCATCAATGGACTTGGTTAAAAAAACAATGATCATGATGACCAAGATTTGCGAAATCATAAAAAAATAGAAATAAGATTTTTTGGACAAATAAGACCATGTAGTCGAGGCTTTTTATGAGCTGCCAGGCTCCAAATTCGAGGCTTTTTAAAGAACAGGACTGATTCCTTGATTCTGTCAAGGGCGCCTGTTCAGGAGGCCATGGTGAGCATCCGTAGAAGACTCCCATGTGATACTCCTTTGGGGAACACGGCTGATTCCTTGATTCTGTCAAGGACGCCGGTTTAGGAGGCCATGGTGAGCGTCCGTAGAAGACTCCCATGTGATACTCCTTGGAAGAACACGGTTGATTCCTTGATAATATCAAGGGCGCCGGTTTAGGAGGCCATGGTGAGCGTCCGTAGAAAACTCCCATGTGATACTCCTTTGAGGAACACGGCTGATTCCTTGATTATGTCAAGGGTGCCGGTTTAGGAGGCCATGGTGAGCATCCTTAGAAAACTCCCATGTGATACTCCTTTGAGGAACATGGCTGATTCCTTGATTATGTCAAGGGCGCCGGTTTAGGAGTTCATGGTGAGCGTTCGTAGAAAACTCCCATGTGATACTCCTTTTGCGAAGAAGATGGCTGATTCCCCGGTGATCAGGGGGCGCCAGTTTATTTTATTAATTATAATATATACATTGTACATAAAGCGGAGTCAATGGCTCAAGTGTAGTAAGGCCGCAGAAGAGCGATGTTCCATGGCCTCTTCGTCTCCTCCTCCGTTGTACATGAATCCTTATGCTCTCGAACGTCGATAAGGTAGTATGATCCGTTGTGCAGATTTTTGCTGACCACAAAGGGTCCTTCCCAAGGTGGGGATAGCTTGTGCATATCTATCTGGTCTTGGATGAGCCGGAGCACCAGATCTCCCTCCTGAAATGTTCTGGTCTTAACCCATCGGCTGTGGTACCGGCGCAGGTATTGTTGATAAATCGCCGATCGTGCTGCTGCCGTGTCCCGTTCCTCATCCAGCCGGTCCAAGTTGTTTTGTCTTTCTTGCTCATTATCTGCTTCAACGTAACCTGCCACCCGTGGTGAGTCGTGCCGGATGTCACTAGGGAGAACCGCTTCAGCACCATACACCATGAAGAAAGGTGTATATCCTGTAGATCTGTTGGGCGTACTGTTGATGCTCCATAAGACAAAAGGCAACTCCTCTACCCAGCAACCCAGCGTTCTTTGCAAAGGAATCATAAGTCGGGGCTTGATGCCTCTCAGGATCTCTTGGTTGGCTCTCTCGGCTTGGCCATTGGACTGAGGGTGAGCTACTGATGACACATCAAGGCGAATATGCTCTCTTTGATAGAACTCTTCCATCTCTCCTTTAGATAGGTTGGTGCCATTATAAGTTATAATGATGTGTGGAAAGCCAAACCGGAAAATTACCTTTTTGATGAATTTAACCGCTGTTGCCGCATCACACTTACTGACAGGCTCCGCTTCCACCCACTTTGTAAATTTGTCCACTGCTACTAACAGGTGGGTTTTCTGGTCTTGGGATCTTTTAAAGGGTCCACCATGTTAAGCCCCCAAGTCGCAAATGGCCAAGTAATTGGAATCATCCGTAGCTCCTGCGCCGAAACATGAGCACGCCATGAAAATTTCTGGCAAGCGTCACATTTTCTGACCAAGTCCTCTGCATCGGCATGAGCCGTTAACCTGTAAAACCCATGACGAAAAGCTTTAGCTACCTAGGACTCTGAACCAGCGTGATGACCACAATCCCCTTCGTGAATCTCTCGAAGAATAACACAACCTTCCTCTGATGATACGCACCGCTGAAACGCCCCAGAAACGCTGCGGTGATGAAGTTCTCCATTGACGATAGTCATAGATTTAGACCGCCGGATTATCTGCCGGGCCTCAACTTCATCCTCTGGTAATTCACCTCGGCTCATATACTCCAGATAGGGGAGTGTCCAATCCGGAATGACATGAAGTGCTGCGACCAAGTGCGCTTCCGGATCGGGGACAGCCAAATCCTCCTCTGAAGGTATCTGCACTGACGGACTATGCAATTCATCCAAGAAGGTATTAGGCGGAACCGGTTTACGCTGAGAGCCGAGCCGTCTTAATGCATCGGCCGCTTCATTTTTCCGCCGGTCTATGTGGTCCACCTGATATCCCTTGAAGTATCATGTGACTACATCCACTTCTCGCCAGTAAGCCGCCATGAGCGGATCCTTAGAGTCCCACTTACCAGATACTTGTTGTGCTACCAAATCTGAGTCACCAAAGCACTTGACCCGGCTCAAGTTCATCTCCTTGGCCATCCGTAAACCGTGGAGAAGAGCTTCATACTCAGCGGCATTGTTAGTACAAGGGAACATTAAACGGAGAATGTAACAGAACTTATCACCTCGTGGGGAAGTTAACACGACTCCAGCCCCCGATCCCTCCAATTGCCTTGAACCGTCAAAGTGAATCGTCCAATATGTATGATCCGGCTTCTCCTCAGGTGCTTGCAACTCTGTCCAATCATTGATGAAATCCACCAGTGCTTGGGACTTTATAGCAGTACGGGGCACATGTTTCAATCCGTGTGGGCTAAGCTCAATGGCCCACTTCGCCACTCTACCAGTGGCTTCCCTGTTCTGGATTATATCCCCCAACGGAGCTGAACTCACAATAGTGATTGGGTGGCCCTGGAAGTAGTGCTTCAACTTCCGGTTTGCCATGAACACACCATATACCAATTTCTGCCAGTGGGGGTATCTTTGCTTCGACTCAATGAGCACCTCACTGATATAGTAAACCGGACGTTGAACCGGATATTCTTTACCTGCTTCTTTGCGCTCCACCACAATGGCCACGCTAACTGCACGGGCATTGGTGGCCACGTATAACAGCAATGGCTCCTTGTCAACCGGGGCAACAAGAACAGGTGGCTCTGCCAATTGCCGCTTTAAATCCTCGAACGCATCGTTTGCAGCATCGCTCCAGACAAACCGGTCTGTTTTCTTCATCATCTGATAAAGAGGGATCGCCTTCTCTCCCAAACGGCTGATGAACCGGCTCAATGCTGCAATACAGCCTGCCACACGCTGGACATCATTGATACAAGCCGGTTTAGCCAAGGATGTGATCGCCTTGATTTTCTCCGGATTAGCCTCAATCCCTCTGTTTGATACTAAGAATCCAAGGAGCTTGCCTGCTGGGACACCAAAAACACACTTCTCCGGATTAAGCATCATCTTGTAAACCCGGAGGTTGTCAAAGGTCTCTTTTAAGTCCTCTATCAGCGTCTCCTCCTTCCTGAATTTTACCATAATGTCATCAACATATGCATGGGCATTTCTTCCAATCTGCCCTTGTAGGTAGTTCTGCACACAACGTTGATAAGTTGCTTGGGCACTCTTGAGCCCAAAAGGCATGGATACATAGCAGAAGGCTGCAAAGGGAGTTATGAACATTGTCTTCTCCTGGTCCTTGACTGCCATCTTCATCTGATGATAACCTGAATACGCATCCAAAAAACTTAGCCGCTCACATCCCGCCGTAGCATCAATAATCTGATCAATACGGGGCAGAGCAAAGGGATCAGTTGGGCAAGCCTTGTTCAAGTCTGTGTAATCAACACACATCCTCCAAGTTCCGTTTTTCTTGAGCACCAGCACCGGATTAGCCAACCACTCTGGATGAAACACTTCAACTATGAAACCTGCGGCCAAGAGCCTAGCCACTTCTTCACCTATGGCCTTGCGCCTCTCCTCAATGAAGCGGCGCAAATACTCCTTGACCGGTTTGAACTTCGGATCAATATTTAAGACTGTGCTCAGCGAGTTTCCTCGGTATACCTGGCATGTCAGAAGGCTTCCATGCAAAGATATCCCGGTTCTCACGGATGAACTCTCATCGTGCTTTCCTATTAGGGGTCTAGGTTAGCGCTGATGGTAAACTGCTTGGACAAATTCCCCGGAACAAAGTCAACCTGCTTGGTTTCCTCTGCCGATGTAAACTTTAACGCCGAATCATGCTCTGTAGTTGGCTTCTTCAATGCGGACATATCTGCCGGATCAACATTGCCCTTGTAAAACTTCAGCTCCTCCGTAGCACAAACTGCCTCAGCATATGCTGCGTCTCCTTCCTCGCATTCCAATGCGATCTTGCGGCTCCCGTGAACCGTGATGGTTCCCTTGTGACCCGGCATCTTGAGCTGCAGATAAACATAACATGGTCTAGCCATGAATTTGGCATAAACCGGCCTCCCAAACAGAGCATGATATGGGCTCCTAATCTTTACAACCTCAAAGGTCACCGTCTCCGATCTAGAGTCCTGCTCATCCCCAAAGGTTACTTCGAGATCGATTTTTCCAACTGGGTAAGCCGATTTACCAGGCACCACTCCATGGAACACTGTGTTGGACTGCCGAAGCTTTTTATCCGTCAATTCCATGCGTCGGAAAGTCTCATAGTATAGGATATTGATGCTGCTGCCCCCATCCATGAGCACCTTTGTGAACTTATAGCCACCCACCTGTGGAGCCACCACCAAGGCTAGCTGACCCGGATTATCAACCCGTGGCGGGTGATCCTCTCTGCTCCACACAATGGGCTGCTCCGACCAACGTAAAAAACGTGGTATCGCCGGTTCAACAGCATGCACTGCTCTCTTCAGAACCTTTTGATCCCGTTTGCACAAACTTGTGGTGAAGACATGATATTGCCCACTACTTAGCTCCTTCGGATTATTCTGATATCTGGATTGCTGTTGCTGCTGACGCTGTTCATTGCCTTGGTTGTTGTATCCACCCTGACCATGCTGCTGGTTATGTTGATGTTGATTGTTGCCATTGTGATTATTGTTACCATCATGATATCCTGATCCGGATTCACTACCCTGGTAACCCGGACCCTGAAAACCGGGACCTGATCCGCCGCCGGGGGGCCCGTGGTTATACTTGGCCTATTTCATAACCTCCTGCATGATATGGCAGTCCTTCTAGAGATGCGTAGCCGGGTTTTCCTCCGTACCGTGTCTTGGGCAAGGCACATTCAGCTGGCGATCTAGATTGATGGGTGGCCTCCCGTTGAGTGGGGGCGGTCTACCCTTGCGGCGCTGCCCGTTGTCTTGAACGTGGGTATTGGCCACAAAGTCTGAGCTACCCTCCGCTTTACGCTTGCCATTGTACCCTGTTCCTGCCGGATTAGTCTGTGCCGGTTTGCCCGCTTTGCTTGTAATGCCCAGGATGGGACTATACCTCCTACGTGTCGAGGCACGACTTAAAGGTATAAGCCCATCCTAGAATGATCTCAAGTTTGGTATCTTTGCACGACTCATGTAAAAGAGGGATTAAATTGCAAAAGAAGATAGTTGGCTTACACTCGCCACTTCACACAAAACATTACATAAGCAATACATCATTCAAAACATCACAACCCGACTACGGGTGAAGATCCAGAAGAAAGATACCAAAACAACATAAAAGCCACAGGTCAGGATCGAATCCTAGTAGAAACCACTACTGATCGTCGAAACATCACAAGCATACGGCCAAACTCTTCATCGAGCTCCCAGTGAAGAACTTGAACCAGCTCCTGCATCTAAGTCGGCTGAACCTGCATCTGGTGTTGTAGTAATTGTGAGCCACGAGGACTCAGCAATCCCATAACCATGGGTAACAAGACTAGCAAAGCTTTATGGGTAGGAAGAGGTAAAGTGGTGAGGTTGCAGCAGCGGCTAAGCATAATATGGTGGTTAACTTACGAGTACCAGAATAAGATGAGAAGCTACGCAAACGGTCGCAAAGGAGTGATCGCTAAAGATCCTGAACTACATACGAATCAAACATAACCCCACTGTGTTCTCTTCTCAAAGTGAAAAGAGACAGTCACGGTTACTCACACAGTTGTGTGTTTTACTTCGGATCCTCCGTCAAGTTTTCTACAACCGGACATTAACAAATTCCAATCTGCCACATAACCGTGGGCACGGCTATCGAAAGATCATAACCCTGCAAGGGTGTTCCAACTTAGCCCATCACAAGCTCTCACGATTAGCTGCAGTGATAAATATAATATCATCACTCCTTATCTTAGGGAAAATCCGATCAGGCTCGGCATCCCGGTAGCACAAGTCATTTCGACAATGGTAAAACAAGTCCAGCAAGACCTCCCGGCGTGCCGACACCCTGATAGTAGCCGCGCGCATCTCGTCTCAGGCCACGTCCGGATGAGCGCTACGTACAGTACCGAAGACCCCAGATAACTGGGTGGTACCGCAAGTGACTCTAGTTTGGGACCAACACCACCAGCACTGGCCCCCCCTGCTATGTAGAATTAAGAATCCTCGGGGACGCGACCCCCTATGCAATTTTAATTAATAATTAAGTTGTTATTATGAGGCAAATTAAAACCAATGTTGGGCCTTGCTGGAGGAGTTTTATTCAAAGTCGAACTGTCAAGGGGTCCCCATCCACCCATCGTGTAAGGAACGCAAAATCAAGGAACATAATGCCGGTTTATCGGCGCCTAAGGTGGCATGAGTGGAACAAAACACCGAGCAAAAGGCCAAGCCTTCCACCCATGCCCAGTATATAGGTGTGTTAATAATAATTATAGATATTGTGATATATCCAACAACAAGTTCCTTCCTGGAACGAAGTTCATCTTCACCTGCAACTAACAATGCTATAAGAGGGACTGAGCAAGCGAGGCTGAGCAAGCGGGTAACATAGCCAAACAGTGGTTTTGCTAGGAAGGTGTCAAGGTTAGAGGTTTCATGGCAACAAGGAGAGGCTGACATAAAAGATGGGTAGCGCGACATGTAACGATAGCATCGAGACAACTAAGCATGGCAATGGTAGTAAAGGTATCCAAGGGTATGATCATCTTGCCTGGAATCCACAAGGGAGAAGAACGGATCCATGAAGAAGACGGAGCAACAGTCGAGCAAAGAAGCCTCACAACTCCGGAGCGAACCCGAAGCTAACAAGAGAAGCAACCGGAAAGAAGCAAACACACGGTAAACACACAAGAATAAACATGGCATACGATGCACATCCAAGTATGATGCATGTCCGGTTTAAATATGCATGGAATGGCAAAGTGCACAAACAAAACTACAAGTTAAGTGGAGCTCAATATGCAACGAGTTGCATATTGACGAAACACCACATTTTAATTATTTAATTGACTCTCGTTTATTTACAAGACAAGATTAAATGTTTGTTAACATGGCAAGAGGTGAAGCATAAGTAAACTAACTATTTAGACATTTTAAATGAGGCCGGAAAAATAACAACAACATATCCGGAAAATCCCCATGAGCATGTTTAGTAATTATAAGCAAACAACAATTAAACATTCTCATGTTGTTATCATGATGCGGATGGCATGATTAAGTTTATGCAATTATGTTAAAAGGTTGACAAGAGAGATAATATGAAGCAATTGTCCCCGTGGTGGAAGGAAAAGGTGCCACGGCAATGATCTGAAATGATGCAACGGCATCATATCGGTACCGGTATCTCGTTGAGAGTCCGGTGCAAAAGGAAAGATGGCGTGAGCGAGTCAAACGAGATGAAAGGTGGGGCGATCCCGTCACCGGGTTCCCACGAGTCGGCGACGAGGCAACCGAGGAACATGACAAACGGACGAAACGGCACGGAGCACACAAGGGAGACATTTCATACAACCACAAGCATCACACGGGTCATCTCGGTATACCTTCGGAGCGATCATTTCGGGGCGGTTCGAGATCGTAGAGGGACGTAGTGGAAGTAGTGGTACACGGCCGTAGAGGAAGTAGTTGTTCACGGGGTGTAGTGGAAGTAGATGTTCCGTTCGGAGAGGAAGTAGACGTTCTCATCTCTTCACCGAAGGTAGTCGTACACGTTCGTTCCGTAGAGGTACTTGGCGCATCGGTAGGGGTACTTGTCACGTCGAAGTTGTCGTCGGGGTACACGTTCGTAGAGGTACTTGCGGTCTCGGCGACGGTAGTGGTTCACGAGCTCATTTTCCCGTAGATGTTCGGGTCGGTGTCGAGGTACTTGTCGCATCGCCGATCGTAGTGGTACTTGGCGTCTCATCGTGTAGTCGTACTCGTTCATGTAGTCGTTCTCGAGGTCGTCGACGTCGTGGTACTTGGTGTCTTCGGACTCGCCGGTCTCAATACTTGCGACGGTACCGGAACACTTGTCGTCGGACTTGGCGAAACAAAACAGCAGCAAGGTCTTCGCTGATGGGGCCACGAGGCCATGGCAACGGCATCATGGCAGCAAGCAAAACAGCCTTGGGGCGCCGAGGGTGCGGTCGAAGCTGGGCGGCATCTCCTGGCCGCTGGAGCGAGGCAGAGGCCGGGGAAACAAGGCGAGGCGGCTCCGGGCAGAGGGAGCGGTGGCTCTAGCCACGGCTTGAGGACTAGGAGGTCGGAGTAGCATCTAGCCGTCCGGCGCGGCGAGGACGGGACCGGAGGGAGGCGGGGCCTGGCCGCGGGAGGAGGAGTCCGGGCGCGTCGGGGTTGCTGGAGACGGGGAGGACGAGCGGCGCTGGTCGCCTGGGTGCAGAGGAGGCGTAGACTTGGCCGCGGGAGGGACGAGGCCGGGCGCGGCGGGGCTCGGCCGGCTCGCGGCACCGCGGCGCTGGCCATGGCCTCTGGAGGGTGCGGGGAAGGGGCCCTGCGGCGCTCGAGGGGGAGCCGTGCTGGAGTGCGGCGAGGCGGGGCGGCCTCGACGGACGGCTTCGAAGGACGATGCGCTGCGACCTGGCTCGCGGGAAGGGAGGGGCGACGACCTGGGGCTGGTCGCGGGACTTGACGAGGCCGAGGCGAGGAAGGAGCGAGGCGACGGGAGGGGCGGCCTCGAGCGCTAGGATCGAGAGGGAAACGGGGGGTTCGGGCGAGCGATGGGAGGAGTGGTCGAGAGAAGGGAGAGGGTGTCGGGGCGCCTGGTGGGAGAGGGAGTGAGCGAGAGGGATCGAGAGGAATCGCCTGGCGGCGGACGACGGAGAGCGAGGGGAGATGGGGATGCGATCGAGCGCCAGCTCGGGCTAGGGTTAGGTCGCCGCTGGGGTAGTGGGCTGCGGCCTGGAGACGGCTGGGCCTCTGGGATGGGCCGGATGGGCAGAAAAGAGGCCGCGGCTGGGAGGAAAAGGAGGCTGGGCCGCAGGTTGGAGGGAGGCCTGGGCTCTCTGCTGTACTCTTACCTTTTTATTTCTTTAGCAAAAACAAAAAGAGAAGAAAAATATGCGGAGGGGTTAGGCAACAATTACCACAAGGGACTATTTTTCTCGGGCATCATAAAACGAGCAAGGTCCGAGAAAAATAGAAAAGGCATGAACGAACAATAATTCAAACATATTTGAATTTAATTCAAATGGGTTTGAACTAAGACTTGATTATTGAAGTGTCCAAAAATGTTTGAATTTTTGGAGGAACCTCGAAACAACGGAAAAGAATTACAGGGAGGGTTTTAAAGGTGAAACTTGAATAAAGAGGCATGGGGAATAAATGCAAGTGTGTTGGGGTAATTCCAACAATGGAATATTTATTTATAATAGCTCCATAATATTTGGAGGATATGTTATAACGAGAAGTCACCTTTCCTCGATTTAAAGGGACCGAAGGTCCACACAATTTATTTGGTTGAGATGCAAAAATAAATATGTCATGATGGCATGATGACATGATGCAATGCGAAAATAAATAACACAAGCACAAACAAAACACACGGGCAACCCGGAACATCTGGAATCTTCTGGAATCTTCTGGGACGTCGGTCTTCGGGCGTCACAACTCTCCCACAGTAACAGAGGATCTCGACCCGAGATCCTAGAGATAGCACCGGGTAAAAACGAAAAGGAAGAGGTAAAACAAAGTTGCTTCTTTGACAGAGGAGTGAAACCAAAGAACCTTGAGAGGTTGAACAAGTTGAAAGAACAATGCAACAGAGATGAACGAAGATGAAAACACTTCGTTAGAAAAGAGGAACAAGGAGCATAACAAGAACCTTGTAGGTTGAACGACATGAAACAAGAGCTTACGAACGAAAAGAATATGAAACCGCAATGGTATAGCCAAGGAATAAGAATGACATAATTTGGGCAGCACTCCGTCTGAAAATGGAAGGAATTAACAAGAACTAGAGAAGATGGATGATAGTTGATGAAATCAACAACACATTGCCTCTGAAACAATTGAAAGGATGGCACAAGAGGTCAGAAAGATTCAGACAACACTCCGGTTGAAAAGAGAGGCAAACTAGATAAGATGAGAGAACTTGAATAAAGAATACAACACTCCGGATAAATAGATAAACAAGGAAAGAACATGATCTTGATAAAAACGAGATGATGGTTAAAGAGAGCAATATCACAAAGCCTCCGGAATGAAAGAATAGAATATAGATCAATGAAAGAAATGAATGGAGAAGAAAATGACAACTTCTCTCAAAATTGAATATGAAAAACATCCTTACGATGAAGGGTTGAATTGGGTTGATGGAAAATCAACAACGAAAAGAATAAGCTCGTTGTGGGCTTATGGAAAACATCTCAAAATTATGAGGTGACAACCAGCCACTAGCTTAAACAATTGATTTGATTGAGATCAACAAGGAGATGAAAAACTTATTCCACCGGAATGATAAATGAAGAACTTGGGTCATTTGTAAGCACCATAATAATAGTAACAATTCTCAAGGAAAGCTTTTAGGTGAAATACAACCCAAGATAACTCCAAGAGATAAAATGAGGGGTTGAAAAGATCTCCAGATCAAGGAAAATGATGGGTTTAAATATCTCATTCTTGAAAACTCGTGAATCATGAAACATGAAGGAATTGTCAAGAATGACATAACACCATCTGAAAAGATAAGGTAGAACGGATTGCAATTGGAAGCATGATGAAGAATGCTTGAGCTCCAACAAGAATCTTGATGAAGACTTCGAGGATGAATTAAATGATGATGAACCACCAAGAAGAACTCTGGTAATGAAAGCATGAGAAGCGAAAGATGCAAAGAATAAGATTAAAGGCCTGTGATGAATTAGATGGAGCTTTTGAATGATGTAATAGAAATAACTTGGATCTCCGGAAAACAAGATGAACAACTTAGGACTGAGAATATGATATGATGAACAAGCTCCGAAGGGATTTAACCTCTTGGAAGAAACTAGAATAAGGTTTATGTTATGCATATCCTTCACCAATTAAATTGATGACAACCAAGGATTTGGCATACTACTTATTCTCGTTGCAAAGAATTAAAGAGAGATCTCGCACAAGCTTGGATAATTATTCAACAAAGCACCGGTAGGATTATGAAAAGAACGAGTGAATTAATACGATAACAACGGAAGAGTAACTTGAACGAACCACCGGAAGGATAAATGAAAGAACAAATGAATTAAAATGATGACAACGGAAGAGTAATCTTGAAAGAACCACCGTAAAAAAATAGGGAGACGAACGAAGAGGCATCAATGAAGAATATTTGGAGAACGAAGTTGAAAACTGAGAACGAAGAAATCTTCTGAAATGATGGCCTTCGGAGGAACACAAATAAAAGAATTCATGAAGAATCTTGAGAGAACGGGCCAAGATTTAAGAGAAACACTTCTCCGGTCTTTAAATGTTGAGAATGAAGACGAGAAATGCCATGAAGAATTGTATAGGCACTCCGTAAAGAAGAATTAAAAGGTTGAACCAATGATGAAAAGAATTTGAGAGCGATCCTGGAGAAGGCATGTGACTGATGGAGATCATTCTTACGTCACACTTTGGAAATAATTTGAGTATAACTCCAGAAAAATAGAAGAGTCAGGTAAGATCCTGGAAAAGACCTGTGGGTTAGGACCCACTCAAAGAATTCACCGTTGCAAAAGATTGCTTAAGAGATATTGCACCGATTGAATTAAATGGCTTGAATAAGATAGCAATCCTCAAAAAAATAGCTTGAACTGATTAAGAATGGAATTATGAATCTTCAGCACTCCGGATATGAATAGCAAGAGGAGAATGATTAATTGGTGCACCGGAATAAGAAAGCATTGTGAAAAGAGGAAAAGGATAAGATCAACACCGAAATCTTGAATTACATCCACCGGCAGAATATGAGAACAAAAGAATGATAAACTTGAAGCTCTTGAGCATCTTCATGATAATTCACCGGATAAGAACATTGAAGACAAAAATGAAGAAACATCCCACGAATAAAATGGATATTTCATTGAGAATTGCTGGCTCCAAGAAGAAGAAGAAGGGTGGGAGGGTGGGGAAAACAAGGACAACTTGGGATGAACGAAATGGACACCGGTTGAAAAGAATTTAACATGAAAATCTCGATAGTCAAGAAGAATTAGCACTCCCATAGAAATATGAGAACACCGATTAGGAAAGGTATGGAATCAACATTTGACATCGAAGCAACTCGAATACCAGAATCAAAACAAGAACAAAGGATAGATATTTCGCAGCATCATCTTCACAATATCATCCGAGCAAGAATTGAACGAATGAATTCCGCAGGTACATCAGCTTGATGAGAAGCCATTTGGGAGAACAAAAGGTGAATAAAAAGGAACAAGGATCAGATAGAACAAATACAAGATAGAAGCTTCGTTCGACATCTTCGTGCTGAAAGCTCATGGAACGTGTTACAAAAGGGTTTTGTCATCCCCGGATCAGCATAGCCAAGGATCCTTTAAGATGCAACTCCCGATCAGAACAAGTCCATAAAACCACTTCACTCAATGTAGAACCCCGAACTTCATATCGTGCACTCGTTGGAAGAATGCCTAGAACTACTAGATGAACCCACCTATAGATTTCCGAAAGTTTCCAGTTATGCAATCATGTGTTGGGGATACACGGGAAGCACCGCGCAATCAACTCTAAACCTACATCCAGGTGTATCCATCCTTCAACACATAACCAGTCTTTCTCGGAAACTGTTTACCTCGGACCTTCGAAACGCATCCACTATACAAGCTATGGCAATACTCCCGAACTACCTCCCCAGTACTGGGTGATGTCGGGGTTATCTTGCCACTAACCGCATAGGAGAGTTTTCGATGTCGGTCGTCTTAAGTATTCTAGTACTGCCGCGATGAATTTGTGACGACAACACCTCGGAGCTCAACTCCCCGGGACACTGCCACAACCCCTAATGTCAGGAGGCATCGAGAACAATGTTCTCGTCACAAAGACATCGAAACAATCCAAACAATACTCGCGAGATCCTAAAAAAAAATTTGTGCAATTTTTGAAAGTAGAAGAGGCAAGAGTAATCGTCAGGAGTCCTCACCAGAATGAAAGGGGATGAGGAGCAAAGAAATCCTACTCTCTGATATATATATATAGGACTCAAAACATTTTCAAGTGTGTGCCTAGACTCAACCGTCAACGATTCGATCAATCAGTGGGGGCTTCTAGGTCGGAGAAGGCTCTGAATACCAACTTGTAATGCCCAGGATGGGACTATACCTCCTACGTGTCGAGGCACGACTTAAAGGTATAAGCCCATCCTAGAATGATCTCAAGTTTGGTATCTTTGCACGACTCATGTAAAAGAGGGATTAAATTGCAAAAGAAGATAGTTGGCTTACACTCGCCACTTCACACAAAACATTACATAAGCAATACATCATTCAAAACATCACAACCCGACTACGGGTGAAGATCCAGAAGAAAGATACCAAAACAACATAAAAGCCACAGGTCAGGATCGAATCCTAGTAGAAACCACTACTGATCGTCGAAACGTCACAAGCATACGGCCAAACTCTTCATCGAGCTCCCAGTGAAGAACTTGAACCAGCTCCTGCATCTAAGTCGGCTGAACCTGCATCTGGTGTTGTAGTAACTGTGAGCCACGAGGACTCAGCAATCCCATAACCATGGGTAACAAGACTAGCAAAGCTTTATGGGTAGGAAGAGGTAAAGTGGTGAGGTTGCAGCAGCGGCTAAGCATAATATGGTGGTTAACTTACGAGTACCAGAATAAGATGAGAAGCTACGCAAACGGTCGCAAAGGAGTGATCGCTAAAGATCCTGAACTACATACGAATCAAACATAACCCCACCGTGTTCTCTTCTCAAAGTGAAAAGAGACAGTCACGGTTACTCACACAGTTGTGTGTTTTACTTCGGATCCTCTGTCAAGTTTTCTACAACCGGACATTAACAAATTCCAATCTGCCACATAACCGCGGGCACGGCTTTCGAAAGATCATAACCCTGCAGGGGTGTTCCAACTTAGCCCATCACAAGCTCTCACGATTAGCTGAAGTGATAAATATAATATCATCACTCCTTATCTTAGGGAAAATCCGATCAGGCTCGGCATCCCGGTAGCACAAGTCATTTCGACAATGGTAAAACAAGTCCAGCAAGACCTCCCGGCGTGCCGACACCCTGATAGTATCCGCGCGCATCTCGTCTCAGGCCACGTCCGGATGAGCGCTACGTACAGTACCGAAGACCCCAGATAACTGGGTGGTACCGCAGGTGACTCTAGTTTGGGACCAACACCATCAGCACTGGCCCCCCTGCTATGTAGAATTAAGAATCCTCGGGGACGCGACCCCCTATGCAATTTTAATTAATAATTAAGTTGTTATTATGAGGCAAATTAAAACCAATGTTGGGCCTTGCTGGAGGAGTTTTATTCAAAGTCGAACTGTCAAGGGGTCCCCATCCACCCATCGTGTAAGGAACGCAAAATCAAGGAACATAATGCCGGTTTATCGGCGCCTAAGGTGGCATGAGTGGAACAAAACACCGAGCAAAAGGCCAAGCCTTCCACCCATGCCCAGTATATAGGTGTGTTAATAATAATTATAGATATTGTGATATATCCAACAACAAGTTCCTTCCTGGAACGAACTTCATCTTCACCTGCAACTAAAAACGCTATAAGAGGGACTGAGCAAGCGAGGCTGAGCAAGCGGGTAACATAGCCAAACAGTGGTTTTGCTAGGAAGGTGTCAAGGTTAGAGGTTTCATGGCAACAAGGAGAGGCTGACATAAAAGATGGGTAGCGCGACATGTAACGATAGCATCGAGACAACTAAGCATGGCAATGGTAGTAAAGGTATCCAAGGGTATGATCATCTTGCCTGGAATCCACAAGGGAGAAGAACGGATCCATGAAGAAGACGGAGCAACAGTCGAGCGAAGAAGCCTCACAACTCCGGAACGAACCCGAAGCTAACAAGAGAAGCAACCGGAAAGAAGCAAACACACGGTAAACACACAAGAATAAACATGGCATACGATGCACATCCAAGTATGATGCATGTCCGGTTTAAATATGCATGGCATGGCAAAGTGCACAAACAAAACTACAAGTTAAGTGGAGCTCAATATGCAACGAGTTGCATATTGACGAAACACCACATTTTAATTATTTAATTGACTCTCGTTTATTTACAAGACAAGATTAAATATTTGTTAACATGGGAAGAGGTGAAGCATAAGTAAACTAACTATTTAGACATTTTAAATGAGGCCAGAAAAATAACAACAACATATCCGGAAAATCCCCATGAGCATGTTTAGTAATTATAAGCAAACAACAATTAAACATTCTCATGTTGTTATCATGATGCGGATGGCATGATTAAGTTTATGCAATTATGTTAAAAGGTTGACAAGAGAGATAATATGAAGCAATTGTCCCCGCGGTGGAAGGAAAAGGTGCCACGGCAACGATCCGAAATGATGCAACGGCATCATATCGGTACCGGTATCTCGTTGAGAGTCCGGTGCAAAAGGAAAGATGGCGTGAGCGAGTCAAACGAGATGAAAGGTGGGGCGATCCCGTCACCGGGTTCCCACGAGTCGGCGACGAGGCAACCGAGGAACATGACAAACGGACGAAACGGCACGGAGCACACAAGGGAGACATTTCATACAACCACAAGCATCACACGGGTCATCTCGGTATACCTTCGGAGCGATCGTTTCGGGGCGGTTCGAGATCGTAGAGGGACGTAGTGGAAGTAGTGGTACACGGCCGTAGAGGAAGTAGTTGTTCACGGGGTGTAGTGGAAGTAGATGTTCCGTTCGGAGAGGAAGTAGACGTTCTCATCTCTTCACCGAAGGTAGTCGTACACGTTCGTTCCGTAGAGGTACTTGGCGCATCGGTAGGGTTACTTGTCGCGTCGAAGTTGTCGTCGGGGTACACGTTCGTAGAGGTACTTGCGGTCTCGGCGACGGTAGTGGTTCACGAGCTCATTTTCCCGTAGATGTTCGGGTCGGTGTCGAGGTACTTGTCGCATCGCCGATCGTAGTGGTACTTGGCGTCTCATCGTGTAGTCGTACTCGTTCATGTAGTCGTTCTCGAGGTCGTCGACGTCGTGGTACTTGGTGTCTTCGGACTCGCCGGTCTCAATACTTGCGACGGTACCGGAACACTTGTCGTCGGACTTGGCGAAACAAAACAGCAGCAAGGTCTTCGCTGATGGGGCCACGAGGCCATGGCAACGGCATCATGGCAGCAAGCAAAACAGCCTTGGGGCGCCGAGGGTGCGGTCGAAGCTGGGCGGCATCTCCTGGCCGCTGGAGCGAGGCAGAGGCCGGGGAAACAAGGCGAGGCGGCTCCGGGCAGAGGGAGCGGTGGCTCTGGCCACAGCTTGAGGACGAGGAGGTCGGAGTAGCATCTGGCCGTCCCGCGCGGCGAGGACGGGACCGGAGGGAGGCGGGGCCTGGCCGCGGGAGGAGGAGTCCGGGCGCGTCGGGGTTGCTGGAGACGGGAAGGACGAGCGGCGCTGGTCGCCTGGGTGCAGAGGAGGCGCGGACTTGGCCGCGGGAGGGACGAGGCCGGGCGCGGCGGGGCTCGGCCGGCTCGCGGCACCGCGGCGCTGGCCATGGCCTCTGGAGGGTGCGGGGAAGGGGCCCTGCGGCGCTCGAGGGGGAGCCGTGCTGGAGTGCGGCGAGGCGGGGCGGCCTCGACGGACGGCTTCGAAGGACGGTGCGCTGCGACCTGGCTCGCGGGAAGGGAGGGGCGACGACCTGGGGCTGGTCGCGGGACTTGACAAGGCCGAGGCGAGGAAGGAGCGAGGCGCACGGGAGGGGCGGCCTCGAGCGCTAGGATCGAGAGGGAAACGGGGGGTTCGTGCGAGCGATGGGAGGAGTGGTCGAGAGAAGGGAGAGGGTGTCGGGGCGCCTGGTGGGAGAGGGAGTGAGCGAGAGGGATCGAGAGGAATCGCCTGGCGGCGGACGACGGAGAGCGAGGGGAGATGGGGATGCGATCGAGCGCCAGCTCGGGCTAGGGTTAGGTCGCCGCTGGGGTAGTGGGCTGCGGCCTGGAGACGGCTGGGCCTCTGGGATGGGCCGGATGGGCAGAAAAGAGGCCGCGGCTGGGAGGAAAAGGAGGCTGGGCCGCAGGTGGGAGGGAGGCCTGGGCTCTCTGCTGTACTCTTACCTTTTTATTTCTTTAGCAGAAACAAAAAGAGAAGAAAAATATGCGGAGGGGTTAGGCAACAATTAGCACAAGGGACTATTTTTCTCGGGCATCATAAAACGAGCAAGGTCCGAGAAAAATAGAAAAGGCATGAACGAAAAATAATTCAAACATATTTGAATTTAATTCAAATGGGTTTGAACTAAGACTTGATTATTGAAGTGTCCAAAAATGTTCGAATTTTTGGAGGAACCTCGAAACAACGGAAAAGAATTACAGGGAGGGTTTTAAAGGTGAAACTTGAATAAAGAGGCATGGGGAATAAATGCAAGTGTGGTGGGGTAATTCCAACAATGGAATATTTATTTATAATAGCTCCATAATATTTGGAGGATATGTTATAACGAGAAGTCACCTTCCCTCGATTTAAAGGGACCGAAGGTCCACACAATTTATTTGGTTGAGATGCAAAAATAAATATGACATGATGGCATGATGACATGATGCAATGCGAAAATAAATAACACAAGCACAAACGAAACACACGGGCAACCCGGAACATCTGGAATCTTCTGGAATCTTCTGGGACGTCGGTCTTCGGGCGTCACATTGCTCGCCTTCCCAGATTTGTCTCCGTCTGCGTCTGGGTATTTGGTGTTATCAGAGTCTCCATACTTTACCAAAGCGCTCATGAGCGTTCCCATGTCGTTGCAATCGCGCTTGAGCCATCCGAGCTTCAGCCTCAAAGACTCGAACCGGCAATTGTTTTCCAAGGTCACTATCGCCGTACTTGGGTTGATGCTATTGGAGGAGTGCAGAATTTCGGATACTCGCCGCACCCAACTGCTTGTGGTCTCTTGCTCCCCTTGAACACATGCTGCTAAGTCAACCACGGACATCGGCTGTTTGCACGTGTCTTTGAAATTACTGATAAACCGGCGACGCAACTCACCCCATGATCCGATGGAGTTAGGTGGTAAACCTTTTAACCATGTCCGGGCCGTGCCCTCAAGCATCATTATGAAGTATTTGGCACACGCAGCTTCGTCCACATCAAGCATCTCCATAGCCATCTCATAACTTTCAACCCATGCCTCCGGAGCCAGATCCGCCATGTAGTTGGGTACCTTGCGCGGGCCTTTGAAGTCTTTGGGTAATTTCACGCTTCGTAAAGCGGGGATGAGACACTGCACCCGAAAGGAACTGGATATGATTCCCGTTTCTATGGTGGTGGGGTGAACCGGCGTCGCTTGACGGGTGTCGTCGCGGGAAGCATGTCTAGCCTGGTCTACCACCTCCTGGGCGTGTGCTCTTGCTCCCGCCGGATTATCCTGCCTCTATCTGTGCCGTCTCCGCGCGCTGCTAGATATTGTCGGTTCATCCAGGTGCCTCGTGTAACTCCGGCTCGGGTGAGGGGTTGAATGAATCCTCTCCCGGCTATAAGAATACGCCTGCTGCTGTGTTAACGCCGTGTCCAGCAACTCCTTAGCCCGTCGTGCCTCCATTGCTATGGGGGACGTCCCCTCAATGGCAGAGCGGCCAGCCGTGAAGCGGCAGCAACAATGTTGTCCAACGGGTTAGAATAATGACCGGGAGGGGTGGGTATGTGCGGTGTCGGCACAACTTGGCGGTTCCGCTCTATGGCTGGTGGCTGAACCGACGCGCCTGTCCCCGGAGCTTCTCCCCGGTTTACCTCTGGGCGGTTACTGGCTCTCGCTTCCGGTGTGCCAAAGAGATTCCTTGCCTCATAAACCGACGGTAGACGAGTTTGTTGCCTTATGTACATTACCTCCTATGAAGCGTTTTGATCCAGCCTGAGCCGAAAAGCTTGGGAATCTAGCTCTACCTGCCTTGTAACCATCCTGGCTTTCTCCGCATCCAGATCCAACTTAGCTTGCTCAATCCTGCTCTTCAACTGAGCGATCTCCGCATCATGCTGCGCCTTCTCGGCCTGGGCTACTTCTGCTGTTGCGAGCGCCGTCAAGTTATCGACTAAGGTGGTTAGGACGTCAGAGGGCGACGGGGGAAGGTCTCCAACTCTGGCTCCAGCTGCCTCTGAGGTTATCGCCCCGGTCATCGAGGGCTGCTGCATAGGTTGTGATCCGGCCATGAAAACAGCAACCATGTTCGGCGGATCAAAGGGGTTCGAAATACTATCGCCATCGGACGCACCCTCGGACCGGCCGTCTTGCAACAGATACAAAGATTCGTCTCTCCGGATGAAGATTCATCGTCGGAATAGACAACTATCTCGCCACCAGAATCCGATCCGTCCTCGGCTTGTACTCCATGCACTGCTCCAACGAAGACGCGCTTCATGGTGGGCTGAATCCGGGCCGATCTCGCACGCTGAGCCGGCTCAACGATGTTGGGGAAGATGTCCGACTCAGGCCCCGGTTCGCCGATCTTGCCGATGAAGACGTGGATGCCGCCGAAGGGGACCCGGTACCCGTATTCGATTGAATCGGCCTCGGGGCCCCAGCCTGCATCGTCGATGTAGATCCGGCCGCGACGACTCTTGGTCATCCAGCCCACTGCGTAACCCTTGAGCCCTTCAAAGCTGCCATTCAAGAACTCGAAACCATCGTGCGATAGCCCCACGGTGGGCGCCAACTGTCATGGAATTAGCACGGCAGATGTCCGGTTTAGCGGACTTAGGTGTGAGGCCATCGCTCGGGTTAGCTTGAAGGGGTTAAAGCGGGCAAAGGACACACGGAGTTTTTATACTAGTTCGGCCCCTTCGATGAAGGTAAAAGCCTACGTCTAGTTCGGTGTAGTATTGCTTGGGCTTCGATGACCAGGGAGCGAATCCGCTTGCCCGTGTCTCGAGCTGTTGTTTCTTGTCCTTGAACCGTCGCCGGGTCGTCCCTTTATATAGGAGGCGACGCCCGGTCCGGTTAACAGAGTCCCGAGGCCGGCTCATAAACGTGTCCGCCTCGGTCTCCACTCTTTCTATCTTACATCCCAAGTTACATGGTACGACGGTTTACAGACCGTGGGCCTTATACATGGGCCTTAAACCTTTATGGGCTATGACCTCTTGTTATATATTCTACTGGGCTTGTAATAATACAACCTTGTCAGTGTAATCCGGACCCTCCTGGTCGGTTCATACCTGCCAGTAATATCCCTGACACTTAGGTTCCAGAGTTGTATAGACTAGAAAATCCATACAATTGAGGAATCTTGAAGAAAAACTTAGCTTAGGGAAACAAATCAAGGAACAGAATCATCAAGATGTTTAAGGAGTGGGAAGTTGAAGAATAAACACCTTCTGAAGATTTTGTGGAAATCATAAAAATGAAAGTAGGGCAGTAAAATTAGATTTTAATTACCCTTGATGAAGAACACGATGAATTGGGAATGGAGATGGAGATTTTCGTCAGTTCAGATCTCCCACGCCCTAACTTGGCAATGGGAGACAGCTATGGCGGCGGCGGAGTGAAGATTTCCATGGTCGGTGCAAGTACGACGGCGACGAGGTCGAGGCAGTGAAGATCCTCCTCATCGGCGACCGTGGAGTGTACCGGCGGTGCTAGGTCTGAGAGCTTGAGCGGGGGACTTGAGGTCGAGCAGAGTAAATGAGGTCGGAGGAAGGGACGGGGTATTTATAACCGCAGTGAAAAACTGCCCGTCCAAAGATTTTGGACGAATATGCCCTTGTCCCTTGCTATCCTATCGGCATGTGGCACCCACGTTGTGAGGAGTGGAGATAGTGAAGGATCATGGGTGAGTTGTTTAATCCATTGTGGGAAGCGGAACGGTTTGAGCGGCAACAACAAAAAATTTGATAAGAAAATTTTAGATTTACTCCCTCCGTCCCATAATGTAAGACGTTTTTTGACACTACAATAGTGTCAAAAAGCGTCTTACATTATGGGACGGAGTGAGTAGTTCGCAAATTCTTAAGCTGTCAAGGATATAGTGAAGACTTTGAACGGATTTTAAATAGAACGCACATGAAGAATTTGTGAACAGATTGTGTTGAGTTTATCATAGAGGAGGAACGGGTCCGATCACATTCACTGAGATGACAATCAACTTGAAGAATTAGCAATAAGTGAATACTTTTGAGGAACTAAAAAAAAAATCAAATAGGAGTATTATATATATATAGGACATGACTATTTTGTTACTGGTTACTGTCGCCCCTATATAGAGGTTGATCTTTTTTTCGAACCATTATCTCTCCCGTGTGGCCGCTGCGCCGCAACCTCATCTCCCATGGCTCCGGCCGCAGCCTCGCGCCCACACTTTCTCCCCTGGCTCCGGCTGCTGCTCCGTGCCCCCACCTTCTTCCCTGGTTCCGACCGCTGTGCCGTGCCTCACCTTCTCCCTGGCTCCGGCCGCCGCTCCGCGCCCTACCTTCTTCCCTAGCTCCGGCCGCCGCCCCGCGCCTCACCTTCTCACTGGCTCCGGTCGTCGTCCCGCGCCCGACCTTGTCCCCTGGTTCCGGCCAGCGCCCCGTGCCCCACCTCCCCCCGGCTCCGGCC
>LR738712.1:296141260-296177215 GCA_902687465.1 Secale cereale
CCGGCCGCCACCCCATACCCCACCTTCTCCCATGGCAGCGGTCACCGCCCCTCCCCCACCATCTCATGCCCCCTAGGTCGCGCCCCATCCCCCATCCCGAGCGCGGCAACCCCCAGTTCTCTAATTGCCCCATCGTGACGCCGCCCACTCTTCTTCATCCTGACTTCTCCTAGCCATGGCGAGCGCCTCCTCCCTGCTCCAAGCTTGCTCCAGACTACGCAGAGCCGCCAACCCCCGCCGCCTCGTGTGCAGTACAACCCCGCCCATGTACGAGGTTCAAAGACCTTGTATAGAGAAGGAAAGGAGATGTTAAGGTCCACAGCTTCCTCGTCGCCATCCCGGTATGGTGCTTGTCCTGTGTTCATCCTCTGCCATTGATTTTACTAGCTAGCAGCAACATAACCTCCCCCTGCACATTTTTTCGGAAGTTCTAGAACTCTTAGAGATTCAGTCCAACTATGTTGCTTCTGCGATTATGCGTACACAGAAAATCACACTGAAGATTGTTTTGTTCTCGGAACCTAAACGCATTTGGTCTTTAAGCTTAAATGCATTTATTCTCCGAACTTAAAATAGGTTGGTTCTTTGAACATAAGTGTGTGCGTTCTGTGTATATTGAAGCATTAAAAGTATTCAGTTGTACTATTGGATTGGATGATCATAGTGACTGTTGAGCTTACTTTTCGGCATAGGTCGTGGCTTTGCTGCGGCACACCTACCACTACTTCTCCTCGCTGGGCTAGTCGACCAGCAAGAGATCAACTCAAACAAAAAGTACTCAAGATGGACTTAAGCTGAACCAGTGACGGTCTTAGAAACTGCATGTTTGAAACTGGTCATGGTTCTTGAACGCTAAAAAGTTTGAATCTTGTAAAGGATAGCAAGCTTTTTTGCCATTTGTTTAACTTATTGGAGCGCTTTGCTAATGGGTACGATTAAGTATAACATAAATGAATGAAAAGAGATGTTTCCTCCAACTAATTAGTTTTCTCTGTATTTTCAGTTTCGTGCACTGTCCGATCAATTCTACCGTAGCTCCGAACAGCAGGAGTAAAAAAGCAAGTTCAGTAAAATCTCAAATAAAAATTCAGTTCAAGTTGAAGCCCAGGAGTATACCCATATGGAGCGGACATGACAGTCGATCTTGTTGACGATTCTCAATAAATAGATGGTGAAGTTGGCAAACAGCTGAATCAGATGGTGCCTACCCTTGTAAGTTCACTTGTCATTTTGCGGTTCGCTGAAGATTAATCATTTTCAGAAATTCAAAGGTTTATGGAGCTAATACCCATTTCTTTCAGAAAAATTAACAGTTACAAGTAACTGCATTTTGTCGAAAGTTCTTCGGTATAGCCCCCTCTCCATCGAAGTAGAATAGTACGTGTTGATTTTCTCTCCCTTGTTTTGATTGATATCAGACAGAAGCTGCTACAGATGAATGAATATGGTGCAGTTGTTCCATTCATTATTTGGGCAACAACCTGCTGTTTAAATCCTCCTTTGGCTTGGCTGGAACATGAGTTTCAGTAACTCTTGCACAAATTATGGGGAATTCCACGTTCTGAATAGGACTTTTGAAGTAAACAGGGAAGTTATCACGTACTGATTCTATTCATCAAACAGTACGTCTCATACATAATTTCAAGTGGAAAATGAGACAAACTAGTTCCTTATGATGACAATTTAGTACTGCACCAAGTTATCAGTAAAGATATGGAACATGAGTTTTCACCATGTTTAGCCCCTATACTTGCAAAATTGTAATCAACAGCTTACAACATGGTGTATTTCTTACCAATTTCATTTTATCTACACAATTTTCAGAATGGCCTAACACAAAGTACTTACACAAATACATATGAGATTGCCACGACATGTTGGTGCACAAGACGCCGCAACCACGCTCCCCCACGCGCCGCCGTGACCACCGCCCCACACTAGCCGCCATGGCCACCAACCACAACAGCGACTAGGGATCGAGGCATGGCCTGCTCAGGCGGGTGCTCGCACGCTGCGGTGTTGCTTCTCCGGCAAGGATGCCATGCTGCATGGTGCTGCCACACCACCGCATCTCTGTTTTCTTCGGTAAGTCTTCATTAAAATACCTTGGAATAGCAAGTAGAAGTTTGACAAAAGGACCTACATCAGTTTGGACCTTAAAATAGCAAGTAGAAGACCAACATCAGTTCCTTAATACATATCAATCTGCAAAAAATTATAAGAGGAGACTACTATGACATTAGGGGATCCAATGTTTGAAAGTTCAATTCATCTGCTGTAAGTTCAAAGAATTATTGTAGGAAAGTTTAGAAGTTTGGTTTCGTGAGAAAAAATATGATTTTCTATCAGTATTTTGTATGATTTATTTGCCTCAGATGCAACCCAAAACTAGGGAAAAAATCTATTTAATGCATGTAATGCTCTCTCCACCCTACTGTCCGTTTTGGTTGATGAACAAGTATAGACAAAAATTCTTGTACAGGGAACGTTCTTGCATTAATGTCAGGCAAGTTCAAAAAATAAACCACGACAAGTTCAAAATGAAAATATAGCAACAACAAAAAGGGAGTTCAGAAGTAGGAAGTTGGATGCATCTGCCATTGTTCTTTTTTTTGCTCAGGTTTACATGAAAATACACTTTGTTCATATTCCCGCTCAGGATGTAAGTGGACAAGTCGCTGGACGCTTCGCGACTTGCCGCGCCGGCCGGCCAGTCTTATGTGGGTTTACGTGGCTGTCCGTTGTTTATCTGGCGTTTGTGGCGCCGTTGGACAACCGTGAAAGACAGTAAACGAGACGAGCCTAAGATTGGTGTGCACTGTGCAGGTCATGCATTGAAGCAAAATCGGGCACAGTGCTTAAGGCCTGATCGTTTGATGGATTGGCTAGCTAGCATAGCCAGTTAGCCCATGACGGTACACACCCTTCGTTGGCCGCCCGCAGAGCGCCGCCATCGCCCAGCTCGGACGCGTCTTCAATGACGATCCGGCGGTCCGCGCGCCAGCTATGTCGTCCCGTTCCTCGCGTGCTTCTTCCACGCCCTCGCCGACCCGTGACCATCCGCTTAATTGCGTGAACTTCGTCGCTCGACCAGCAGAGCAGAGTAAGCAACTGCATGCAGCCGCTGGTGCCGCTGGTCTTCGTGGGCTTGTCCGCATACGCCACATAAGATTGGCGGGAGTCCGCATACGCCACTTAAAGCTTTTTATGTGGACGGCGTATGTGGGACTGTTGGACGCCGCTGCCATTTACATCCCTAATTCCCGCGTGAACTGATCCTATATTGCAGAAAAAATGGACTTAAGTGTCTACTGCTAATCAATTGTATGCATGTAATAAAAAAGCAGGTGTTTGTTGGACAAGTTCTGAACTTGTAGGCGTTTGTTGCACAAGTTCGAGTTGTCGCTACTCTACACGTAGTCGTTCAACGCTGCAGCTCTACCACCATTCGCAACTCCGACTTTCATTGTGTGGTTCTGGATATTCAGTTTTTTCAGTGAATGTTTGGTATGCTTTTCAGTTCACCTACTTAGAGAATGCATGTCAATTGCTGAAATATTGTCAGTCGCGTCCCCCTTAATCCAGGTATGTTAGTCGCAGGAGATAAAAAATCAACTGCTTTTAACTAAATAAAATGTCATGCAAGTTCAGTTATATCTGTTGCAGGAGTTCAAAAATCTGAAGAAACGAAGCCCAAAACAAGTTAAAAAATTGTTTCCTTCATAAATTAGTTGTTTTTTGGTTAATTTGTTGTTATGGACAGTACAAATACACACTGTTGTGTAGTACATGTGTATATTGTAATTGTGGTTTGGAGTTCAGAAAAAGATAACAAAAAGGTTCACAGAAGAACCCAAAACATTCAGTAGTATTGTAAGCCCAAATTTGAGTTCAGCATGTTTTCTATCATCAGCTCATTAAGAACCCCAGAAACGGTTCAATGTGTGTGTTCAAAAAATAGTGTGGCTATATATAAAAAAAATAGTAGGTCGGCAAAAAGAAGTTTAACCGATTCAGTGCAAGTTTTGCTTCTGAAAACTGACATTGTTCATGATGTATTGATCCATTTCAACTGTGGATGTGTTTTAAAAAAGGGATGTTCAGCATGTACTGAAAATGCCTTTAATAATGAGTAAATAGCATCAGTGAGTTCTAGTACCTATATTGCAAAAGTTCGGTGACAAAAGAAATATCAGTACAGTCTGATGCTTCAGTTAGAAGATCACTGATGCTATTTCCTTCATAGTTTCCCTTTTGTTTTAACCTTTTCGTTTGTAAATTCTGCATCTTTTTTTTTACACACTATAACCAGTTCGATCCCCATCTACACTTGTATGCTTTTTTCAGTTCACACTGTAGGTATTTTTTTAGTACACATTGTCGGCTTTTTTCTGTTCAATGGATTCCAAAAAGGAAACAACTGCACCTGGGTGAGGATTCATTAGTTTACATCTCTTCTCACACTTTGCTGCATGGAGGAAAAAGTTGTATTGTGTTGATTCAGCTTCTGTACTTTTCTCTAGTTTCAGACATTTGGTACCACTTGTCAAAGTAGATATGTATTTTATGATCAGTTCATGTAGAAAAGCTAAAACAGTGCAGTGTGTGCATTGGAGAAGTAATTTAGTTTTAAATTGTATGATAGTCCATTTTAGTATTGTTCTAGTCTCATATATACTTCAGTTCTAAAATAAATTTCTACGTTGCTCATTGTGATCAGAGAAAATACAAAGTTTGATGTTATTTTGAAGCAATTCCTGATGTCTCTTCAGAAGCATTCACGGTCAAAAACAGCGGCAACCTCCGTTTAAGTTGAGCACTTGTCACCCTCCAAGTCGAGCACCAGACACCTTCCAAGTTGATCAATCATATGGGGATACATAGCAGTGGGACATCGAGCTTCTGCACGGCATGTCCATCCTTGAAGCGCAAGACTTTTTGTCTTCCATTGCTCATAAAGTGTCTTGATTGTTTGTTTTGAGCGGTACTAGTTTTGCCCAGTTTTAAGCTTTGGGATAGTTGAAATTCTGTTGGAGCATCGGTTTGCTGCTCTGAATTTTGTGTAATTTGGTGGTACACATTGGTTTTATAGTATTCAAGTGATTTCAAATGAAACTCATCATTATGCAAACAAATTTGGAAGCAATAAAGTCGGAGGAAAATAACAAATTAAATTAAAAAACACAACAAGTTCACAATTAAAAAAGTTGTAAGTTCAACACGATGTCCCAGATAAGTTTGGGAAAAAAAGCACAAACAAAAAGAAACCCACACGGAAAAATTCAAATGGTAAAAGTTCAAGTCTGTAAAATGAGAGAAGTCCAGAACATTGCTGCAAAAAATTGTTGAGTTAAATAAAAGAAACACACAAAACATTCCTCTTTTTGAAAAAAATGTCATTCAGTTTAATGATATAAACATGCAAGTTCGGGGACGATGATACCGTAAAACATTGAAAAGTTACAAGGAAAACGATACCGCAAAAACATATTAAAGTCTAGTACGTGAAAAACACGTTCAGTACAAAATCATACGGGCATCCGTTCAAGTACTCGTCTTTTTTGAACCATTCAAAACTATTGTCAAAAATAACCCAGTGCAAACACATACATACATTAATACAAATACTCTGTTTTTTAGACAGGAAATTTTTTTATTTTTTTTTCGAAACGGAGGCAAAAGATTTGCCTCATCCATTAAATAAGAGGAGAATAGAGTTTTTACAAGCGCCCCTGCACAACGGCATGGCAATTACTCTCGTACAACAATACGCCCTAGTTTCTTAGCACCTGCCGTAACCCATAGTTTTGCCTCGAGCACGATATTTTGGAGCAGGATAGGCGGCGGCGCGCTCTTGTTGCGAAACACACGCGCGTTTCTCTCGTTCCAAATAGTCCAAGAGACGAGCATGGTGAGGGAGGCCATCGCTCGTCTATTGGGGTTTCGCATGTCGGTCCTTCGATCCCACCATCGCATGAGGGAATCCTCAAGGTGCCAATTGGAGGTGTCCATGTGCGGAAGACCAAACTTGTCGATGACCGATCGCCAGAGCCTAATGGAGAAGCGGCACTTGACGAATAGGTGGATGCCCGATTCTTGCTCACGTTTGCAAAGCGGGCAAAGCCCACAGTTACTCCAACCACGCCGCTCCAACCGGTCGGCGGTCCAAATCCTGTCTTGCAAGGTCAACCAGGCGAAGAATTTAACCTTAGGGGGGGCCCAAGCTTTCCAAACCATGTGGTGAATGGGCGAGTGCGTCAGGCCAAGGAATTGTGCCTTATATGCTGTGGCCGCTGAGTACTGCCCATCATCAGCGTGTTTCCAAACGATGTCATCCTGAACATGGTGGTCAAGATGGAAGTCATGCACGAGAGCCCAAAGCGAGAAAAGTTCCCGAATGTGTGCAACGGAGACAATAGCGTCATGCTTGATGTGGTTCATCCAAGCACTCCCTGGAAGGGCCTGACGAAGCGTCGATCTCTGCCTTTTAGAGGCTTGGAAAATAAGCGGCGCAATATCCTTGGGTTTGCGACCAAGCAACCACGGAGAGTCCCAGAACGGTGTTTTTGCACCATTGCCAACAATGATAGTGGTTGAGGCGTAGAATAAATCCATATCCTCCTTAGTGCACGGGTTGCCCAAGCCAACCCAAAGCTTGGTAGGCTCCTTCCATTCGTACCATGGCCACCTTAGCCGCAATGCCCGAGCAAACTTTTCGGTGTTGAGGACTCCCAGGCCTCCATAAATTGTAGGCCTGCAGACCGTGTCCCAATTGACCTTACATTTTGCGCCGGTCGTCTTGTCTGACCCTGACCAGAGGAAGGCCCTCTCAATCTTGTTGAGATTATGAAGTGTGCCCTGTGGCACAATGAGGGACGTGATGGAGAAGACCGCTTGAGAGGAGATGACCGATCTGACTAGGGTAGTGCGACCAATAGTTGTGACGGTTCGTCCCTCCCAAGATACTAATTTTCCAGCCGCCTTGTCTTCAAGGTACTGGAATTCTACCTTCCGAAGTTGCCATACTGAGAGTGGAAGGCCCAAATATTTGATTGGGAATGCGGCCTGGGTCGCCGGAAAGCTACTCAGAATGCGCTCCAGAGGGAGGTGGTTGCATCGAATGGGAACAACCGAGCTCTTGCGGAAGTTGGTGCAAAGTCCTGTCACCTCGCCGAAACCCCTTAGGATGACCGAGAGGTTATCAATGTCTCGCTTGATCGGGGCCATGAAGATGGCCGCGTCGTCCGCATAAAGAGAGGCTCTCATCATGACACCGCGCCCGCGGATCCTATGGATGATGCCCTTGCGGGTTGCGATGTCGAGGATATGTTGAAGGGGGTCAATTGCAAGGACGAACAACAGAGGAGAAATTGGGTCCCCTTGGCGAAACCCGCGGCCATGCTTGATCGGGGGGCCCGGAAGCCCATTCAGGAGAATGCGCGAAGAGGAAGAAGATAGTAGAGCGGCGATCCAATTCCGGAATTTGCAAGGGAACCCTTTTCGCTGTAATAAGTCTAGGACGTATTCCCATTTTACCGAGTCGAAAGCTTTTCTAATGTCCAGTTTGAAGAGGAGGGCTGAAGTCTTGCGCTTGTGCAACCGTCTCGCAAAATTACGCACATACATGAAGTTGTCATGGATACTCCTCTTCTTTATGAAAGCGCTTTGGGCATTGGAGACAAGAACGTCCATGTGAGGGGCAAGTCGTAGGGAAAGAATCTTGGCAAGAATCTTGGCCACGGCATGCACGAGACTAATAGGCCTATAGTCAGAGACACCCTCCGCCCCCTCCTTCTTGGGCAGGAGCACCACATTGGCAGAGTTGAGCCATTGCAAGTGGGAGGTGTGTAGCGAGTCAAAGCTCTGGATGACCCTCATGAGATCATGCTTGATAGTTTCCCAACAACGTTTGAAGAAGATGCCCGTGAAGCCGTCCGGCCCGGGAGCCTTGTCCCCCGGCATTGCTTTTATGGCTGCCAAAACCTCATCCTCGGAGATGGGATCACCAAGGTCATCCAAGTCAAGCAGTTGGATATCCAGCTCATCCCAATTAAGGTCAACGCTACTCGTCCTTGCTCTGCCCATGACCTCGGCGAAGTGGTTATGGATGGTGTCCTCTTTTTGCTTATGGTCTGTGACCCAGCCTTGTGCGTTTTTGATCCTATGGATGTAATTTTTCCTTCTCCTAGCATTGATGCGGCGGTGGAAAAATTTTGTGTTAGCATCACCATCCTTCAGGTTCGCAATCCTGGCGCATTGCCTCTTTCTTGCCCTCTCAAGGACCGCAAGACTTATCACGCGCCTCTTCAGCCTAGAGCGAAGGTCAAGCTCCTCCGGGGAAAGGAGGCGCTCCTCTTGCGCAATGTCCAAGCGGAGGATGATGATGTTTGCTGCAATGAGCTGCACCTTGGCCTTGGAGAAGATACGCTTGCTCCACTGGGCAAGCCGGAGCGCCGTTTTTTTGAGCTTATGGTGGAGGACCTGGAACGGTTCAGAATGGCACACCCTCTCAGCCCAAGCGTCAAGAACGACCTCTTGAAATCCGGGCAAAGCTACCCAAAAATTCTCAAATTTGAAAGAACGCGGGCGCCTAGGTCCCTTGTCGTCGGCGAGCAACAGAGGGCAATGATCAGAGAGGGAGGATGACAGGGCATGCAGCAAGTGATTATTGTGAGTGGTGTCCCACTCAGCGTTGCAGAAGAAGGAATCAAGCTTGCACAAGGTGGGATTGGCGCGTTCGTTGCTCCAAGTGAAGCGTCTGTTCTGAAGGTGGATTTCCTTTAGCTCACACGAATGGAGCGTCGAGCGGAAGCGTTGAATTCTGCTCAAGTTGACGTTCCTCTTGTTCTTATCCCTGGCTCGGTAAATTTGATTAAAGTCCCCGGCAACCAACCAAGCCACATCTGCAGGTGGTTTGTGGTTGAGCAACTCCGCAAAAAAGGCGTCTTTGCACGAGGAAACAGACGGGCCGTAGACCGAAGTGAGCTTGAAGCATGAGCCAGAAGAGCGTATACAGAACGTGGCAGAAATACAGTATGCGGAGGTGACAAAGTCAGAAGCATCAAGCAGGTTCTCATCCCATAGCAATAGTATACCGCCCCTAGTTCCGTTGGCCGGACGCTGGGCAAAGCCACTCAGTCTGTTTCCCCCAAGCGATGCAACGATGAATTTGTCGACAACACTCAGCTTAGTCTACTGGAGACAAACAAGCTGACAGGAGGAGTCGGCAATTGCTGCTTTAACAGTAGCTCTTCGGTCTGGGCAGTTAAGCCCCCTAACATTCCAGCTAAGTGTGTTTATCGGTTGTGCTGACATTGAAAGGTAAGCTGGCCCTGGAGGTTTGGAAGAAGCCCATTATGGCAACACACACGTGCAAGAGCAAGATGGAAACATGGACAAGCAGACGGCCAAAAGGACTGATGGCCGCCACTAAAAAACACGTACAGAGTTATACTAACATGGGCTATTGCCCATGAACTGGTACAGACCACGTAAGGGGTTGGAGAACTTCCACCACCAAAACTAAAGCTCTTAGACTGGTACAGACCCTTGCATAACCTCAGGTTTTGCACTAACATTGATGAACACGGCACCCCACAGCAGCAGCTACATGATGTAAACATCAGGCGTTCACATCCAACGATCCCGCGACCACATCTGCTCCCACAGTATCAAGGATCCCTGCTCCACCATGCTCAATCAGAGCATCTTCCACCGCCGTAACAGCCCCATTGTCAAGCTCAAAGAACTCTCTCATGGCCACAATAACATCAGGAGCAAGCTGTTCTTTGAACTTCGCCGCGAAGGCATCCAGGGTGACAGTGGTGACGTCCTGCCCGTTCTTGATGATGCCCAGACTGCGGCCAATAAACTGCTCGGCCGCCTGTGCCGCCGGCGTTGCTGCAACCAAGACAGCAGGGCGCCTGATCCTCTGCAGGGAGAGGCCACCCACCTTGGAGATCTTCACGCCAGCGAGAGTTTTACGGCGTACTGCCGGCTTCCTGGGTGGTGTTGAAGCAGGAGAAGGAGGGAGGTCCGGAGCAGGCCCCAACAGCGCTGGCTGGCGGGCACAGAACAAAGGCCCCAAGAGAGGCGTCCCCATGGCAGGCACCAGCAGCTCAGCAAGCCCCGCCGGCAGCCCGTCGTCGTCTGCATGCTGAAGAGCCCGAGGGGAGGTCGGGGTTCGCTGCAGGGGGCCGCTGCTGAGGAAGGGTGGAGTAGGAGATGCTTCAAAGCCGGGAGGGCGTACTGGCGAGCCGTGAAGGAGGGGGCACACCATGGAGACCGGCGAGCAAAGCTCAATGAGCGCTGGACTCCTCTCTTGGATGGCCTCTGATGCAGCCCTAGCCTCATCACGCTTGGAGGGTGGTGGATAGCGGATCACGGACGTGGGGGAGAGGGGCGGCGAAGCTGGAGGGGTGCGCGCGTCCCTGGAGATCCTAAAATACAACTTGATGGGTTTCAACTTATTCAAACTTACTCTTAAACGGTTGTGAAGTAGAGAAAACATTCAACATGCCTAAGTTTCGCATTTTCGATAGCTATCCAACGGTATATTATTTTCCCCATTTTGACAAACTTTTAAAACAAAATCGCGTTTAAAATCAAATTTGTCCATATTCAAATTCATTTTTAAATCGTAAGGAATTAGAAAAACATTTCTATACGAAAAAGTTGTGCATTTTCCATAGCTTTCCAACGCCGTATCATTTGCATCAATCCGACAAACCAGTTGAAAAAAAAACGCGAAAATATGTTTCGCCCAGAATTTCACCGTTTTTCAAATTACTTTTAAATTGTATATAATTTGAAAAGGCAGTAGATATATCGAAGATGCGGATTACCAGCTTTTCAATGCCATCTTATTTGCTCAACAAACTGTTTGAAAATTGAGTCCAAAATACGATTCGCGTTTTCGGTTTTGAAAAAAATGATTTTTTAAAACTGCTCTTAAACCGTGATGATTTTGCAAAAAAAAAAAATCATATATATTTGTAATGTAGATGTCACGAGCTTTCCAACAATATATTACACGCCCCGTTCTGAAGAAAAGACGATCAGTTCGATGAGATGAAAATCATCAGTACAACCGCCTGGAACTATCAGTTTAAGTAGGGTAATAGAATATTATTCTGTTACACGAAACATAATAATTGAGATGTGTGTGTGTCTATATATATATATATACTAGATCATGATAGGCGCGCGTTGCCGCGCCCGTTTATTTTTTCGATAGATTGATAGGAAATTCCATACATATATGATGTCATAAAATACACACAACCAATTCTCAAAAGTATTTAAGGACAAACTCTGAATTACAAATAATCAAACAACACAATGACATATTTTCTAAGTCATTCAACAGCCATGTTGAGCTACCAGCTGTGCACTAAAATGAAAAAAAGTTTAATTCTAACAAACGGTTGTGAAACCACGTTTACTGAGAAGGATTCCCATAGGCCAGAGAGGGAGACATACAAAGATGGGTTTCCGTCTCATCGGGACATATACAATAGTACGCCTATAAACTTATCATTGTTTTAGCGAATACATGTAATCCCCTTTGTCAAATATGAGGCATTGAAAACAAATACCCAATGATAGTGTCACAATACTGTAACTAATATTCCAACCAGCTCGATCCGATCATGATGCATGCATGTCTTTGTCGCTGTGATGTAAAGCTCGGCAAAAATAAAGGGCGCCTGATATTCATATATATATATAGTTCCCAAACCAAATAGTTGAAGTTGAAACTGTTTCACCTAAATTAAAATAACCTCCAACCAGCTCGAGCCGGTAATGATGCATGCATGTTTTTTTGTTTGAATAGCCTGCAAGGTATCATCAGTTATTTGTAAAGATGTGAAAAGCTAATAACTGGCCTATCTGTGAAGATGTAAAAAGCTAACAACTGACCTAACGTCACTATTGTATTCTGAAACTTGTTAAAATCAACAAACTGAATGCAAACCAAATACATTTGGAATATTTTGCCTGATCCATGAATAGGTTGAATAATTTCTCAATTAGGCTCGGGTGACCAGCGAGTATGCTTGAGGAATTGCACCTGCATTAGTCAAATAAACACGTAGATTTAGGTTCACAAGACCAATTTGCTCAACAAAACAAAACAATGTCTAAATACTCTTAACTTGGTAGTCTTGGAAAAATTAATGATCTTGTTCTCAGTTGATGTAGTACAACACATGAAAATAGGCCAGGCCACTGAAGGGGTGGCCCATAGAAAGAACGCGCAAATCTCCAAATTTCTGCCCACTCAGTTTATAAAATAACTAATGCAGCTAGCAGACTTACCTCTCAACGTTCCTACAATAGCCTCTATAAGCTGGAATTGTAGGAGTATTGGTTATTTTCATATGTTGCACACTATTATTTTTCCTCGACGCTGCAACAACACCACACCATGCAAATATAATTTCATTATTCCTCGCAGGAAGAGCCCATATCTGACTATTCAAACAGGTGAAAAAAGATTGCATATAAAGATGCCATTCAACTATATTGAATTAAGCATCACTTCATGTCATCCAGCTCGGAGAAAATCTCCTGCACCATTACACATAAGTAACTCAGAAAATGTCTGGCTTGATCAGAAGAAGGATGGCCTAAATACCTCACAAAATAATGATAGAGCGTGACAGAAAATATATGAACACAGTCAAAATCTAGAAGCAGCTTCTGTCATGGAAAGGGAATTACAGTTATGAACACAGTGTACATACGTGAGAAAAAGACATGGAACCGGTGATAACTTAGTGAGGAGCCAATCATGAAAACAGTGAATTAGTATGAAGATATTGAATTTACAACAAATTAGAAATAGGTACACCAGCCAAGGAAAAATATCCTAGAAGCGAAAGCTGGCCTTACATTAGAGAATAGACACATTTTGCATAGCAAAATAAAAAAAAGATCTACTGATCTCCACTGCCATGTTGTGTTTTTTTATCTTAAACATGTCCCTCACAAATGTTTCTTATAATGCATGAAGGAAGTATAGCGAGATATAACATATATCGAAGATCAAAACGCTAGGGAGAGGCAAAGAAAAACACATACTTCAATACATTCCCAGTATACTTTCAATCAAAACACCTAGCTCTTACATCAAAAATGTTTTATTGACCAATCTGCAACTGTATAGTGAGTTGGTAATAAATTATTTGGAGTACAGAAACATCGTACCTTTTGCTACAGAATAACAGAATACATGCATCGGAAATATATATCCTCACAAATGTCCTGATATCTGATTGACATCGACCAAATAAAAAAGATACATCAGAAAGCCACGTCTAGTTGTGAGCATTGAGGATTACATGGTTAGAACACCTGAATATTTAGGAGGATAAATACCCGAAGATATCATATTTTTCACATCATATCTGGTGAAGACTGACATCATATCGGAAATTCATCAAAAAATTCAAGTGCAAAGGCTAAAGCGCCATCTTAACAGACAGAAATTGGATATATGTTAGTTGTAGAGTGCCACGGCAGGTTAGCATGCCTTTAGATCACAGCAGAGGAGCACGTATAGGAGGGGTCGGGGCATACACATTCACCTGCTGCCATTGTAGACACGGTGACCGGACGTGCCTCCATCAACAAGTGATCGATGTTATTTCGATCGTGCCCAGAGATCATATGACGTGCGGTCGTACCTTGCTGGGTGCTCGAGCGAGAAAGGATCCCGCAACGGGGCAACCGAGAAGTTCAAATCTGGCGTAGAAAGAAGCTGGACTAGGCATGCGGCGGCAACTCGCCCACCATCACCTTCTTGTGCTTGTGGTCTTTCGGGTCATCGTGCGTGTCCAACGTGTACCAGCTGCTGGGGGTGTCGTTACAAAATATGGTTGGACCTTACCAGTCGTTTGAATTTACCAAAGGCATTTGAAGCAACTATTCACGAATTCAGCTTTTAAGCAAGGAACCATATAAGCTGCTGATTTGTGAAAGAAGCTTAAAGTAAACAACAATGAACATGCTATTCTTCTCACCGATTAACAAAATGAGTTACAGTTAGCTCCAAACGTGGAAACTAAAGGCATGAGGTAATAGATCATTCTCTCACATAAATTTCTCATATCATTGTACATGAACTCAAGCTCCCATTGCCATTTTTAACTACCAGCAAACAGAGCTATATCGGTTAAAAATAAGTGAAAGGAATAAAGAAATGGACCTTACATTCATCGTAGGTATAGCAGGCAGCCGCCCGATTGAATGACAATGCCTCTCTCTTGCTCGAGTTTCATAGCTAGGGTCCATCTGTGTGTTGATGACCTTGGGGCCACGCACCTCGTGAATCTCGTCAATCCGTCATACAAGACCTGCTCCGTGAGTGTCAAATTTTCAGAGTCTCCGAAGAGCAGTAGCAGGAGGCGAGGACGTCTAATAAATCTTCTATGTTTTTATGTTAGACATTTCTCTATATTTTTACATAATGCTGCCTTTTGGGATTCTGCATCCCATGATTCTTGTGAAGCTACAGGGAAAATAGAGCACCTTTGCCTTGCCATGGTACACAAGAACTGCTGATGGTGAGCTAAAATGCAACACATCACTACCACCCCGTGGAAACAGCCTCTACTCCTCTACCGAACGCATCTTCCTAATTATTATTTTTTCTTACATAAATACTCACTGGATGGATGGGATCCAAAAGAATATCGTTCTTGATTTGGGGCAAAGCTAGAGTTATTGGATCCAGGAAAACAAGAGGCTGACGAACTATCTGCGTTGAATTAGCTGATGAGAAGATGAGACGAAGGGAGTAGTACCTACCGGGAGGAAGATCGACAACCATCTGCCTATCTGGACGATTGCTTGGCAAGGGACGCCGGTTCCAGCGACTCCGATCGAGTTCAAGGTCGGGGTAGGACAAGCTCGCTTCCATGGCGCTGATACGGGACGCCAGGAAGGTGGTTCGTTACCGTATCATGATTCGGACGAGGTTGGAGGCAGGATCTCATCGATGTAGGGTGTGGGGTGTAGGGCAGTGGCGGCGCACCTAGGGATTGCCTAAATCGTGAGAGAGGAGAGGAGAGGTCGGGGAAGACGATTTTTTCGGGAGGGTTAGCGATCAGGTGCTCATTTGGGCTGAGGCTGAGTTGGCCGTTGGGCCTTCTATGGTGCATGGCTTGATTAACCAGGGGCTGCCGATTTTTCTACCGGAGTAGCGTCCCCAGACAGCTGGCCCATTCAACGACAGTCACGAGATTAGATAGGCAATTAACGGCCAGAAACATCATGCAAGCAAAATCCAATGGCCAGAATCACTGATAGCGTGAGAGGGCTGGGGAAGTGCCCATTTTTAATATATATATATGAATGAAGAACGCTAGTCGAAAAGTTGAAGAAATTGAATTTTTGAGGAATTTGAAAATTCAAGAATTTGCAAAATTGAAGAAAAACTCAAATTTCAACTTTGGTTGGTGGCGTGACCCACCGTATAAGAGATGATTTCATACACCGCGTACAATTGTCATAGGGCTCTAAGAATCAAATTCTTCATTAATTTCTTCACACTTATAGGGTTAGTCTTAATTGATTGAAGATAAACGTTACTTTGTGTGTTGCACATTTAAGTCATCCATTTTGCATATGTGTTGGGATGTGTGTCCTTTCAAAGAACATTCTAATATTCTAAGATATTTATCTCACACCGCAACTTGCAAAACTCTTTCATCCAGCGTCTTTGTGAAGATATCTGCCAGCTATTCTTCAATGTTCACGTGGTACATGGAGATGTCTCCCTTGAACATATTGTCACAAAGAAAATGATGATGAATGTGGATGTGCTTTCTCTTTGAGTGCTGAACTAGGTTGTGAGCAATCTTGATGGCACTCTCGTTGTCACAGTAGAGATGCACATTCTTAATGTTGATGCCATAGTCCTTGAGGGTTTGCTTCATCCACATCAATTGAGCACAGCAAGAACCAACAGCAATGTACTCAACTTCAGAAGGGGAGAGTGATACGCAGTTCTCCTTCTTCGAGGACCAACATACTAAGGATCGTCTGAGGAAATGGCATGTGCCTGATGTTGACTTGCGATCCACTAGATCACCATCATAGTCAGAGTCAGAATATCCAATGAGATCAAAAACCTAGCCCTTAGGATGCCATAATCCAAGTGTTGCCATGTGAGCTAGATATCGAAGAATATGTTTCACAACCTTATGGTGTGATTCCTTCGGTGTAGCTTGAAAATGGGCACACATGCAAACACTAAGCATAATATCTAGCCTAGATGCACATAGATACAATAAAGAGCCAATCATGGAGCGATATACCTTTTGATCAAAATCTTTACCATTTTTGTCGGTCCAGAGATGGCCATTTGTGGGCATAGGGATTTTGACGACTTTGCAATCTGGCATGCCGAATTTCCTCAGTACATCCTTGAGGTATTTCTCTTGAGATATGAAGATGCCATTGTGTTGCTGACGAATTTGAAGACCCAAGAAGAATTTCAATTCTCCAATCATAGACATTTGATATTCTTCACTCATCATGTTGGCAAATTCGTCACTATAACGTTTGTCAGTAGAGCCAAAGATAATATCATCCACATATAATTGGCACATGAATAACTCATCATCATAAGTTTTGGTGAAAAGAGTTGGGTCAAGTGAACCGGATTTGAAGTCTTTCTTCATGAGGAATTCCTTCAGAGTGTCATACCACGCCCGAGGGGCCTGCTTGAGGCCATAGAGGGCCTTGTTGAGTCTAAATACTTTATCAGGATGCTTAGGATCTTCAAACCTATGGGTTGAGCAACATATACATCTTCCTCAACCTTACCATTGAGGAATGCACTTTTCATATCCATTTGATATAAGATGATATTATGATGGTTAGCATAAGCAAGCAATATACGAATAGCTTCAAGTTTAGCAACATGTGCAAAAGTTTCATCGAAGTCAATTCCTTCAACCTGTGTGTAGCCCTAAGCTACAAGACAAGCCTTATTCCTCACCACTAGACCACTTTTGTCTTGCTTGTTGTGGTAGATTCATTTGGAACCTATGATGTTGTGCTTGCGAGGATCTGGTCGCCTGATGAGTTCCCACACACTGTTGAGCTCGAATTGATGCAATTCCTCTTGCATAGCTTGAATCAACTCAGGCTCCAGAAATGTCTCATGAACTTTGGTTGGCTCTGTGATAGAGACAAAAGCGAAGTGCACACAAAAGTTAGACAAGTGAAGCTTTTGAGCATGTGAGAGGGCCTGGTGCGCTAATTTCTTTGATGATTTTCTCAATCTACACTTATTTTGCCACTCGAGGATGATCAGGTTGACGACTTCGGTTTGGCCGAGCATTTTCTTTGGCGATAGTTTCTTCAGGTGCAGCACTATGATTGCCTTCATGGTCTGGAATAAGTTCTTCAGCAGGTTCTTCAGTGGATATGATATCCTGAGTAGCCTTGCGCTTAATGGATTCCTCAGGAGGTATTTCATCTAGCACAAGAGGTAGGTGCTCTTTTTGCGAGCCGTTAGTTTCATTGAACTGCACATCTACAGTTTCAACAACCTTGTGATGATGGGTGTTGAAGACTCTGTAGGTGTGCGAGTCCTTTCTGTAACCAAGCATAAAACCTTCATGTGCTTTCGGTGCAAATTAATTTAGAACTGTGATGAGGATCTCTAATCCAACATTTAGCACCGAAGACTTTGAAATAACTCACATTGCGTTTCTTGTCAGTGAGGAGTTCACACGAAGTTTTCTTGAGGAGTTTGTGGAGATATACCCTGTTGATGATGTGGCACGCAGTATCGATAGCCTCAGGCCAGAAGTGAAGAGGCATCTTGTATTTTCGAGCATAGTGCAAGCCATCTCAACAAGATTCTTGTTCTTGCGCTCCACGATGCCATTCTGCCGATGAGTGTATGGGGCGGATAACTCATGACTAATACCAAGTTCATCAAGATAGTCATCGAGACTAGTGTTCTTGAGTTCGGTCCCATAGTCACTCAGGATATGCTTGATCTTCACATTGAAATTTGTAGAGGCCCTTGAGGAAAATTGCTTGAAGATTTCCTACAATTCATGTTTAAATGTGATGATATGCACCCAAGTGTAACGAGAATAATCATCAACAATAACAAAGCCATAAAGAGATGATGCATTTGTTAGTGCTGAATAATGAATGGGGCCAAAGAGGTACATGTGAAGCAATTCAAAAGGACGAGTGGTAGTCATGATAGTCTTTGAGGGATGCTTGGATCTGGTCATCTTTCCAGCCTCACAAGCCCTACAAAGATGATCTTTGTGGAATTTGACACCCTCAATGCCAATGATGTGTTTCTTCTTCATAAGCGTGTGCAAGTTCCTCATGCCAGCATGATAGAGACGTCGATGCCATAGTGCTACCTCTTGAGTTGCGTTGATTTTTCCCTTGAAGAGGAAAGGGTGATGCAGTAAAGTAGAGTAAGTATTTCCCTTAGTTTTGAGAACCAAGGTATCAATCCAGTAGGAGATTACACAAAAGTCACCAAATACCTGCACAAACAAACAACAAACTTGCACCCAACGGTATAAAGGGGTTGTCAATCCCTTCTAGGTTATTTGCAAAAGTGAGATCTAATAGAGATAGATGAACTAGTAAAGTAAATATTTTTGGGTTTTTGGTTTATATATTGAAAAGTAAAAGATTGCAAAATAGTAGATCTGAAACTTATAAGATGTAAAATAGACCCGGGGGCCATAGGTTTCACTAGAGGCTTCTCTCATGATAGCAAGTATTACGGTGGGTGAACAAATTACTGTCAAGCAATTTGTAGAAAAGCGAATAATTATAACGACATCTATGGAAATGATCATGACTATATGCATAACGTCCGAGACAAGTAGACCGACTCCTGCCTGCATCTACTACTATTACTCCACACAACGACCGAAATGATTCTGCATCTAGAGTATTAAGTTCATAAGAACAAAGTAACGCATTAAGTAAGATGACATTATGTAGCGGAATTAAATCAAGCAATATGATGAAATCCCCATCTTGTTATCCTCCATGTCAACAATACAATACGTGTCATGTCCCTTTCTGTCACTGGGATTGAGCACTGCAAGATTGAACCCAAAGCAAAGCACTTCTCCCATTGCAAGAAAAACCAATCTAGTTGGCCAAACCAAACCGGTAGTTCGAAGAGAATTACTAAAATATTAGATCATGCATAAAAGAATTCAAAAGAAACTCAAATATTATTCATAGATAATCTGATCATAAACCCACAATTCGTCGGATCTTGACAAACACATCGCAAAAAAAGATTACATCAGATAGATCTCCAAGAACAATGAGGAGAACTTGATATTGATGATCAAAGAGAGAGAAGAAGCCATCTAGCTACGCTATGCACACGTAGGTTTGTGGTATACTACTCACACTTCATCGGAAGGGCAATAGGGTTCATGTAGATACCCTCCATGGTAGATTCCCCCTCCGGCAGAGTACCGGAAAAGGCCACCAGATGGGATCTCGCGAGAATAGTAGGTTACGACAGTGGAAAAGTGGTTTTGATGGATGTTCTGATGTTACTGGAATATATGTGAATTTTTATAGGCGGAAGAAGTAGGTCCGGGGAGGCTCGAGGGGCCCACAAGGTAGGGGGGTGCACCCTCCACCCTTGTGGCCACCTCGAGGGTCCCCTGGCGTGTACTCCAAGTCCATCTGGTGTCTTCTGGTCCAAGAAAAATCTCCGTAAAGTTTCGTTCCGTTTGGAACCATTTGATATTCCTTTTCTATGAAACTCAAAAACAAGGAAAAAATGTAAACGGGCACTGGGCTCTTGGTTAATAGGTTATTCCCCAAAATCATATAAAATAGCATATAAATGCATATAAAACATCTGATATGGATAATATAATAGCATGGAACAATCAAAAATTATAGATACGATGGAGACGTATCAAGCATCCCCAAGCTTAATTCCAGGTCGTCCTCGAGTAGGTAAATGATAAAAATAGAATTTTTAATGTGGAATGCTACCCAACATATTTATCAATGTAATATTATTTATTGTGGCATGAATGTTCAGATCCATAAGACTCAAAACAAAAGTTTATCTCTATCAAAACAATAATACTTAAAGCATACTCGAAAGTAATCTATGAAGCTTAAAAAAATAACATGGCTAAAGAAAGTTATCCCTACAAAATCATATAGTCATTTATGCTCCCTCTTCTTAACACAAAGTAAATATCATGCCTATCCCGGTGTCAATCAAGCAATTGTTTTCATACTTTAACATTCTTAAACTTTTTCAACTCTTCACACAATACATGAGCGTGAGCCATGGATATAGCACTATGGGTGGAATAGAAGGTGAAAAGGAGGGAGAAATCATAGTGGGAATCATATTACCGATACCTAAGTGTTTTCTTTGTCAAAACAGAAAGGAGGGAAATTGGATAAGCGATGACATGAGTTTCCCATTCAACGTTCCGCTTCGCTCCACTCGGAGAAAGCTACCCAAGCCTCTGTCCGGTCGATCATTCCGCTGGCATCTTGCATTCACGCCTCCGTTTGACTGCCGAGACAAAAGGAGGGACAAAGTCTCACATCGACTAGGCAAATCAACGGACTATGGAGATGTTCATCAATCAATATCAATGTGAGTGAGTAGGGATTGCCATGTAACGGATGCACTAGAGCTATGAGTGTATGAAAGCTCAAAAAGACAACTATTGGTGTGCATCAACTTGCTTGCTCATGAAGACCTAGGGAATTTGAGGAAGCCCATCGTTGGAATAGACAAACCAAGTTCTATAATGAAAAAAATTCCCCCTAGTGATATATGAAAATTACAACATAGGAGACTCTCTATCATGAAGAACATGGTGCTACTTTGAAGCACAAGTGTGGAAAAAGGATAGTAACATTGTCCCTTCTCTCTTTTTCTCTCATTTTTTTGTAGTCTCCTCTCTTTTTTTGGAGACCCTTTTCTCTTTTTTTGGAGACTCATTTGGCCTCTTTATTGATAACCTCACTTGGGACAATGTTCTAATAATGATGATCATCACACTTTTATTTACTTACAACTCGATACTAGAACAAAGATATGACTCTATATGAATGCCTCCAGCGGTGTACTGGGAGGTGCAATGACCAAGAGTGACATGTATGAAAAATATGAACGGTGGATTTGCCACAAATACTATGTCAACAAGATGATCATGCAAAGCAATATGACAATGATGATGCGTGTCATGATAAATGGAACAGTGGATTTACATGGCAATATATCTCGGAATGACTATGGAAATGCCATAATAGGTAGGTATGGTGGCTGTTTTGAGGAAGGTAAAACGAGGGTTTATGCACCGGTGAAAGTTGCGCAGCACTAGAGTGGCTAGTAAGGTGGAAGGGTGAGAGTGCGTATAATCCATGGAGTCAACATTAGTCATAAAGAACTCACATACTTATTACGAATTTTTTATTAGCTCTCAAAGCAAAGTAATACGAAGCATGCCCCTAGGGGGGAGGTTGGTAGGTGTTAACCATCGCGCGCCCCCGACCTTCACGCAAAGACAAACACTCAAAATGCAAACTGCTCCAATTCAGTTACATAGTTAGGAGACCATACATGCATGCTACGGGAATCACAAACTTTAACACAATTATTTCTTTATCCTCACAAAGTACCACCAGAATGATTCTAATATTACCATCTTAACACCTCAAAACAATTACAAGGATTCAAACTTCACATAATATTCAATGCTCTATATATATATGAAAGTTTTCATTATATCTCCTTTGGATGTCTATCATATTAGGACTAGATTCATAACCCAAGAAAATTACCATGATGTTCATTAAGACTCTCAAAATAATATAAGTGAATAAAGAGAGTTCAAGAATTTCTATAAAATAAAACCACCACCGTGCTCTAAAAAGATATAAGTGAAGCACTAGGGAAAAATTGCCTAGATCAAAAGATATAAGTGGAGCACGTAGAGTATTCTAATAAATCACGATTGAAGAGTGTCCTAATCAAAAGGTGTGTACAACAAATATGATTGTGGAAAAATAAAAAGAAAAGACTCATATCATACAAGACGCTCCACGCAAAACACATATCATGTAGTGAATAAAAATACAGCCTCAACTAAAGTTACCAATAGATGAAGACGAAAGAGGGGATGCCTTCCCGGGGCATCCCCAAGCTTAGGCTCTAGGCCGTCCATGAATTTTACCTTGGGGTGCCTTGGGAATCCCTAAGCTTAGGCTTTTTCCACTCTTTATTCAATAGTTCATCAAATCCTTACCCAAAACTTGAAAACTTCATAACACAAAACTCAACAGAAAATCTCGTGAGCTTCGTTAGTAAAACAAAGCAAATAACCACTCAAGGTACTGTTGTGATCTTATTCTAATTTTATATTGGTGTAATATCTACTTTATTCCAACTTCTCCCGATACTAGCCATAGATGCATCAAAATAAGCAAACAACACATAGAAAATAGAATTTGTCAAAAACACAACAGTCTGTAGCAATCTGAAAACTTCACATATTTCTTTAACTCTAAAAATTCTGAAAAATGGAAGACGTGGGTAATTTGTGTATCAATTTTGTGTAAAAATTTCAGATGGTTTTGACGTTCCATTGAATTATTGAATTTTCTCCACTGGGCGCAAAAGTTTCTGTTTTTCAGCCAAATCAAGTCAACGATTATCGTAAGCCATCACAAAGGTCTTACTTGGGTCAAATACTAATTAAAACACCAAAACACAATTACTATAGAAGTAATAATGTGTAAAACTTGAAAAAAGAACCAAAAAGTAAAAAGTAAAAATAAAATTGGTTTGCCTCCCAACAAGCGCTATTTTTAACGCCCTTAGCTAGGCATAAAACGCAAATAGATCTAGGTATTGTCGTCTTCGGAATGTAATTCTTTCCTCATCAAGTCTTCCAAAACTTGTCTTAACAATTCTATTCTTTCCTTTATTTCCCTCCGGGTAGAAGAACTTAGGTCATGAAAAGGACTTTGATTGGTAATTTTAAAATTCATAAAACCATAATCAAGATCATCACCATGTGTGTCATCATATAAAATACATAGCTCGTTCCTAACAGGTTCCTTCATCATTTTATCCATCCAATTCCTATCAAATGCTACATAAATCCCCCTAGTTATCCAATAAAATTCTTCAAAGGCTTCAAGATACAAAGATTGAGATATTTCTGCATGTGGTACTTTTCTCCTAAGATTTTCACTATACGACTAATAATCTCTAGATTCCATACTACGCATAGTTTCTTTATCATGAAGGATATCTATAATTGGAGGGTGTTCGAAATCTTGATTATAGAGAGCAAAAATATCCCAAGCTTGCTGTATTATAAAATCAAATTCACGCATAAGGATGATAGTGACAATCTTTTTAGCTATTGGATGATTAATGTTTGGAAGCTCATAAAATACTGATTGCAAAGCAGGATGAAGATGCACAAATATTCTTTCTAATTTCTCGACGAGCATAACAATAGCATATGCATAACAATTTGTCTCAAGAAGAATATATCTTTTATTAATAGGCAAGGGTCCGGTACAATCAAAGAATTCTTGTATAATGCTTTTCCGAATTATATTTCCGTCCCCTATGCGAAAACTTTTTGTTTTATAGTTAGGAGGAGTTTCTCTATGCTCTGAAGGACAAGATTCAAGTTAGTCCTCGGGATTTTCAATGATAACCTCCCTAACTTAAGACATGATGGCAACCAGTAAACGAAGAAGATGAATGAAAGAAGGGCGAAGAAAAGGCAAATCTTTTCGAAAATCACTTTAGAAGTGGGGGAGAGGAAAACGAGAGGCGAATGGCAAATAATGTAAGTGCAAGGGATGAGAGCTTAAGGAAGGGTACTTGTTGGGTCTTTACTTGACGTAGATCCCAAAAGCACCAAAGTTTAGCGAGTTGAAGAAGACAAATCTTTACAAGGTGTAGATCTCCCCGGCAACCACGTCAGAAATTCTTCATGCTACCTCTTGAGCTTGCGTTGGTTTTTCCCTTGAAGTGGAAAGGGTGATGTAGCGAAGTAGAGTAAGTATTTCCCTCAGTTTTGAGAACCAAGGTATCAATCCAGTAGGAAATTACGCACAAGTCGCCAAATACCTGCACAAATAAACAACAAACTTGCACCCAACGCTATAAAGTGGTTGTCAATCCCTTCTAGGTTATTTGCAAAAGTGAGATCTGATAGAGAAAGATGAACTTGTAAAGTAAATATTTTTGGGTTTTTGTTTATAGATTGAAAAGTAAAATATTGCCAAATAGTAGATCTGAAACTTATAAGATGTAAAATAGACCCTGGGGCCATAGGATTCACTAGAGGCTTCTCTCATGATAGCAAGTATTACGGTGGGTGAAAAAATTATTGTCAAGCAATTGATAGAAAAGCGGATAATTATAACGACATCTATGGCAATGATCATGAATATAGGCATCACGTCCGACACAAGTAGACTGACTCCTGCCTGCATCTACTACTATTACTCCACACATCGACCGAAATGATTCTACATCTAGAGTATTAAGTTAATAAGAACAAAGTAACACATTAACTCAAGCAATATGATGAAAACCCCATCTTGTTATCCTCGATGGCAATAATACAATACGTGTCATGTCCCTTTCTGTCACTGGGATTGAGCACCGCAAGATTGAATCCAAAGCAAAGCACTTCTCCCATTGCAAGAAAAACCAATCTAGTTGGCCAAACCAAACTGAAAGTTTGAAGAGAATTGATATTAGATCATGCGTAAAAGAATTCATAAGGAACTCAAATATTATTCATAGATAATTTAATCATAAATCCGCAATTCATCGGATCTTGACAAACACATGGCAAAAGAAGATTACATCGGATAGATCTCCAAGAACAACTAGGAGAACTTGGTATTGAAGATCAAAGAGAGAGAAGAAGGCATCTAGCTACTAGCTATGGACCCGTAGGTCTGTGGTAAACTACTCACACTTCATCGGAAGGGCAATAGGGTTGATGTAGATGCCCTCCGTGGTTGATTCCCCCTCCAGCAGAGTACCGGAAAAGGCCTCCAGATGGGATCTCACAAGAACAGAAGGTTACGGCAGTGGAAAGTGGTTTCGATGGATGTTCTAATGTTTCTGGAACTATGTGAATTTATAGGCGGTAGAAGTAGGTCAGGGGAGACTTGGGGGGGGGGCACAAGGTAGGGAGGCATGCCCTACCCCCAGGGCGTGCCCTCCACCCTTTTGGCCGCCTCGAGGGTCCCCTGGCGTGTACTCCAAGTCCATCTGGTGTCTTCTGGTCCATGAAAAATCTCTGTAAAGTTTCGTTCCGTTTGGACTCCGTTTGATATTTCTTTTCTGCGAAACTAAAAAACAAGGAAAAACAGAAACTGGCACTTGGCTTCGGGTTAATAGGTTAGTCCCCAAAATCATATAAAATAGCTTATAAATGCATATAAAACATCCAAGATGGATAATATAATGGCATGGAACAATAAAAAATTATAGATACATTGGAGACGTATCACATAGCCAGCCTTCTAAAGCTTTTGCGAGTAGACATGTGGCATGTTGTGGTCCTATAGAGAAATCAATAATATACATGTCTCTTCTCCTAAAGCCTTCGAAGACTTTGGAGTTGTCAGATTCCAAGACTACAACACAGTGATAGTTGCCAAAGACGACAACCATATCAAGATCACAAAGCACTGAGACAGACTGGAGGTTGAATCCATGACACTCGACAAGCATGCCTTTTTTCATGTGTCGATCTTTTGAGATTGCAACCTTACCTAGACCCAATACATTGCTTTTTTCCTTTGTAAGCACATGTGATGTGCTTCAGATGCGATGGGGATAAAGCAGAGTCTATCAATAAGTTCTTGTCAATGGTCATGTGATTTGTGCATCCACTATCGAGGGCCCACTCAGTATCTTTGAGATATTCATCCTGTGAATGAATTAGTGCATCTTACAAACTCATATACTTCATAGTGAAGAATATGACATCAAATTCATCAGAATGAATTTCATCAACTAGTGCAATAGATACATTTGTATAAGGACGTGAGAAATGAGCAATTCATTTCTTCATGATTAGCTTGCATCCTTTCAAGCACACTTAGGTCTCCAGCAAATTCTTCAGATGTTTAAGTTCGTCTGGAGACCTGACCCTGAATAAGAAATTAGTACTTTTTCTTCACCACCCACATCTGGAGGGGTGGCAAAGAGTTCACCATTCTGCGAGCTCCATAGGAGAAATGTTGCATTGAACCCAGAGCACTTCGTTTCATAGAAGAGGGATTAGAGTATGAACATGAGTAATCAGATAAATTCTTCGAGGACTTATGAACATAAGGATTTGAAGAATAATGCACAAATTCATAACGCTTAGATTTCTGCGAAATAGAAGCATTAGCACGATGATGTTCATATGATGCATTGGAGTCATATGAGGAATTTGATCCATGTGAGGACTTTGATCCATATGAAGATTTTGATCTGGGGTTCCTATTCATGACAGGTGGTGTCATGAGGACATTCACCTGAAGACTTTCAAGGTACCTTTTGGGAACCCAGATTTTCTTCATAGGAGGACCGCTCGTAAACTTAGTTCCAACATATCTAGCAAATACTTCACCATTCTGATTTTTGGACAGCTTATAGTTGGAGTCAAATGAATCATTAGATCAATGTGAAGATTCACATGTAAAGCCAGAAAAAGTAGATGGATCTATGGGAGGTCCTTTCGCAGCAACCCAGGAGGTTCTGGGATACTGGTCAGGTTTCCAATAGGTCCCATCAGCATTGAGTTGTCATTCCCATTTCAAGTTTCTGGGGAAAGTAAACATGATGCACACTCTAGCTAGCACTGGGCAGTAACATAAGCTAGGGATGTGATAAATTATTTTCATTGGAGTTATAGATTATTTTCTGTAATTTTTAGAAGTTTAAGCTATTTTCTGAAATAATTGTGGGCATTAAGTGAATTATTACAGAGGCCCTCAACTATTTTCAGAATTGTTGGAGCATTTAAAGATATTAAAAATATTTAAATGCCCCAATTCAAATACAATATGGGTTATTCAAAAATCCAGAATGGTCCCAGAAATAGGTGCAACATTTTTGGCAGAGGTTTTTAATCAATCCAAAAATGATGAACTTTTCCCAAGGGCATTTTGGGTTCATTGAAAAAGATTTTAATTTGACCCTAGTTGAATTCATTTGGTGCTAGGGTTTGAACATACCCATTTCAACTTTCTGTGAAAGTAAACATGATGCAACACCAGAAGCTAGCACTAGGCAGTAATAGAAGCTAGGGATGTGACAACTCACCCCCACTAAACAAGAATCTCATCCCGAGATTCAAGTGTAGGGTAAGATGAAGGGGGGACGCAAACTAACACAATCTTCATGATCCAACTGTCCTTCATATGAATGTTGATTGCTTGCATTATGTTGATCCTGACATCCTTGCTTTCGAGGTCTTTGTCCAACACGGTGACGATGAAAGAAGCTCTACAAAAATGATCTTCTGAAAGATCAAGCGACTCAAGATCAACTCATGGAGTGAGACATTGAAACATCTCTTGAGCTGAGACATGGAACACTCATCCAAAGGGATGGAGTGAAAAAAAGATGAAAATTCACTTGACAGGCAATAATTCCACACCTAAGAAGATGGTGATCGATGTCACCAGACGGGGTACTGATGAGGACATCACTAACAAGGTTACACGCACAGCTATTCCCTTAGAGAAGGTGACTCGTAGAGTTATTCCCTTAAGTAGCAAAAGAATTACTTTTGATATAGAGATCATTGAAATTCTCTATACCAGCCTAAGGCAAATCACAATCGACCGTTTGACGGAGTCCGAAAGAATGACATTCTCCATCTAGAATGGATGATGTGAACTGCCTTGTAAAAGACAATGCCAAGGTTGATTTTGCTTATCACCGGAAATGGATGGGACCCATGGCAAGTCCACTTCTGAAAATAATCCTGAACATTAGTTGCTGAGATGGGCAACCAATGGAAAGATGGCACAATGGTGGTGCAAGCTGGGAACAAAATGCAAATGCTGGGAATGATTCTGGTAACTGGGAAGAAACCCAACAGTAGAGAGTGAAACTACTCTTTGAGAGGTCATAGCATAACCAGGAACACTGGGAGCAATCCCGGTTAGAGCCAGAGATAACACCTAGTGCTTGTGCGTGCTCTCAAGAACTTGAGCATTCCCATATTCGTCAAGGTTTTATCAATATCCGTGTCAAGGATCCTGGCAACACAACATACTACCATGATGAATAATGATGGATATTGCAGATGCAAAGGAAGATAACACTTTCTCAGATTTCACCTTAGCGGAGGCAAAGGCAAAATCTGGATGATCGACTGAGAGACATTTAGCACTCCGCTTCTAATGTTCTCCTTGATGTGCTAGCACAACCCATTTATTAAAATGGTTTGGTACCTAGAACGTCAAGTAAAAAGGTCGGACTTCAGGAGCACAAAAATCCATAAGGAACAACTAGGGAGTAAATCCTACGAAATCCTTATGGGGAGGTGGCCAACTTCTTCAATCAAGATGCTACAACAATAGGTCTTCCGGCTGGGTGTGTTGGCCACGACATACACTTTACCGGTTATCGAGAGACCAATATTATAGTTCTTGGAAAATGCTCCAGCCATCATATCTGCCTGAGATTTAGATCTGGTCGGTAACGGGATATTTTAGACAACATGTCTGGAAAAGAAAGTTTGCAACACAAACCGACGAGATGACATTGCGAGATTCTCGGGAAATGAACTATGATAGCAAGCTCCAAAACAGGAGCTGGTTCTGCTACATACATGTGAACACATTGTCCAAGACAAACATGACCACGTAGTAGTCTTACAATGAAACACTACCAAGTTCGGGTTGGGGAACCATCATCGAGGATACCGAAGTCCTTGCATAAGTCTGGATCTTAAGAAGGAACTTCCTCTCCTAGGACAAATCAATCAGTGGCTTGGTGTGCTAGGGATACATATAGAATGAAGGTTGCAAGTCTCCAAACCACGGAATACTTCACACGTATGCATGACTGACTTGGAATGACTCCACAGGAAGCAAAACAACTTTCTCGAACTCACAGTGGCAACTTACATCAATTACACATGAATTAGGGAAAGTCTCTCCTCTCATCGAACATATACCTCATGAACGGGGCACGAAGGCATTGCTTACAAAGTTTCCAACACTAGCTTAATGTTCAACATGAATCATGGAGGGGATAAACATGTTGCCGATGGGCTCAACAACGGGTCATCGAGATATCCATGAAGATGGAATTCCACAATCCGAACTTGGTAGTGTTTCATTGTAAGACTACTACGTAGTCATGTTTGTCTTGGGCAATGTGTTCACATGTATGTACCAGAACCAGCTCATGTTTTGGAGCTTGCTATCATAGTTCATTTCCCGAGAATCTCGCAATGTCATCTCGTCGGTTTGTGTTGCAAACTTTCTTTTCCAGACACGTTGTCTAAAATATCCCGTTACCGACCAGATCTGAATCTCAGGCAGATATGATGGCTGGAGCATTTTCCAAGAACTATAATATTGGTCTCTCGATAACCGGTAAAGTGTATGTCGTGGCCAACACACCCAGTCGGAAGACCTATTGTTGTAGCATCTTGATTGAAGAAGTTGGCCACCTCCCCATAAGGATTTCGTAGGATTTACTCCCTAGTTGTTCCTTACGGATTTTTGTGCTCCTGGAGTCCGACCTTTTTACTTGACGTTCTAGGTACCAAACCATTTTAATAAATGGGTTGTGCTAGCACATCAAGGAGAACATTAGAAGTGGAGTGCTAAATGTCTCTCAGTCGATCATCCAGATTTTGCCTTTGCCTCCGCTAAGGTGAAATCTGAGAAAGTGTTATCTTCCTTTGCATCTGCAATATCCATCATTATTCATCATGGTATTATGTTGTGTTGCCAGAATCCTTGACACGGATATTGGTAAAACCTTGATGAATATGGGAATGCTCAAGTTCTTGAGAGCACGCACAAGCACTAGGTGTTATCTCTGGCTCTAACCGGGATTGCTCCCAGTGTTCCTAGTTATGCTATGACCTCTCAAAGAGTAGTTTCACTCTCTACTGTTGGGTTTCTTCCTAGTTACCAGAATCATTCCCAGCATTCGCATTTTGTTCCCAGCTTGCACCACCATTGTGCCAACTTTCCATTGGTTGCCCATCTCAGCAACTGATGTTCAGGATTATTTTCAGAAGTGGACTTGCCATGGGTCCCATCCATTTCCGGTGATAAGCAAAATCAACCTTGGCATTGTATTTTACAAGGCAGTCCACATCATCCATTCTAGATGGAGAATGTCATTCTTTCGGACTCCGTCAAACGATCGATTGTGATTTGCCTTAGGCTGGTATAGAGAATTTCAATGATCTCTATATCAAAAGTAATTCTTTTGCCACTTAAGGGAATAACTCTATGAGTCACCTTCTCTAAGGTACCCCGTCTGGTGACATCGATCACCATCTTCTTAGGTGTGGAATTATTGCCTGTCAAGTGAATCTTCATCGTTTGTTTCACTCCATCCCTTTGGATGAGTGTTCCGTGTCTCAGCTCAAGAGATGTTTCAATGTCTCACTCCATGAGTTGATCTTGAGTCGCTTGATCTTTCAGAAGATCATTTTTGTAGAGCTTCTTTCATCGTCACCATCTTGGACAAAGACCTCGAAAGCAAGGATGTCAGGATCAACATAATGCAAGCAATCAACATTCATATGAAGGACAGTTGGATCATGAAGATTGTGTTAATTTGCGTCCCCCTTCATCTTACCCTACACTTGAATCTCGGGACGAGATTCTTGTTTAGTGGGGGTGAGTTGTCACATCCGTAGCTTCTGTTACTGCCTAGTGCTTGCTTCTGGTGTTGCATCATGTTTACTTTCACAGAAAGTTGAAATGGGGATGTTCACACCCTAGCACCAAATGAATTCAACTAGGGTCAAATTAAAATCTTTTTCAATGAACCCAAAATGCCCTTGGGAAAAGTTCATCATTTTTTGGATTGATTAGAAACCTCTGCCAAAAATGTTGCACCTATTTCTAGGACCGTTCTGGATTTTTGAATAACCCATATTGTATTTGAATTGGGGCATTTAAATATTTTTAATATCTTTAAATGCTCCAACAATTCTGAAAATAGTTGAGGGCCTATGTAATAATTCACTTAATGCCCACAATTATTTCAGAAATTAGCTAAAACTTCTAAAAGTCACAGAAAATAATCTATAACTCCAATGAAAATAATTTATATAAAATTAAGCAAACGTGAGTACAAAGGTACTCAGCAAGACTTACATCAGAACTAGCTACATATGCATCAGTATCAACAAAGGGGTGGTGGAGTTTGACTGCAGCAAGCCAGCTTTGACTCGGTGGCTATCCTAAACTACGACTGTAAGTAACTCTTTTGAGGTGGCGCACACGAGTCCACATATTCACCAATCAATACACCACTATGGATTCGCTTCCGTCTCCCTACGAGAAGGCCATCCATAGCACTCACGCTTATCTTGCATGTTTTAGAGTATCCACTTCCACTTGTTTATGAACTTTTATAGGCAACCCAGAAGTCCATTACCGCGGACACGGCTATTCGAATAGATCATATATAAATTATTCTCATTGGAGTTATAGATTATTTTCTGTGATTTTTAGAAGTTTTAGCTATTTCCTGAAATAATTGTGGGCATTAAGTGAATTATTACAGAGGCCCTCAACTATTTTCAGAATTGTTGGAGCATTTAAAGATATTAAAAATATTTAAATGCCCCAATTCAAATACAATATGGGTTATTCAAAAATCCAGAACGGTCCTAGAAATAGGTGCAACATTTTTGGCAGAGGTTTTTAATCAATCAAAAAATGATGAACTTTTCCCAAGGGCATTTTGGGTTCATTGAAAAAGATTTTAATTTGACCCTAGTTGAATTCATTTGGTGCTAGGGTTTGAACATCCCCATTTCAACTTTTTGTGAAAGTAAACATGATGCAACACCAGAAGCTAGGACTAGGCAGGAACAGAAGCTAGGGATGTGACAACTCACCCCCACTAAACAAGAATCTCGTCCCGAGATTCAAGTGTAGGGTAAGATGAAGGGGGACGCAAACTAAGAGGCAGGGCACGGCGCGCGCCCACGGCTTCCACGCCACCTGCCTGCCTGGACCTCCCCTGGCCAGCGCGCCGCCGCCAAGGACACGCCGCTACCGTCTGGAACCCCCCCGACCTCCTCACTCTTTCCCTTCGTCTCTCCCTCGCCCTCTCGACGCCATGGCCGACGCGCCCGTGAGCACGCCGCCGCCGCAGGTGCGTCCACCGCCACCCCCTCGCCTCTCCGACGCGCCCCTGAGCTCCGCCGTGCCTCCCTCATCCTCTCCGTCGACCCATGCGACCGCGGGAGCCCTACAGCTTCGTCCCCGACCTCTTCTTCCTCCTTCGGCCGCCGAGATCACCGGAGATGCCACGACGCCGCCCGTGCCTCCCCGAGCCCGTTTGTCTGCTCTGCGAGTTCGCCGTGAGCTCCTCCTTCTTCCCCCCTGTTCCCTCACTCCCGCGCGTGCTTTAGCCCCGATCCCCTCCGTGACCGTGAGTTCACCGCCGCCGGCGATGCCGCCGCCGTGGCCACAGCCACGCACGTCACCGCACTCAGTGCTTCACCAGGAGGCCGTAGCACCCAGCCGTTCTCCCCGCCGTGCCCCACAGCACCTTTTCCAACCTCGCCCGAACTCCGGCCGCCGCGGGAATGGACCCCGCCGTTGTTCCAGGCCACCTCCGGCGAAACCGATGGCACTAGTCGATGCGGCCGAGCCTCCTCGTTACGTAGATGGTCTCCGCCGTTGGTTTGGACGCCGGAGGTGCAATCCCGACGCCCTCCGCCGTCTCTGGCTCCGCCGGCGACGAGCCACGGGTCAATTCCGGCGAGTTTGACCCGGGTTGACCCAGTTTGACCCCTGGGTCACTGACGTGTGGGCCCACCCCCCCTAATTAGCTAGGTTAGTTAAGCTAAATGCTAATTAATCTAGTTAGTTAGGTTAGTCACTGACCTATGGGCCCAACCTCTGGGTTAATTAGTTTAGTTAGCTAGTTAGCACTAACAATTTTTATTAAATGGCTGTGCCACTGACATGTGGGTCCGAGGCGTCAGGTTTGACCTGGGCTGGCACCTTTGACTTGCTGACGTAGTGATGATGTCACTATGACATCATAAAGCCTTTGTGGAATTTTAAATAAATCAAAAATGATTTATTTATTTCAGGAAATAGCCAAAACTTCTAAAAAATCACAGAAAATAATCTATAAATCAGATGAAAATAATTTATATATGAAAAATGATCAGAAAAATTCAAGGAATCTGTTTATGGCATTTTCATGCATGTTTGAACAAGTTAAACCTGCTGATCATGTCAAATCAATTAAATGACAATTAAATAATCACACATGGAGTTTGAATTTGAACCTTTGGTTCAGACCAACTTCATTTAATATGGTTGCTAGTTGCATTAGCTCAATCAACATCATATTGCCATGTCATGATCATGCATCATATTGTCGCATTGCATTGATTGTGTTCTTTCTCTGTTGCCGGTGTTTGTCCCCCTCAGTAGACGTGTTCCGACGATGTGACCGATGACACTGATGAAGACATTGTTCTATCTTCAGAAGTTCCAGGCAAGCAAAACCCCATTGAGCATTCCGATACAATCCCACTCTCTCGCTCTTGCTCTCTTTTACTGCATTAGGACAACAACGCTTTAACTGTTACCTGCTGCGGTAGTTGAACCCCTTTCCACTCCATGACCTGTCATTGCCACAGTAAATAGTTGAAACCCACTAGTATGAGTAGGAGTTGTTTGAGCCATGTTGTGCCTACTCATTCATGCCTTCTGGTTATGCCTGCTATTGCTTAGAGTTGTGTCAGGTTTGATTCATCGGGGATGAATTGGAATGTGGTGAACATGTCCTACTGTTGAGAGCTAAGTGTGTGAACACAATTTGGTAAAGGTAGCGATGAGAGGCCATGTAGGAGTACATGGTGGGTTGTCTCATTGAAGCCGTCCTCAGGAACTGAGTTCTGTGTTGGTTGATCCATGAACAGCTACTACCACACGTTGGGCCCTGAAATATGACCCCGCTCGACTTATTGACTGCCCTTGTTCTCTGTCCAGGAGTTGCAACTAGTTTTTGGTGTTTGTAGTTTACCGGAGGTCGTGCGCAGCGCTGACTCTCGGGGTGGGCTGTGACATGGCAGGTATGTGGCACAGTGTACCGGTCGCCCGTTTGGTGACGCGGGAACCCTGTACACATCGTTTGGGGCCGTGAGCGACACCCCGGCCGGATCTCCCCACGGATGGAACCCAAATAGGCCATAAACCTGGACGAGAGACTTGAGTGGTTGGTTAGGTCGTGGTCTACACCCACGTCGGCTTTCGCTTGAAGTCTGCCGACCACATGTCGTGTGCAGACGCTAAGTGGTGGAAACATGTGTGAAGAAGTACACCCCTGCCAGGTTATATATGATCTATTCGAATAGCCGTGTCCGCGGTAATGGACTTCTGGGTTGCCTATAACAGTTCATAGACAAGTGAAAGTGGATACTCTAAAATGCGCAAGATAAGCGTGAGTGCTATGGATGGCCTTCTCGTAGGGAGACGGGAGCGGATCCATAGTGGTGTATTGATTGGTGAATATGTGGACTCGTGTGCGCCACGTCAAAAGAGTTACTTGCAGTCATAGTTCAGGATAACCACCGAGTCAAAGCTGGCTTGCTGCAGTCAAACTCCACCACCCCTTTGTTGATACTGATGCATATGTAGCTAGTTCTGATGTAAGTCTTGCTGAGTACCTTTGTACTCACGTTTGCTTAATTATGTTTTTGCAGAGAGACTCCAGTCTCACTAGTGGTTCCGCGTGGACATCAACGTTTAGCTTGTTACCTCAGCTACGATCTTGTACCCTTGGGAGGGTCTTGTAGATAGTCAGGCTTCTCGGCCTTTTTCATTTGTAGTTGTCTGTACACAGACATGTTATGCTTCTGTTGCCTGTATGCTCTGTATGTTGGGTCATGTGACCTCTGTTTGTAATAAATGCTATGATGGCTCTTCTGGGCCTTTATCTATATGAGTTGTTGAGTTATGTTGTGATGCCATGTTGTACATCACATACTTGCATGTTATGCGTACGTGTAATGTGTATTACTATGTGTGGGATCCGACACCTAGTTGTTTACCCTTGGTAGCCTATCTTACAGGGAAATGTCTCCTAGTGCTTCCACTAAGCCTTGGTAGCTTGCTACTGCCCCGGAACACTTAGGCTGGCCGGCATGTGTCCTTCTTCGTTCTTGTGTCTGTCCCTTAGGGGAAATGTCACGCGTTGTTCCTTTAAGTCCTTGTAGCTTGCTACGACTTGGGTTCATACGTTGATGACTGTCACGTTCGTTGCTGGGTCATGTATGCCTGTCTCTGTAATTTAGTGCCACTTTTGGTTTGTAACTAGTCATGTCGGCCCGGGTTCTCTGTCATATGGATGCTAGAGACACTATCATATACGTGTGTCAAAATGCGCAAACGGTCCCGGGCCAGGTAAGGTGGCACACGTGGGGATACCGTGCGTGAGGCCCCAAAGTGATATGATGTGTTACAGGCTAGACCTGTGTGTCAAGACCCCGATCCTAAGTCACACAGGTCTAGCCTGTAAGACATTATATCACTTTGCGGCCTCACGCACGGTATCCCCACGGGTGCCACCTTACCTGGCCCGGGACTGTTTGCGCATTTTGGCACACGTATATGATAGTGTCGCTAGCATCCATATGACAGAGAACCCGAGCCGACATGACTAGTTAT
>LR738712.1:296177277-296192214 GCA_902687465.1 Secale cereale
CTAGCCTGTAAGACATTATATCACTTTGCGGCCTCACGCACGGTATCCCCACGGGTGCCACCTTACCTGGCCCGGGACTGTTTGCGCATTTTGGCACACGTATATGATAGTGTCGTCAGGACCCCGATCCTAAGTCACACAGGTCTAGCCTGTAACACATCATATCACTTTGCGGCCTCACGCACGGTATCCCCACGGGTGCCACCTTACCTGGCCCGGGACCGTTTGCGCATTTTGGCACACGTATATGATAGTGTCGCTAGCATCCATATGACAGAGAACCCGAGCCGACATGACTAGTTATAAACCAAAAGTGGCACTAAATTACAGAGACATGCATACATGACCCAGCAACGAACGTGTCGGTCATCAACGTATGAACCCAAGTCGTAGCAAGCTACAAGGACTTAAAGGAACAACGCGTGACATTTCCCCTAAGGGACATTCACAGGAACGAAGAAGGACACATGCCGGCCAGCCTAAGTGTTCCGGAGCAGTAGCAAGCTACCAAGGCTTGGTTGAAGCACTAGGAGACATTTCCCTGTAAGATAGGCTACCAAAGGTAAACAACTAGGTGTCGGATCCCACACATAGCAATACACATTACACGTACGCATAACATGCAAGTATGTGCTGTACAACATGGCATCACAACATAACTCAACAACTCATATAGATAAAGGCCCAGAAGAGCCATCATAGCATTTATTACAAGCAGAGGTCACATGACCCAACATACAGAGCATACATGCAACGGAAGCAAAACATGTCTGAGTATAGACAACTACAAATGAAAAAGGCTGAGGAGCCTGACTATCTAAAAGACCCTCCCAAGGGTACAAGATCGTAGCTGAGGTAACAAGCTAAACGTCGAAGTCCACGCGGAATCACTAGCGAGACTGAAGTCTCTCTGCAAAAACATAGATTAAGCAAACGTGAGTACAAAGGTACTCAGCAAGACTTACATCAGAACTAGCTACATATGCATCAGTATCAACAAAGGGGTGGTGGAGTTTGACTGCAGCAAGCCAGCTTTGACTCGGTGGCTATCCTGAACTACGACTGCAAGTAACTCTTTTGAGGTGGCGCACACGAGTCCACATATTCACCAATCAATACACCACTATGGATCCGCTCCCGTCTCCATACGAGAAGGCCATCCATAGCACTCACGCTTATCTTGCGCGTTTTAGAGTATCCACTTTCACTTGTCTATGAACTGTTATAGGCAACCCAGAAGTCCATTACCGCGGACACGGCTATTCGAAATAGATCATATATAACCCTGCAGGGGTGTACTTCTTCACACATGTTTCCACCACTTAGCGTCTGCACACGACATGTGCTCGGCAGACTTCAAGCGAAAGCCGGCGTGGGTGTAGACCACGACCTAACCAACCACTCAAGTCTCTCGTCCAGGTTTATCGCCTATTTGGGTTCCATCCGTGGGGTGATCCGGTCGGGGTGTCGCTCACGACCCCAAACTATGTGTACAGGGTTCCCGCGTCACCAAACGGGCGACCGGTACACCGTGCCACATACCTGCCGCGTCACAGCCCACCCCGAGGGTTAGCGCTATGCACGACCTCCAGTAAACTACAAACACCAGAAACTAATTGCAACTCCTGAACAGAGAACAAGGGCAGTCAATAAGTCGAGCGGGGTCATATTTCAGGGCCCAACGTGTGGTAGTAGCTGTTCATGGATCAACCAACACAGAACTCAGTTCCTGAGGACGAATTCAATGAGACAACCCGCCATGTACTCCTACATGGCCTCTCATCGCTACCTTTACCAAATCGTGTTCACACACTTAGCTCACATACAGTAGGACATGTTCATCACATTCCAATTCATCCCCGATGAATCAGACCGGACACAACTCTAAGCAATAGCAGGCATAACCAGAAAGCATGAATGAGTAGGCACAACATGGCTCAAACAACTCCTACTCCTACTAGTGGGTTTCAACTATTTACTGTGGCAATGACAGGTCATGCAGTGGAAAGGGGTTCAACTACCGCAGCATGTAACAGTTGAAGCGTTGTTGTCCTAATGCAGTAAGGAGAGGAAGAGCGAGAGAGTGGGATTGTATCGGAATGCTCAATGGAGTTTTGCTTGCCTGGCACTTCTGAAGATAACATTGGGTCTTCATCGGTGTCATCGATCACATCGTCGGAACAGCGTCTACTGAGAGGGGACAAACACCAGCAACAGAGAAGGAACACGATCAATGCAATGCGACAATATGATGCATGATCATGACATGGCAATATGTTGTTGATTGAGCTAATGCAACTAGCAACCATATTAAATGAAGTTGGTTTGAACCAAAGGTTCAAATTCAAACTCCATATGTGACTATTTAAATGCCATTTAATTGATTTGACCTGATCAGCAGGTTTAACTTGTTCAAACATGCATGAAAATGCCATAAACATATTCCTTGAAGTTTTCTGATCATTTTTCATATATAAATTATTTTCATCCGAGTTATAGATTAATTTCTGTGATTTTTAGAAGTTTTGGCTATTTTCTGAAAATAAATAAATCATTTCTGATTTATTTAAAATCCCAGAAAAGCATTTATGACATCAGCACTGTGTCACTCTGACGTCACCTTGTCAACAGGGTCGGCCAGGGTCAAACATGACGTGCGGGGTCCACACGTCAGTGGCTCTGCTAATTAACATGGTTAATTAGCACTAACTAAATCCTAAACTATAATTAGACAGGGCAGGGCCCACATGTCAGTGACTAACTAATTAACCAAACAATTAGTACTAACCTAGGTTAATTAACAGGGCAGGCCCCACTTGTTAGCGAGTTAGTGGTTGACTAAGGGCGTGGGGCCCATACGTCAGTGACCCGGGGTGGTCAACCCAACGGTCAAAAATGTCAAAAACGCCGGCGGCTCGTCGCCGGCGGCGACAGACGCGGCGGAGGGCTCAGGTTTCGTCCCACGGCGACCAAATCAAAGGCCGAGGCCATCTACGGAACGAGGAGACTCGTCCGCATTGAATGGTGCAAGCGGGAGGAGCTGGGGTGGAGCGGGCGAGTTACTGATCCTAGTGGCGTGCTCGACTGTGAGGCACCGCGCCTGTGGCCACGTCGGCGAGTTGGCCGACGGCGGTGGTTTTCGGTCAGCAAGGGGGCGGCGGCTACAAGGCGTAATCGAGCCCGGGGATAGGGGGGTTCGAAGCGTGAGCTCACAGCGGTCGCAGAGGCCGTCGAAGCGGGCTTGGAGAAGGTCGGACGGCGACGTACGGGCGGTGGTGATCTCCGGTGCCGAAGGTTGAAGACGACGGCGGGGAAGGCGCTGCAGGGCTTCTGGCATCGTGTGCGTCGGTGGGGAGCTTCAGGGCGATGCGGCCAGACATCTGAAACACGAAGTAATGCAAAGGCATTAGAATTTCTGGAAGAAATCGGGCATCATAACAACTGTAAATGCTCAAAAAAGATTTTTGAGACATCATACAAATGATAGCATAGCCACTGAACAATATCATATCAAGGTTCCGGGTCCAACTAATCATCATACTAGAAGGGTAGAAACTGAACTGAGGCTTGAAACCGACAATCCTAAGAGTCTACGGATTAGTAACACGTGAACCTAGTAAGGATGAGAGGCCTAGTCCTAAACCCCCGTATAAAGAATAGGCTGACTCAGATCAGAAGGGCATAAGGTAAAGAAGTAAAAAGAGCCTTACGTTCCCTTCCACAATCAATTCCCCTACATATTACTAATTTTTTTTTCTAGACTCAACATCGACCAGTTTGCCTTGAGAAACCTATAGGCAGTCCGGCTCTGATACCAACGCTATCATTCCCATTTCAAGTTTCTGGGGAAAGTAAACATGATGCACACTCTAGCTAGCACTGGGCAGTAACAGAAGCTAGGGATGTGACATGAGTTTCCTCTCAAATGCAATACCCTCTTTCCTAGGGTTCCTGTTTAGAATATGCTTTTTAAGCACATCGCAAAGGATTTGATGCCCTTTGAGGCTTTTGTACATGCCTGTCACATACAATTCATTCAACCCTGCATTTTTGTCAGTAGCATTGGTGGTTTCCTCTATTGAGGAAATTGTCACCACATAATCATTTGAAGAAATTGTAGCGATAGAAGAATTTGAACATTCAGCAGAAGAATTTGCATTTTCTCGTTCAACACATTTTAAGCACGGTGCATCAAATACTTCCTGAGCGGTATTGATATGTTGGGCAAGCAACGAATCATTTTGCTTTTGAAGATCTTCATGGATCACACTTAGTTTCTCAAGATATTTCTTTCTTTGAAGAAATACATAAGGAAGCTTTTCATGAATGGCTAAGAGAGTTTCATGACGATCTTGAAGGTTGTCAAACTTGGACTATAGTGATTGAAGATTATCAGTCAGAGTTTGAGATCGGTTCAGTTCCTCACCCAACAGGTCATCGCTTTTGTCTAGTTGATGTTCAACCCTTTCCAAAGCTTTTTGTTGTTTCCCGACAATATTAGCAAGTTTAAAATAGCTTGGTTTGAGGTTTTCATCAGATTCATCTTCACTAGAATCAGAAGAGGAGGGATACTCGAGTACCTTGGCACCTTTTGCCATGACATATGATGCAGATGATGATGATTCAGGTTCGAAAGTCATCATTTTGAGTGATTCCTTGAACTCGAGGAACCAGGGATCCTGACGAGTTCGATGACCTTCATAAACGTCAGAGATTCGTTCCCAGATAAGCTTTGCATTGCAAAGATGCATAATGCGCTTGAACTAATCTCTGGATAGGCAGGAGCATATGATATCCCTCGCCATGATATCCAGCCGAGTGTACTTGCGAATGTCATAATCATGCGTCGTCTTGCATAGATCGGCAAGACCAATCTTAGTAACGGTCCATAGCTCACTATTCATAGCCAAGAGGCGCTTCCTCATCATGGCCTTCCACTTAGGATAGTCATGACCGTCAAATATGGGGCATGACACTTTCTTCATACCTGCGGTCGACATAACTAAAACTCGAGGTGGTTAAACCAAAATCACACAGAACAAGGGAGTACCTTATTCTGATACCAATTGGAAGTGCATTATATCGACTAGAGGGGGTGAATAAGAGATTTTTACAAATTCGTCACGGAGGAATTACTTCCTGATGAAATAGCTAAGTGACGAACTACAAACATCAGAATAAGTACTCAGATGCAGGTATAATAGACAGTAGCATAGTTATCATGATGAAATGAAACAAGCACAGAGCACAAGTAGCATGTAAACAGGATAAGCAGGCAGAAGACAAAATGACGGAAGAAATAGGATTGAGGAAATTGAGAAAGTCTTTAGTCAAAGTCTTCAAACAGTAACGATCAAATGTATCAACAAGTAAGCGATGAAATGAAGGAGTTGATGAGATATAACTAGTAGCTCGCTGAATACAATGATTTGGTAGACTAGTTCCAACTATTCTGACAGTTGTATGTCTAGTTAGGTATGCTTGGTATTTAAACCAAAGGACACACAGTCCTTACCGTATTCCCCTTGAGCCAAGGTCACATAGTCCTCGCCCAATCACTCGTGGTAAGTCTTCAAGGCGACTTCCAAACCTTCACATACTTGGTCACCGGGTAATCCATAATTCCTCTTGGATGCTCTAGACCATTGACACCTAAACGTCTGGAAGATGCACAATCTTCAAAGGTAACAAGTATCGGTTCCACACAGGAACAATCTCTTCAGTGATGCTCAATCACTTTGGGTTTTAGGTGTAGGGGTTTTGGGTTTTTCCTCACTGATGATGTTCGCTCAAAGTCCTTGGAGGATGGGTTGCTCTAAATGACAAGTGTCAGTTTCTCTCGGAGCAGCCAACCAGCTTGTGGTTGAAGGGGGCGGCTATTTTGTCACACCCGGATTTTCATGCCGCAACATTTAAGATGATAATCATGCTAAAATATGGTTTGACCAAAAACTTTTGAGTGTTTTTGACTTTGCTTGATTTGGTTTTCTGTTTGCTGTTCGCAAGTGCTCTAAAAATCAAATAAATCCTCCTACTATTGTACTCTTTCTCCTTGCTCCAAAACTTTGCCCAATGATCATGCCATGTGTATAGAACAAAATATAATTTTCTTAAAGAAATGATTTGGCCAAAAGGTATTTTCTGAATTTAGTTTTCCAAAACCCCCTATATTGAGATATGAACTACAAGTACCAAATTAATGGTGTCAAAAATCTTTCAAATAATATATTTGACTCCTATTAGGTACATGACTCCCATAAACCACAAAAGTATAATTTTAAATTTTATTTTCCTATTTTATTTAAAGGCTTTTTCTTTAGGCCAGAAATGGTCTTTAGTAGGTTAAAATTATTTAACTGTTTCCAAAATATTTGAGAAAATTTAGGGAAACTCATAGGACATATACTGTCCATATATAAAAGTTTCAACACATCGTCATGTTCAAAATATTGGACAAAACCCTCCAAAACCATTTCTACCCATTTCAAGTGTTTGAAATATTTCTAAAAGAAATATTTTCAAATAAATCCAAGAAAATTCTAGCATGTCACATATGACATATTTGATGATCTTGCCAAGCCTCATGCCTTGAAGATCAAGGAAACATCATCAAACCCCTTCAAAACCATTTCTGTCCATTTTGAAGTTTGAGCAACTTTACATTGACAAACTTGTCCAAATGCTCTCAAACTTGGTGCAGATGCTCAAATGATGAAATCCTGTATATAGATCAAATTGCACAAGTTGGAGAGGAAGATACCTTGGTCAAAGTGCCTCAAAACCCTCTTTGTACAAAACCAAATTTGAACAACTCTACATTGCCAACTTTTTACTTGTGACCTCAAAATTTGTGGACATGCTCACAACCCCAAATTATGACACTACACCAAGTGGTGCATCAAGGAGGAATGATTTGCATGACTAAATCTTGGTAAAGCCAATTCTATTGATTTCTAGGGTTTTCTAAAGTTACATTGGCAACTTTCTTCAAATCAGCTCAAAATTGGTGGACAACCTGAATTCTATATGCCATTTGATCCTGTTAATTCTCATGTAAATTAGAAAACATTTGCTTGCCGAAACAACATCAAACACCATCTGTCCTTTGGCCAAAACCCCCATTTTGCCCCCTCTCACTATTCTCTTTTGCTTCAAATTTTTAGCATAGCTATTCCTAGTCCCCTTCTACCTCTTGTAACAATTTCAAAACCATAGCTCCATTATTGGGGGGTGATAGCATCACTTCCTCTCTCTGGACAATACAATTCTCACTCTCTCTCAACCCACCTCCCTCCCATTGGGTCTCCGGGGCATCCAAGGCCACCACCCCTTTGTTTACTCCTTCCCTGACCCCCTAGACACTACTGGCCACGCCCTGGGCGCCAAAAAGATGCCAATGCCAGTGATATGCTTCCTCAGTTCGGCTAGTGCGCGTCCGTCCTCGGGACCCGCAGGAGCTCGCCCCGCTCTCATTTCCCTCCCCCCGAGTCCAGAAACTCGCCTAGGAGGGCCGTAGACATGACGCAGAGTGCCGTTTTGGCCTCTGGCTTCGCCTAGGCCGTGGCCGTGGACGTCATCTCTGACCTCTGTGTCGATGCACGTCACCACCTACACCTCCCCATAGACCCCCAAGGCCAACCCACTCCCCTCCCATGCCTTCTTCCTCCTCCTCGGCCACCATTGCCGCCTCAGGCCCATGCTCTAATTCAGGCACGCCGGCCTCTCCCTCTCCCTCTAACCACCACCAGAGTCCCTCATGATCTCCCTTGAGCCTCCCCGCAGTTTCCCTCCATCTCCGGCGACTTGTGGCGCCGTGCCCAACTTCGGCCGAAGTAGCCGTCCGCCCTTGTCATGGCTTTGCTTGTTCCAGAGCCCATCGGCAGGCAGGCTACCCCCTACGGATGCGTCCCACCGCGCCGGCCATTCCGGTGGCCGGGGCATCGCTGGGGGCGGCCCGAGTCGATGGGGCAACGCCAGCGAGCGCTCGGTCCTGCCTCCCCTGCCTCGCCTCTGATCGAGCGGGAGGAGGTAGACAAGCCTGCCAGGCGGGGCCTGCTTGTAAGCGACCCAAATGCCGGGCCCGCACATAAGTGGAGACGACCTCTCTGATCAGCGCTGCCTCGCGTAGGAGGCTTATTCTACTGAAAGCGCCATCGACGTGGCCTCCTGCGTCGCGGCTTTGCTGTTGGGCCGGCCAAGTGGCCATCCAACGCCAGGTGCACGTTATAAGGTAGTATCTTTTTTTTCTTTATCAAGTGAACTTGAAAAATCCATAAACAACTCAAATGGTGTCCAAATTTGATGATTCAAATTTCTACTGGCTCCATAAACCAAGGTCTATTTGATGGGCCACAGTGGACATTTCTGTTGCTCTTGGTTTTCATTGGATCTAATAAAAAGGTTATTTATCCACATAAGTCCACTTCAAAAATCAATATTATATTCATTTCAACTCCAAATCTAGTGAAACCAATTTCTAAATGTTTCTAAAATCATGCCTGATTTAATGGGTACTCTTACTCATTTTTATAAAAAGGCATTATGTAGACAACTTGTAGATCCCTTAAATCCCTTGTTTCAATCATATTGAAATGTTCAAAAATACTCACTGATCCAATTCCAGTAAAACCACTTTTGTCATTTTACATATGACCAGAGATATCCTAGAAAAGTCCTACTCCTATTTTTAGAACACTTTTATATTTGCCTTGTTATGTTACTTATTATGTTTGTTTCCGACGTTAGTTGATGAAGTAGACGGAGTATTTGGAGAAGGACCAGAAGATTTGAAGACCCCAAGGACTTGGCTAAAACAGGAAAGCAACCCTTTGACCATGACTGTGAAACCCTTCTTATGCATGTCATATAGCACTTTATTATTGTTGCATCGAAATCATGATGAGGTGGTAACCACCTTGGTGGGTTTCCCCCGATACTTCCTTGTTGACTCTTGCATTTTGCATGAGCCTACCTTCCTATGAGGGTAATGCGGGTGGGAGTAGATAGGATACTAAAGTAGCGGCTATGCAAATGGGTCAGGGTTATGCATGGAAAGAAATACGTGTGGTTTGACATACTTGCAAATAACCTAGTGGGTGCCACTAATGCCCCTGGGAGTTGATGATGAATTAGGGCACTACTTGGTGGAGAAGTAGTGTACTGAGGCTTCATGAAAGTGTTGTTTACAAAGACAGATTAGATTTAAGATTTGTCAACCGTCCCAACCAAACATGTACAACCACTCTATCCCTTTATGGGACGGGGCATTATTACCTAGGACGATACTAGCATGGTTCCCACATTACTAGTGACGGGGGTGACATGAGGTCACTCTCGCGACGGGGTCGTGCTTGGATAGGCGGCCATGATAGTTTTCATAGGACACGGGACACACCGTTGGTCCCTGCGTGTATGTGTGATAATGGAAAGGGCGGAGTCCCAAGATCTTGATGTTTATATACAAAGGACATGTACCAACAAGTGGACCCTATGTTATTGTCGCCTAGGGAAAGATAGTGATTGGGTGCTTTCCCCAAGTACTTCAGGTACTGCGGGATCATGGGTGACACGAAGGCTTCCTGGATCTTGTGGGTAAAGTGTGCAACCTCTGTAGAGTGTAAAACTATTCGAATAGCCGTGTCCACGGTCAAGGACAGTTGGGTGGTGCTGCTTAGACTATGTCCATATGTTTCTAGGAAACAACACAGTTTGGTAAATGTGATGTGACTCGTGAGGAAGTCACGATGAGCTTGAGCATGAGTTGTTCATAACACTTCGTCGATATTGATGTCTGTAACCTCCTAATACTTGTTGCATACACATTCTTATCCTTGATAAACGTTGATCATACTTGCATGAGGAAAACTAGCTTTTCACAAAACTGCCAATTAGCAGTAGAGCCTTGCATTACTATTCTATTATCACTCTTGGGTTGCTTGCGAGTACATTCAAAGTACTCATTGGCTTGCCACTAGTTATTTAATTAGCCAGGCGTGAAAGAACAGGATATAACGAAGATTCTTTGGTGACGAACATGCGTGCTAGGACGCTTCCCAGTGAGAATGCCTGAAGGGTTAAGGCAGATGGCATGGGTCCATGTTGTTATTGATGATTTCCACTGCGATGATACACTCAAGGCTTGACCGTAATGGTCCTACTTATGTAAGATGGTATGTATGGATGTAAGACTCTTGTTATTCAGCTTCTGTATGTTGACTGAGCATTGATCTTTGGGATCACTGTACACGTGTAGTCGGTGATCACGACTTATAAGTCGGGGTCCCCACAGAGCTGATACCAGAGCCATCCTGGCTGTAGGAAGCCTTAGTTAGCATGGTCGTTAGTTAGGGTAAAAATATTTTCAAAACTATCGCTTATTTTTTGAAATACTATTTATACTTCTCTTCCCTTCTGAAGTTTTTGAAACTAAGATTTATTTACCTTATTGACCTCTTCCCCTTCCAAACTTTTGCAAACGGTCGCTAGCACCCTCAAGCCCCTGACCATGGGATTCCTTGTAATCCTCGTGCATAACCTAGAAGTAGTACACCTAGCCAAAAAGTCACCCACCTCTTTATAACACAAGTGTTGACGACACCACAACAAGACGATACCAACAGAAGGTACATCCTCGAGGAATGAGGACGTGAAGACCCAGAGGATTCTGACACCTTTGACATTATCCCAAGATGATGCAACCTTAGCCTACGATGATCAGGGCATAGGATATGCAAGATCATGATATACATCGCTAATAGAGCAACCATGTCCTTACCATTATTGTATCGGCAACCACCGGTGGATGAGAACAATGTGTCCGACACTCTTCATCCCCCACTCTCGGTAACAATATTGTCAACAATGTGTCCGACAGATTGTACCTCTACTATGCCTTGTTAATGTGATTGCATAAAGGATTGCCTACCTAGTACCATCGACACCTTAGAAGGCAAAAGGAATTGTCCTAATTAAGAAGACAAGAGAATACCAACTCAATGCCTGCTATGAGGAGCCACCTTCATCCCATCACTTCAACAGGCGAGAAGTTGTTGAAGACTCTTCAGGTTCAACCCGGATCGTTTCGTCGAACAACTACAAGAGATGTAGCGACACCTAAGGAATATCCGAAAGACTGCACGGGACACGAAGCAAGCACGACTAGTGAGTCCGAGAATCCCTAGGGTAGGATGAGTCATGTACCCCCTATGCGCAGTCGAGTCTGTATGATGGTTCGAATAGAACCATGATTGTGTGTTGCTTGTTTTTATTTGTTTGTGATTTAATATCAGTTGCCCTTTTTGCCCTAGGCAACAAGTACGCGACTATATCACCTTCCTTATCTTAATGCTTGTGTTTGGCCCTTTCGGCACTTGTTTGTTTGCACTTGCACTATAGAACCCCCTTTAGGCATCCCACCTCCTCTATGATACTTTTTCCTCTCATCTCTCTCCTCAACTGAAGACCGGCAAGACAAGATACACCAAGGATTCTACTTCGGAAACAAATTGGCACTGAAGACCTTTTTGCTACAGCCTCCCCGACCAAGTGCAACCCCGTAGAGTTACGTTTACCCCTCAGGGCTAGAAACCCATCCCCAGACCCTTCGAGACTTCACGAGATACCCCAGCTCGAATCCTTAACCATGTGCTTAACCTGGAGAATTGAAAGAGAACCAGTTAAGCCTATGTAACCTTGCACATCACTAGGTTCGTTATGGAACTAGTGGACATAGGGAGCTAGCACATTACAATCCTAAGGTAGCATCAGAATGGACAATGCCATAGGGAAGACAAATTTGAGGATAGAGGAATAGAGGACAAATGACTTTATGAGTTTATATCGGTGACCTTGAGGAATTATCTGAGACTTCTGGATTATGAGGCTTTCATGGTTGGTAGATGAACATGGTGGGATCATGGAGTAGCATAACTTTCATTGCACCTGAGTAGATTGGATTTTGTAGGATAATTATGATTGCAAGCTGAAGTTCTTGCAAGTATAAGGATTTGACTTAGCTAGGGGGTATTGATAGAAGATAGTTGATATTACGATAATGACTTGGGGAAAGTGTAGGAATTCTCGTTGAAATGGTATTTGGATTTAAGTCGGAAATTGTAGTTAAATATGTCTACATGGTTCAGAGTAAATTGGATTTAGACTGATGATCTCAATCATGATATGATCTTTCTCGATGGACGACAAACTAGGAGATTGGATTAATTGTCGGAGTTGATTTAGGGATCTACATAAGCATGACCTCAGAGTTTACTTGATCATGATGATGGGAATTGATGGACTTGTTTTATTAATGGATAGCCCTTTCAAGTATTCGGGGATTACAGGATATTAGAAGATCACGTGGAACACCATAAACATTGGATTTGTAGTATTAATAGATTATGTAGTGAATGATGGAAGTTAATGGGCTATTAGAGTTTATTCATAAGAAGGAAACAAGATCTTGGAGTCGCATACCATGTGTTTCCTTAGGATACATATGCACTATCTTGGACCTTAGAAGGATAGGCTGAGCACTTCGATTGTGATGTTTAATTCAAGCCTAGCAGGTTGTATGCCCTACCCATGGATTCTTAGGGGTAGCCATACATATGATTTTGGGGATCGTAGACTTGTATGATTTTGTTAGACCTCCTCTCGGGATCCATAAGGATAAGGATGGGGATAGCATGAGTGATGATTGGAGTTGACCTATATGAGATAATGCTTTCGGTGGTATAAGGTTATTTGTTTAAAGGACTAGGTAGAACTATTGTCATCTCAGAAACTATGCTCAAGGATAAGATAATAAACGTTCACTCACACACTAGAATCCTCAAAACTCTTAAGCCCCACCAAGCCAAAACATGGTCGGACCATGATCACGGGCTTTGACACTAAGTCAAGAAGACCTATGCCAATACTAAACCAAGACCACCACCAATACCCTAGCCTACTTTGTGTACCCCATAGACTTCATGGAGTACTTGGACAAGTTAGTTGCAATCATTATTGATGACATACTTCTCTACCCGAAGATGGAAGAATAGCCACAAGTGAGAGAACATCTGAAGACTGCCATGTCAAGGAGGAAGAACTAAACCAACCAGCATCGTCAAGAAGTAAACTTCCGCGTTGAAGACCATGGGTATCTGCAAGCCACTCCTCACAAAAGAACCAAGCATTTCCATTGTCGAAAAGAAGCTCACACCAAGATATATCGCCCCCTCCAAGACCACTGCAAGACGAAGAGTACACGGCTACCAGCTAGAGTTACCACCAGAACCACCCACTGTGCACAATGATTTTCCACATGACACAACTCCGGAAATGTTTCCAACTTCCTAACTAACCCAATCCCTACAAGGACATCAGTAACCGAACCATTGACGTCTAGCCCGACCTGACCTATGCGAGAGGCCCCTTTTTCAACCTGGATCAAGAAGGACGTTATACACGAAGCCATACCATCAATTACTTCAAGGTTCAATGGATCACTACTCGGAAGCAGAAGCAACATGAAGAAGCGAAGACTACCCCAGATCCAAGTTCCAGTACTCCTTTCCACGCCTAGTTTGGGAATCTCGGGGACGAGATTCTTGTATGGGGGGTAGGTCTATCACACCCTTATTTTCATGCCACAACACTTAAGATGATAATCATGCTAAAATGTGGTTTGACAAATAACTTTTAAGTGTTTTTGACTTTGCTTGATTTGGTTTCATGTTTGCTGTTTGCAAGTGCTCTAAAAATCAAATAAATCCTCCTACTCTTGTACTCTTTCTCCTTGCTCCAAATTTTTTCCCAATGATCATGCCATGTGTATAGAACATAATAGAATTTTCTTACAAAAATGATCTGCCCAAAAAGTATTTTCTGAATTTATTTTTCCAAAAACTCCTAAATCGAGACTTGAACTACAAGTACTTAATTAAGGGTGTGAAAAATCTTTCAAAGAGTATATTTGACTCCTATTAGGTATAGGACTCACATAAACCACAAAAGTATTATTTAAAGTTATTTTCCTATTTTATTTAAAGGCTTTTTCTTTAGGCCAGAAATGGTCTTTAATAGCTTAAAATTATTTAACTGTTTCAATAATATTTGAGAAAATTTAGGGAAACTCATAGGAAATATATTGTCCATATATAAAAGTTTCAACACATGGTCATTTTCAAAATATTGGACAAAACCCTCCAAAACCATTTCTTCCCATTTCAAGTGTTTGAAATATTTCTAAAAGAAATATTTTCAAATAAATCCAGGAAAATTCTAGCTTGTCACATATGACATATTTGATGATATCATGCCTTGAAGATCAAGAAAACATCATCAAACCCCCTCAAAACCATTTCTGTCCATTTTGAAGTTTGAGTAGCTTTACGTTGACAAACTTGTTCAAATACTGTCAAACTTGGTGCACATTCTCAAATGATATAATCCTGCATCTATACCAAATTGCACAAGTTGGAGAGGAAGATACCTTGGTCAAAGTGCCTCAAAACCCTCTCTGTATAGAACCAAATTTGAACAACTCTTCATTGCCAAATTTTACTTGTGACCTCAAAATTTGCGGACCTGCTCACAACCCCAAATTATGACAGTACACTAAGTGGTGCATACATGAGGAATGATTTGCATGACTAAATCTTGGAAAAGCCAATTCTGTTGATTTCTAGGGTTTGGCAAAGTTACATTGGAAACTTTCTTCAAATGAGCTCAAAATTGGTGGAGAACCTCAATTCTATATGCATTTTGATCATGTTAATTCTCATGTAAATTGGAAAACATTTGCTTGCCCAAAACAACATCAAACACCTTCTGTCCTTTGGCCAACACCCCCCATTTTGCCCCTGTCACTATTATCTTTTGCTTCAAATTTTTACCACATCTATTCCTAGCCCCCTTCTAACTCTAGTAACAATTTCAAACCCACAACTC
>LR738712.1:296192258-296266625 GCA_902687465.1 Secale cereale
GGGGGGTGAGAGCATCACTTTCTCTCTCTGGACAACACAATTTTCACTCTCTCTCAACCCCACCTCTCTCCCATTGGGTCACCAGGGCATCCAAGGCCACCACCCCTTTGTTTACTTCTCCCCTGACCCACTAGACACTAGTGGCCATGCCCTGGCGCCAAAAAGATGCCAATGCCAGCCATATGCGTGCTCTAGAGAGCGCTACAGTGCACCAGAGCACTGTAGCCGCTCACTGCCTGAGCCACCCGACCGCCTTGGCCCTCCCCCGCGCGCCTGCCGAGGACCCTCGGCGTCCTCAACACCACAGCGTGCCATCCCCATCCGTCCTCTATCCCTCCTGCCCATGCTCACGCGTGCCCAAGCGCCTCCAAGTTCCGCCAGTGTGCGCCCGTGCTCTGGACCTGCAAGAGCTGGTCCCACTCTCATTTCCCTTCCCCTGAGACCTGAACTTTGCCAAGTAGGGCCATAGACACGACGCAGAGCGCCATTTTGGCCTCTGGATTTGCCTAGGCCATGGCCGTGGACGTCGTCCATGGTGCACCTCGGCCCCGCTACATAGGGCAGTTCCCGACCTCTCTGTCGATGCGTGGCACCACCTACACCTCCCCATAGACCCCCAGGGCCAACCCCCTCCCCCTCCCGTGCCTTCTTCATCCTCCTTTGCCGCCATTGCCGCCTTGGGCCCCTACTCAAATTCAGGCGCCCCTGCCTCTCCCTCTCCCTCCAACCACCACACGAGCCTCTACGATCTCCCTTGAGCCTCCCCGCAGTTTCCATCCATCTCCAGCGGCTTGTGGCGCCGTGCCCAACATCGGTCGAAGTAGCCGCCCGCCTTGGTCGTGGCTTTGCTCGTTCCAGAGCCCACCGGTGGGCAGGCTACCCCCCTATGGATGCACCCCACCACGCCGGTCATTCTGATGGCCGGGGCATCGCCGGGGGCGGCCCGAGTCGACGGGGCAACGCTGGCGAGCGCTCGGCCCTGCCTCCCCTGCCTTGCCTCTGTTCGAGCGGGAGGAGGGAGACAAGCCTGCCAGGTGGGGCCCGTTATTAAGTGACCCAAAGGCCAGGCCCGCGCATAAGTGGATACGGCCTCTCTGATCAACGCCTCCCCGCATAGGAGGCATATTCTTCCGATCGCTCCATGGACATGGCCTCCTATGTCGTGGCTGAGCTGCTGGGCCCGCCCAGTAGCCATCCAATGCCCTGTGCGCGTTATAAGGTAGTATCTTGCTTTTATTTTTCTTTATCCAGTGAACTTAAAAAATCCCTACACAACTCAAATAGTGTCCAAATTTGGTGATTCAAATTTCTACTGGCTCCATAAATCAAGGTCTATTTGATGGGCCAAAGTGGACATTATTGTTGCTCTTGCTTTTCACTGGATCTAGTAAAAAGGTCATTTATCCACATAAGTCCACTTAAAAAATCCATATTATATTCATTTCAACTCCAAATCCAGTGAAACCAATTTCTAAATGTTTCTAAAATCATGCCTGATTTTTAGAGCACTTTTATATTTGCCTTGTTACATTGCTTATTATGTTTGTTTCCGACGTTTGTTGATGAAGTAGACGGAGTATTTGGAGAAGGACCAGAAGATTTGAAGACCCCAAGGACTTGGTTAAAATAGACAAGCATCCCTTTTACCATGACTGTGAAACCCTACTTATGCATGTCATATAGCACTTCATTATTATTGCATCAAAATCATGATGAGGTGGTAACCACCTTGGTGGGTTGCCCCCGATACTTCCTTGTTGACTCTTGCATTGTGCATGACCTTACCTTCCTATGAGGGTTATGCGGGTGTGAGTAGATATGATGCTAAATTAGCGGCTACGCAAATGGGTCAGGGTTATGCATGGAAAGAAGTAAGTGTGGTTTGACATACTTGCAAGTAACCAAGTGGGTTCCAATAATGCCACTGGGAGTTGATGATGAATTAGGGCACTACTTGGTGGAGAAGTAGTGTACCGAGGCTTGATGACAGTGTTGTTTACAGAGACGAACTAGATTTAAGATTTGTTGACCGTCCCAACCAATCATGTACAACCACTCTACCCCTTTATGGGACGGGGCAATATTGATTACCTAGGCTGATACTAGCATGGTGCCCACATTACTAGTGACGGGGGTCACGTGAGGTCACTCTCGGCATGGGGTCGTGCTTGGATAGGTGGCCATGACTATTTTCATAGGGCACCGAACACACCGTTGGTCCCTGTGTGTATGTGTGATAATGGAAACGGCGGAGTCCCAAGATCTTGATGTTTATACACAAAGGCCATGTACCAACGAGTAGACCCTATGTTAGTGTCGCCTAGGGAAAGATAGTTATCGGGTGCTTCCCCCGAGTACTTCAGGTACTGCAGGATTATGGGTGACACGAAGGCTTCTCGGATCTTGTGGGTAAAGTGTGCATCCTCTGTAGAGTGTAAAACTATTCGAATAGCCGTGTCCACGGTCAAGAACAATTTGGTGATGCTGCTTAGACTATTTACATTTGTTTCTGGAATACAACACAGTTTGGTAAATTGATGTGATTCGTGAGGAATTCAAGATGAGCTTGAGCATGAGTTGTTCATAACTCTTTCTCGATATTGATGTCTGTAACCTCCTGATACTTGTTGCAGACGCATTCTTATCCTTGATAAACGTTGATCATACTTGTAGGAAGAAAACTAGCTTTCCGCAAAACTGCCAATTTAGCAGGAGAGCCTTGCATAATTATTCTGTTATCACTCTTGGGTTGCTTGCGAGTACATTCAAAGTACTCATTGGCTTGCCACATGTTATTTTACTGGCTAGACATGAAAGAACATGATATGACGAAGATTCTTTGGTGACGAATATGCGAGCTAGGATGCTTCCCAGTCAGAATGCCTGTAGGGTTAAGGCAGATGGCATGGGTCCAAGTTCTTATTGAAGATTTCCGCTGCGATGATACACTCAAGGCTTGACCATAGTGGTCCTACTTATGCAAAACGATATGTATGGATGTATGACTCTTGTTATTCACCTTCTTTGTGTTCAGTGAGCATTGATATCTGGGATCATTGTACTCGTGCATTTGGTGATCCTGACTTTTGAGTTGGGGTCCCCCCATATTTATAGCCAGTGAGTAGTCCGACATGCTAAGACAAAAATGCCCTTCAATGATATGACTATTAGGTGGATAAGCTATTTGGGACTACTGGCGCGTAGCACAACAACGGTTGGAAATTTGAGCTCTCAAATACCTCACGGCTATCATGTTTCTCACTTGTAGGCAATTCACATTAGCGAATTCCTAACTCCTCAGTCAGAACAAATTCCTCAAAGAACAGAAGAACTTCATCACTATCACTAAAGAATTGACTGAACTGTATGGGATTTACAAAGGCTTTGTCGGTGTTCTAGGAACCAGGGAACCCAGACTTGCCTACCTATGGGGCACGGCGTCGCTCCATCACCGGCCTGGAACGACCCATCTTCAGCATCAACACGCAAGACCCTCGCGAGGGGCCAAGACTCGCGAGGTGAATGACGCCAAGGCTGGATCCTGAGGAGCGGAGAGTTCTATGCAAGTCCCCACCTCGTGAGGTTCAAATGACACAAGACATGACGACCAAGGCCAGGAGGGCGCGGTACATCAGGTTTGTTCTTTGGTGCTCAAGAGGCAAGCGCAGGCTCGGAGTTCCGAGGAATTAGCCAAAGGTTTCCATTTCCATGCAACAAGACCAAGATCACTAGGACGAAGGTCACCACCGATCCCAGCATGGCATCACGGCTAGGAACTTTGTAGGCGGAGACCACCTTTCGTCTGTATAATATGTACTAGCTGCCCTCCTTCGAATTTGGCCATTGTGGAATCCCTTCTCTCCTTCATTTTGGGGGGAGAGGACCAAGGCCACTATAAATATAGCTTAGCCACCACCATAGAGGGGACGGATGATTCAGACCACCCTCACCCCCATACAAGCAAGAACACACCTCCTTAGGTTGTTCCTCCACTCTACTAGTTCATCCACAGCCCAGCTCGAAGCTAACCCACCACAAAGCAGGAATATGGTATTACACCGCAAGGTGGCCCAAACCTGGGCAAACTGGCTTGTCCCATTTCCTTCCATTTCATCGAGCTAGGCTGTTAGATCGACGAGTAGGCAGATAGGGGAAGTTGAGTTCTTCGTACGCACCCCAGAGTTTGAATCTATCTAGGGTCTGCGGAGCCCTAAATCCTACATTTGGCACTCTAGGTAGGGGTCCGTCGGAGCCTCCTTTCTTCAAATTGATTCGCCATTACTTCATCATCCTCATGGCTGATGTTCGTCGAGTTTGTGCTGAACACCGAGCCATCCTCACCACCTGTGTCACCCAGACAGTGCCTACCGGCTATGGCGTCCCCCGCCATTCACCGTCGCCTGCGGCAAACACCGCCACCGGCCCCGTGGCCCACGAACAACAAGATTCGTTGTTGCCGCCTTCCGTGCGGCGTGACGGTCGCACCGCCACCCCGACACTGACTCTCGTGGCCGCTTCGTCCTCGCACGCCCATCGTGGGCCCGCGAACTCGCAGGATGCGCTGCTCATGGCACGTGAGCTCCTGCGTTACCGCCCGACCGATGACCTCTATTAGGATTGATTGGACCGCATTGCCGAACTCGTCAGCACCACAGGAGAAGCTACGACATTGTCCCGTTCACTGCCTCCCCCACCACCTCAAGCAGGCAACATGGCCCATGGCGCACCACCCCCTCCTCTCCGCCGTGACATCATCCCCGAGCCAAGGCACGAGGCTCCCAGCGTGACCTGCCCTGCAGGGCGCCCACGTGCGATGAAGAAAGCTGCCAGGTGGTGCAGCGTCCCCAAGGCGAGGCACATGTGCTCCCAGCACCACCCTATCAAGGCCGCACGCCAACCCAGGCAGCGGTGCGCGAGCACCCGGACCAGGCTCCACCTCCTCAGCAGACCCCCGTGAGCGCGGCAGGCTGCCGAGCGTTCACCCCGAAGGTGTGTCGCGTCATGTGGCCCCACAAGTTCAAGCCAGACCTGCCTCCACACTGCGATGGAACACCTGACCCTGCCGAGTTCCTACAGCTCTACGAACTAAGCATCAAGGCGGCCAGCGGCGACGAGAAGGTTATGGCGAATTGGTTTCCCATGGCCCTCAAAGACTGCGCACATTCATGGCTCCTGAACCTCTCAACAGGGTCAATCTCCTCCTAGGATGAGCTGCGCGATCGTTTCATCTCGAACCTCCAAGGAACTCGCGACCGCGTCCCCGCGGTGGGCGACCTGCGGCGCATCAAACAACAACCGGGGGAGACCCCGCGCAAATCGATCCAGCGTTTCACCAATGTTTGCCTCAAGATTCCCAAGGTGTAAGACAAGGCCATCGTCTCAGCGTTCACTGATGGCGTTCGAGGCGTCAGGATGAAAGAAGAGCTCGCTATCCATGACGACATGTGCTCGGCTCTAGAGATGTTCAACATGGCAACAAAGTGCACAAGGGTAGAAGAGGGTCGCCTCTCGCTCGTTGTGCTCTCAGAGGCCGATCCAGAAGACTAGACGGCCAAGGCCAAGGATGTGAAGCGCAAGGGACCAGCTGTGCTCGCGGCTAAGCCTGAGATGAAGCATGGTTGCGACCACCCCAAGTCCTCCAAGAGCAGCCGCACGTTCTATGTTGTCCACAACGTGCACAACGACAACACCAATGACTGCCAGGAGTTCAGGGCCATCCGCGACGGGCACCATGATCGTCGCCCCAAGCACGGCGACCGAGGCTACGACCATGGAGGAGGCCGAGGTGGAGGATGCTGGGACAACCGCGACCCCCGCCAGGGCTGGCACGACCAGTCTCGTGAGGACCACCGGCAGGGCCAACCTCGTGAGGCCCCCTAGAGGGATCATCCTCGCAAGGATCGTCCTCAGGGCAACACTAGCCTTCCTCCGTTGCCGCCACCACCAAGAAGGAATGACGATCACCACCAAGATGATGGGGCTGGGGGCTTTCAAGACCCTCATGCCATCGCTTGCATCCTAGGCGGTGCTCATGCCCCTACATCCCATCGCATCTTCAAGAAATTCACCCGCGAAGTGAACGCGGCCCTCCCCAAGCTCGAGGCGACGCGTCCGCTCAGATGGTCCAACTATGCTATCACCGTCGACTCAACTGATCAGCTCAAGTGCGCGGCCGCAACCGGCTCCCTCCCGATGCTCTGCTCACCTACCATCAGCAATGTGCTCGTCACCAAGACACTCATCGATGGCGGTGCGGGACTCAATGTTCTCTCCGTCGAGACCTTCGACAGGCTCCAGGTGCCATATGACCAGCTTCAACCTACCAAGCCCTTTGCAGGAGTAACCGACAGCTGCACCAACCCTATAGGGCATATTCGCTTTCCTGTCACCTTCGGCAAGCGCGACAACTATTGCATTGAGCTCATTGACTTCGACGTCGCCCACATCTGCCACCCGTACAATGCCATCCTTGGGTACCTAGCCCTGGCCAAGTTCATGGCTGTAACACATCATGGCTACAATGTCCTCAAGATGCCAGAAAGTTGCGGCATCATCACGGTCGCCTGTGACGAGAAGGATGTGGTGTGCTCCCTCGAGCGCGCTTACCAAGATGCGGCGATCGAGAACCCAGATGACGAGGGCATTTCCTATCCTCCTGTGGCCGTCCCCAAGAATAAGAAGCAGCTGCTCTATGCTACTTCTCGAGCTTGTGTTGTATTCCCTCGATAAGGAAAGGGTGATGCAACATAGTAGCGTAAGTATTTCCCTCAGTTTTTCAGAACCATGGTATCAATCCAGTAGGAGACCACGCGCGAGTCCCTCGCACCTGCACAAACAAATAAGAACCTTGCAGCCAACGCGTTAAGGGGTTGTCAATCCCTTCACGGTCACTGACGAGAGTGAGATCTGATAGATAGGATAGGATAATATTTTTGTATTTTTGGTGTAAGAACAGAAAGTAAATAAAGAAAAGTAAAGTAGATGGAAGATTAATATGACGAGAATAGACCCGGGGGCCATAGGTTTCACTAGTGGCTTCTCTCATGATAGCAGAATTCTATGGTGGGTGAACAAATTACTGTCGAACAATTGATAGAAAAGCGCATAGTTATGAGAATATCTAGGCATGATCATTGTATATAGGCATCACGTCCGTGACAAGTAGACCGAAACGATTCTACATCTACTACTATTACTCCACACATCGACCGCTATCCAGCATGCATCTAGACTATTAAGTTCATAAGAACATAGTAATGGCTTAAGCAAGATGACATCATGTAGAGAGATAAACTCAAGCAATATTATATAAACCTCATCTTTTTATCCTCGATGGCAACAATACTATATGTGCCTTGCTGCCCCTGCTGTCACTTGGAAAGGACACCGCAAGATTGAACCCAAAGCCAAGCACTTCTCCCATTGCAAGAACTATAGATCTAGTAGGCCAAACCAAACCAATAATTGGAAGAGACTTTCAAGGAGATTATAATCATACATAAAGGATTTTAGAAAAGAATCCAATACTGTTCATAGATAATCTTGATCATAAACCCACAATTCATCGGATCTCGACAAACACACCGCAAAAAGATTACATCGAATAGATCTCCTCGAAGATCGAGGAGAACTTTCTATTGAGATCCAAAGAGAGAGAAGAAGCCATCTAGCTAATAACTATGGACCCGAAGGTCTATGGTAAACTACTCACAACTCATCGGAGAGGCTATGGTGTTGATGTAGAAGCCCTCCGTGATCGATGCCCCCTCTGGCGGAGCTCCGAAACAGGCCCCAAGATGGGATCTTACGGGAACAAAATGTTACGATGGTGGAATTAGGGTGTCTTCGTGCTCCTCAATGTTTTCAAGGTATATGGGTATATATAAGAGGAAAAAGTACGTCGGTGGAGCAAAGTGGGGCCCACGAGGTTGGGGGGTGCGCCTACCCCCCTGGGCGCGCCCTGCCCCCTCATGGGCACCTCATTTCTTTTGTGACTTGTACTCCAAGTCTCTCGTGAAGATATCGTTCCAAAAATAACTCTCCCGAAGGTTTCATTCCATTTGGACTCCGTTTGATATTCCATTTCCGCGATACACTGAAATAGGCAAAATAATAGCAATTTGCACTGGCCCTTGGGTTAGTAGGTTAGTCCCAAAAATAATATAAAAGTGTATAATAAAGCCCATTAAACATCCAAAACAGAATATATAATAGCATGGAACAATAAAAAATTATAGATACGTTGGAGACGTATCAAGCATCCCCAAGCTTAATTCCTGCTCGTCCTCGAGTAGGTAAATGATAAAAACAAAACTTTTGATGTGGAATTCTAACCAACATAATTCTTAATGTAATTCTCTTTATTGTGGCATGAATGTTCAGATCCGAAATATTCAAGATAAAAGTCTATATTGACATAAGACTAATAATACTTCAAGCGTACTAACAAAGCAATCATGTCCTCTCAAAATAACATGGCCAAAGAAAGTTCATCCCTACAAAATCATATAGTTAGTCTATGCTCCATCTTCGTCACACAAAATACTCAAATCATGCACAACCCAGGATACAGCCAAGCACTTGTTTCATACTTAAATTTTTCCAAACTTTTTCAATTTTTACGCAATACATGAGTGTGAGCCATGGACATAGCACTATGTGGAATAGAGTGGAGGTTGTGGAGAAGACAAAGAGGAAGATGGTCTCACATCAACTAGGAGTATCAATGGGCTATGGAGATGCCCATCAATAGATATCAATGTGAGTGAGCAGGGATTGCCATGCAACGGATGCACTAGAGCTATAAATGTATGAAAGCTGAACAAAAGAAACTAAGTGGGCGTGCATCTGACTTGCTTGCTCACGAAGACCTAGGGAATTTGAGGAAGGGAAATATTTCTCGCCGGACGACCGGCTGAAGCTTGCGCTGGTCGCCCTGGCTTGCTCGCTTCGTGCAGCAGCCTCCATGTAGGCACGTATTCAGTTCGGGCCCGCACACTACATCTTCCTTCCCATCCTTTTTATCTCTTCTCCCTTATCTACTCGCAGACTCCCCATCTCCGTCACATCTCTCCCAGACTCCTCTCCACCGCATCGCTCCCAGACTCCCACCCACTCATCTCTCTACTCGTCGATCTTGGCCGTCCCACGCAAGCTCAAACCAGCCCCTGGAATCCCCCGCCTCATGCTCAGCCCCCCTCCCCCAAGGCCAAGCGATGCGCCTCATGGTGCGCGAGGCGGATGACGCAGAGATGCGATGGTGATGCATATGAGCGGCGACGGGGAACATGTGGCAGGATGGCGGTGCTAAAACTCGCGCCTGGTGGAGCTGCAACCACTGGCCGGCGGTGCTGGAAACGTGGAGTACCGTTGCAGCTTCGCGCCACCGCCGCCGACAAGACGGTTATTTTTTGCTACAATCCTCGCCGGCAGAGTTGCAACCGATGTGTTGTAGAGCTGGAACCAGCATCCACCGATGCTGGAACCGGACGCGCCTCCCACGGCCGATGTAATTTTTGCTACAACCAGCTTTATGCTTTGCTGGAACTTGTTGTTTTATTTGCTACATCATTTTTTTTTAAATTTGCTTCCTGTGATTTTTGTTCGGACCAGACGTGCCTCTCACTGTCGATGTGGATTTGCTGGAGCCAGCTTTATCTTTTGCTGGAACGTGTTAGTATTTTTGCTACATTGACATTGTTGGTGGAATTTTCTTCCTGTGATTATTGTTCGAACCGGACACGCCTCTCGCCGCCGATACGGATTTGCTGGAACCAGCTTTATGTTTTGCTGGAATGTTTTATTTTGCTACATCGACTTTGTTGGTGGAATTTGCTTCCTGCAATTTTTGCTACAACTGGTGTTATTATTGGCTGGAACCAGCTAATTGTTTTGCTTCAATTGATGACTGGTGGTTTGTTACTCAGATTGTTTTGCTAGATCACAGCCGTGCTAGTCGATGGTGGCGGCGAGCCAGAGACGGAGACGTGAGATATTTTGCTACAACCACGCGGCCATGCACTGGAACCAGCCAATGTTAGAGCTGTAGTTGAAGCTGAACCTGGCACACAACAGCTGGCGTGAGAGAAGGGGGATGGGGATAGACGGCAGGCGACAACGCGCTGGTGCTGCCGAGCCGACGACACCAACGAACGCGGCCGTCGGATCTCGTGGAGGAGCAGCCCGATGGAGGAGATGCGACAAGTGCGGGGACTGCGTTGTCTCCTTTTCTGGATTCACTGCAGGGTGCGGAAGGTTGGGGACAAAGCAGGAGATAAGATCTGACCGGTTAGAATAAAACCATTGAATGGATAGGGTGCGACCGGCCCAATTTTAGGTCGGCGCATCGGCGCCTATCAGTCCCGTTTGAGGAAGCCCATCGTTGGAATATACAAGCCAAGTTCTATAATGAAAATTCCCACTAGTATATGAAAGTGACAAAAGAAGAGACTCTCTATCATGAAGATCATGGTGCTACTTTGAAGCACAAGTATGGAAAGATAGTAGCATTGTTCCTTTTCTTTTCTTTCTTTTTATTTTTTCTTTCTATTTTTTGGGCCTTTCTTTTTTTGTTTGGCCTTTCCTTCTTCTTTTTTCCTTTTTTCCTTTGGGACAATGCTCTAATAATGATGATCATCACACTTCTATTGATTTACAACTCGATATTACAACTCGATACTAGAACAAAGTATGACTCTATATGAATGCCTCAGGTGGTGTACTTGGATGTGCATTGAAACAAGAGTGACATGTATGAAATTATGTATGGTGACCTAGCCACAAATACGATGTCAACTACATGATCATGCATGGCAATATGACAATGATGAAGCGTGTCATAGCAAACGGAACGGTGGAAAGTTGCATGGCAATATATCTCGGAATGGCTATGGAAATGCCATGATAGTTAGGTATGGTGGCTGTTTTGAGGAAGGTATATCGTGGGTGTATGGTACCAGCGAGAGTTGCGCAGTACAAGAGAGGCTAGCAATGGTGGAAGGGTGAGAGTGTGTATAATCCATGGACTCAACATTAGTCATAAAGAACTCACATACTTATTGCAAAAATCTACAAGTCATCAAAACAAAGTACTGCACACATGCTCCTAGGGAAAGGGTTGGTAGGAGTTAACCATCGCGCGATCCCGACCTCCACACAAAGGATGACACTCAATGAAATACTTCATGCCTCAAATTTGTCACACAACTGTTACCATACGTGCATGCTACGGGACTTGCAAACCTCAACACAAGTATTCCTCAAATTCACAACTACTATATTAGCATGAATCTAATATTACCATCCTCATATCTCAAAACAATCCTCAAGTATCCAACTTCTCATAGTATTCAATGCACTTTATATGAAAGTTTTTACTATACTCATCTCAGATGCCTATCATATTAGGACTAATTTTATAACCAAAGCACGTTACCATGATGTTCTAAAAGACTTTGAAATAGATATAAGTGAAGCATGACAGATCAATAAATTCTACAAAATAAACCACCGTCGTGCTCTAAAAGATATAAGTGAAGCACTAGAGCAAAACTATGTAGCTCAAAAATTATAAGTGAAGCACATAGAGTGTTCTAATAAATTCTAAATCATATTTATCTCTCTCAAAAAGTGTGTCCAACAAGGATGATTGCGGCAAACTAAAAAGCAAAGACTCAAATCATACATGACGCTCCAAGCAAAACACATATCATGTGGTGAATAAAAATATAGTCTCAAGTAAAGTTACCTATAGACGAAGACGAAAGAGGGGATGCCTTCCCGGGGCATCCCCAAGCTTAGGCTTTTGGTTTTTCTTGAATTTTACCTTGGGGTGCCTTGGGCATCCCCAAGCTTAGGCTTTTTCCACTCTTTGTTCCATAGTCCATCAAATCCATACTCAAAACTTAAAAACTTCACAACACAAAACTTAGCCAAAAATCTCGTGAGCTCTGTTAGTATAAGAAAACAAACCACCACTCAAAGGTAATGTAATGAACTCATTCTTTGTTTATATTGGTGTTAAACCTACTGTATTCGAAATTCTCCATGATTCATACCCCCCCGATACTACTCATAGATTCATCAAAATAAGAAAACAACACACGGAAAATAGAATCTGTCAAAAACAGAACAGTCTGTAGTAATCTGTAACTTTCGAATACTTCTTTAACTAAAAAAATTAAAATAAATTTGTGGACGTGAGGAATTTGTCTATTAATCATCTGCAAAAAGAATCAACTAAAAAGCTCTCTCCAGTAAAAAATGACAGCCAAACTCATGAGCGCTAAAGTTTTTGTTTTTTACAGCATGATCACATAAACTTCACACAAGTCTTCTCAAAGGTTCTACTTGGCACAAACACTAATTAAAACACAAAACCACATCTAAACAGAAGCTAGATGCAATATTTATTCCTAAATAGAAGCAAAAGCAAAGAAAATAAAATTCGGTTGCCTCCCAACAAGCTCTTTCATTATAGCCATTAAGATCGGCTTGAGATTTCAATGACGCTCACATGAAAGATAAGAATTGAAGCACAAAGAGAGCATCATAAAACACGTGGAAAACACATCTAAGTCTAACATACTTCCTATCATAGGCATTTTATAGGAGAACAAATTAGCAAGACAAGCAAGATCTAGCATATGCAAGGAAGAAGAAAGAAACAATAGCAATCTCAACATAATGAGAGGTAATTTAGTAATATGAATTTTTTTACAACCATATTTTCCCTCTCATAATAATTGCATGTAGGATCATAAGAAAATTCAATAATATATCTATCAAAAAACATATTCTCAACACGATCCACATGCATATGAAGTTGACACTCTTCCAAAATAGTGGGATTAACATTAACTAAAGTCATGACCTCTCCAAACCCACTTTTATCAAACATTTCATAAGATTGAACATTCTCCGAATATGTCGGATCTAAAGTTGACACTCTTCCAAACCCACTTTCAATATTATTGCAAAAATTATTATCAAGCTCATATATATCAGGGGGCTTTAATAAGTTTTCAAGATCGTAAGAAGCATCACCCCAATCATGATCATTGCAACAAATAGTAGTCATAGCAAAACTAGCATCCCCAAGCTTGAGGTTTTGCATATCATTAACACAATTGACATTAAGAGAATTTATCATAACATCATTGCAATCATGCTTTTCATCGAAGCAACTATCAAGTATGGGTGCAATAGCAACGATCTCATGTTTAACATAAGGAACTATAGCAAATTCATCTTCATAAATATTGGCATCATGGCCACAAGAATAGCAAGCATCATGTTCATCAAGGGATATTTCAATCAAATCATCAGAATCATAATTATCTATAGATTCATGCATGTCATTATTTTCTTCCAAAGCAGCGGTCATTCTTTCAATAAATTCTTTGACATAGGCATTATGAGCATAGTTTTCATAGCAATATTTAAGTATGTCAAAACTTTCAAATTCGTAGAGAGTAATATCATACTTTTCAATCAAAGAAGCAACTTCATAAGCACCCTTAAAAGCAACAAATTCTTCAATTTGTTCGATATCGTAGTAACTATAAACACCCTTTGCATAAGAAGTTAAGATTTCATTATCATTAAACTCACATAGGTAGGGGAGGTGTTTTTTTAGGGTACTTAGAGCAACACGTAAAATCACAAATTTCACAAAGATTCCAAGCATAACACAACAATCTGTTTATTTGATCCCATAAGAGTCTCCCCTTTTCAGACAAACGGTGACGCACGAAATGAGCATGCTCATCTAAAGATTTCCCATCAACTAGGCTAGTTGGGGTTTTAGCACGAGCACATAAGGATCGAAGATGATCCAAGTAGAACACTTTAACTAGATCCATATCAATAGATTTTTAGCAAGCAAAGATGCAAGCAAATAGAAGGCACATGGAAACACAAGCAAACATAAGATCGAGCGAGAAAAACACAAACAAAAAGAAGGCAAATATTTTTGTATTTTTATGAAAACGTCTTAGAAGTGGGGGAGAGGAAAACGAGAGGCAAATAATGTAATGCGAGGGATAAGGGTTTGTGATAGGTACTTGGTATATGACTTTTGCGTAGATCTCCCCGGCAACGGCGCCAAAAATTCTTGTTGCTACTTCTTGAGCTTGCATTGTATTCCCTCGAAGAGGAAAGGGTGATGCATCACAGTAGCATAAGTATTTCCCTCAGTTTTTGAGAACCAAGGTATCAATGCAGTAGGAGACCATGCATGAGTCCCTCGCACCTGCACAAACAAATAAGAACCTCACAGCCAACGCGATAAGGGGTTGTCAATCCCTTTACGATAGGATAGGATAATATTTTTTGGTATTTTTGGTATAAGAACAGAAAGTAAATAAAGCAAAGTAAAGTAGATGGAGGATTAATATGATGAGAATAGACCCGCGGCAATAGGTTTCACTAGTGGCTTCCCTCATGATAGCAGAATTCTATGGTGGGTGAACAAATTACTGTCGAGCAATTGATAGAAAAGCGCATAGTTATGAGAATATCTAGGCATGATCATTGTATATAGGCATCACGTCCATGACAAGTAGACCGAAACGATTCTACATCTACTACTATTACTCCACACATCGACCGCTATCCAGCATGCATCTAGAGTATTAAGTTCATAAGAACAGAGTAACGCCTTAAGCAAGATGACATCATGTAGAGAGATAAACTCAAGCAATATGATATAAACCCCATCTTTTTATCCTCGATGGCAACAATACTATACGTGCCTTGCTGCCCTTGCTGTCACTGGGAAAGGACACCTCAAGATTGAACCCATAGCCAAGCACTTCTCCCATTGCAAGAACTATAGATCTAGTAGGCCAAACCAAACCAATAATTGGAAGAGACTTTCAAGGATATTATAATTATACATAAAATATTTCAGAAAAGAATCCAATATTGTTCATAGATAAGATTGATCATAAACCCACAATTCATTGGATCTCGACAAACACATCACAAAAAGATTACATCGAATAGATCTTCTCGAAGGTCGAGGAGAACTTTGTATTGAGATCCAAAGAGAGAGAAGAAGCCATCTAGCTAATAACTATGGACCCGAAGGTCTGTGGTAAACTACTCACAACTCATCGGAGAGGCTATGGTGTTGATGTAGAAGCCCTCCGTGATCGATGCCCCCTCCGGCGGAGCTCCAGAAAAGGCCCCAAGATGGGATCTCACGGGAACAGAAGGTTACGACGGTGGAATTAGGGTTTCTTTGTGCTCCTCGATGTTTTTAGGGTATATGGGTATATATAGGAGGAAAAAGTACGTCGGTGGAGCAACATGGGGCCCACGAGGGTCAGGGGCGCGCCTAACCCCCCTGGGCGCGCCCTGCCCCCTCATGGGCACCTCGTTTCTTCTCTGACTTGTACTCCAAGTCTCTCGTGAAGATATCGTTTCAAAAATAACTCTCCCGAAGGTTTCATTCCGTTTGTCTCTGTTTGATATTCCTTTTCTACGAAACACTGAAATAGGCAAAGAACAACAATTTGCACTGGCCCTTGGGTTAGTAGGTTAGTCCCAAAAATAATATAAAAGTGTATAATAAAGCCCATTAAACATCCAAAATAGAATATATAATAGCATGGAACTATAAAAAAATATAGATACGTTGGAGATGTATCACTCTACCTGGGGCCTCGGGAGGATGTGGCGCCCGACGACCGTGCCTCAGGACCTACGCCCATCGATGGGGCGCCTTCTCCTCTTGCATAGGAAGGCACGCCAAGCGCCCCACACAGGCTGGGCTCTGGGGCTCTCCTCTGGAGGACCTCTGATCTGGCCAATGTCACGAGGGAGGAGCTTAGGCACCATGTGGAGGCGTGCTTCAGTTGGCGCTTCCGCGAGAAGAGCGCACATCGCGAGGCGCCAGGCGCTCACGAGTTCATCACCAAGTCGATTAAGGATCTTCAGTACGCGAGGGCGATGCGAGGCAAGCGTCGCCCCACACCACCAAGCGCCGCTCCCTCTACCAACGAGAGCGGGGGGCTGCGCGTCTGCATCAACATCCCAGGGCTCAATAGATCCATGTTTCAGGAGCTCTACTGGCCATTCCACATGGGCCGGTGCAAGGGCCCCCCTCACAGCTACGTTCACATGCCTTTTGGTCTGCTGAACAACGCTGCCTCGCACGAGTGCCACATGTGGGGCATCTTGGCGACGCACGAGGCCTGACACCAGGCGATCCTGTAGGAGGTGGCGTCAGACCCTCGCGAGCCCCCCGGGCCTCCAGGGCCTCACGAGGTTTAGGACCAGGGCGACTCATGAGGAGCAACTTCTGCAGCACACGACTTCAGCTACCCCAACACACCTTCAACAACGGTGCCTGGTGACACTTTTTGGTTTGTTCAGTTGGGGGCGCCCCTTGGGATGCACTATCCCCAAGCCGTGTGGGTCTGTCCTTGCAGCATGTATCATTTTTGCAGATAACAAAACTTACCTTACCCTTTCCGAGTTGGTTATGATTATCACCTGTCTGTTCGATGCCTCGACGCCCTTCCCGGCTTTCGCATGTTGCTAACCCATCAGTTGCTCACCCCGCCAAGGGGGCTGCTGGCACGATGCCTATGCTCAGGTCCGTCCCTGCAGGACTGATAAACCCGAGAGACCAAGCTCTGACTCGCGGCCGGCCCCGCGCACGTCACCTCACCAAGTGCTCAGTGCCTTCACCTTCTTGTGGAGAGATTAACGTTAGGATGACAAGGATAACTGCTTGTTATCACCTCTTTCCCAGATTAACTCGTAGAAACCTCCGGAGCCGGACCACGGGCGTCCCAGGCGGCCACTCCCTTTCAACATAATTCGCTTGCACGTTAAAGGGGGGGCTCCTGAGCATCGCGCCTCAGGGGCTCCTACCAGCTCTCGAGCCCTCACCCCTTGGCTTGACCACGGCATCGCGACCTGGCATACCAGCGGCGGCTGAGCCTCACTCGACGGCCGGGACCCGAGGACGTAGAGCACATATTTAAGCTAAAAGGGAGAGATCAGCACGAGCCTAGCCTAGAAGCGCTATCACAGGGACATGGTCAGGCGTCACGCAAGGGAACCACGGTGGGCCCGCCAAGATAAGTCACCCTTTGCATATCAACGTGGACCTTACAACCCAGTATTCCAACTCTTGTGATCTCGCTCAGGAAATACCGCTTTCCTTTTCATCCTTCATGGAGCTACTTGCACGCTATAGGGGACCTCCTAAGCATCGCATCTCAGGAGCTCTTACCGGACCTCGGGTCTCCTGGCCTTGACCATGGCATCGCGACCTGGCATACCAGTGACAGCTGAAGCCTTCCTGGGGATTGGGTCCTGTCGGCGTAGAGCGCTAAGCTACCGCGAGAACGAAAAGGAGCACCGTGCCAGAGCGAGATACGCACTTACAACATTAACTGGGAACAATGACATTAAGACAAAAGTGTTACGATCTCTTACATACCCCAATGGGGCTCATCACGATTCTGCGCAGGGAAAGCAAAAGGAGAAGACCTAGAAGAACCTAGACCTCAGAGTGTCACCGACAACGCCGGGCAAACGCCGCTGCTGCGCTCTGAGAGCGGCAGGAGCTCGGCGGCTCGTAGCTGTCATCGTCGCTGGACTTCGGGGAATCGCTGGATCCCGGGGAGTCGCTGCTGCTGGAGGAGATGCTGGCAAGGCCATGGGCAAGTTCAGCACCCGTGGCCGTGCCGCGCGGGTCGCATTTTCCGGGGTAACATTCCAGGCATTGGTCGTCCTCGCCGAAGACCTTGAAGAAAAGTGTGGAGGCTCCGTCGTATCCGAAGTGCATGGCAGAGGCCCCTTCTGGGCGGCAGGCACGAGCGATCTCGCCCCATCCTCAAGTCACGAAGACGTCATCAGGAGCGACGACCTCGACCTCTGCCTAGGTAGCTTGGTTGCAGCACCCAGTGTGTTGTAGCAACAGCTCAATGGCCCCCTTGGTGGTATCTGCTCGACGGAGAACCTCGGGAGCCGGATCCACGTGAGCCGCGGCATTGCCGCCCACACCACGAACTCACGGGGTGTGCCTTTGACATGGGTTCGCAAGACGGTTGGCCGTGCAATTGCAACCTGTCCTCTATGATCTCGACCCGCACGGGGCTAGGTGTCGCCCTCCTGCCCAGAGCCGTGCACGCAGCGTACATGGGATTCGGGAAGCCAGGTGGAGGCCGCTCGTACTAAGAGCGCGTCACCTCCAGACCCTCGCCGGCGCCGTGGGAGCGGCCAAGCCTTTTCTTTGGTGGGAGAGGCACGGGGTCCTCCCGAGGGGCCTTGCGGTTCTCCGCCGCGGAAAACCTCCTTATCGGCGCCATGGACGCTTCGGAAAGATGGCGAGACAAGAAGGAGTAAGAAGGAGCAAGCTACGAGAAGATGGAGATGAGCGGGGGCTCCGCCCCTCCCCTCATTTATATCAAGAGGGAGGCCAACCGCCGGGCACCACGATCTCCGGTAATAATGATATTTTTTGCACGCACGAGGCTCTTATCAAGTAGGACGGTTGCCGAGGAAGCATCGGGAAGCAGAGGCACCCGCGCCCCATCTGGCGCCATGCATCGACCAGGTCCGCAGGCGGTTGGGACCCGCGGCGCTTCGCCTTACCCTTTGGCTTTGCCTCGAAGCCAAGTCTGAGCGTACCTTGAGCCCGGGGGCTAATGTCGGTGTTCTCGGAACCAGGGTTACCAGACTTGCCTGCCTGCGGCCCATGGATGGCTCCATCACTGGCCTGGTACGGCCCATCTTCAACATCAACACGGAAGACCCTCGTGAGGGGCCAAGCCTCGGGAGGTGAATGACGCCAAGGCCTCCGGAGGGAGCAACCTCCCGGGGCCGGATCCTGAGGAGCGGGGACTTCTATGCAAGTCCCCACCTCATTAGGTTCAGATGACACAAGCCATGATGACCAAGGCCAGGCGGGTGCCAGCGGGGCAGTACGACAAGTTTCCTCTTTGGTGCTAAAGAGGCAAGCACACGCGTGGAGTCCCGAGGAATCAGCGAAAGGTTTCCATTTCCAAGCAACAATACCAAGATCGCCAGGACAAAGGTCACCACCGAGCCCACCATGGCGTCACGGCGAGAAGCTTTGCAAGCGAAGACCACCTTTCGTCAGGATAAGACGTACTAGCTGCCCCCCTTCGAATTTTATCATTGTGGAATCCCTTCCCGCCTTCATTTTGGGGTAAGAGAACCAATGCCACTATAAATATAGCTTAGGCACCACCATAGAGGGGACAGATGATTCAGACCACTCTCACCCCCACACAAGCAAGAACACACCTCCTGAGGTTGTTCCTCCACTATACTAGTTCATCCTCAGCCCACCTCTAGGAGAATCCACCACAAAGCAGGAGTAGGGTATTACACCGCAAGGTTGCCCGAACCTGGGTAAACTACCTTGTCCCATTTCCTTCCAGTGCATCGGCGAGTAGGAAGACATGGGAAGTTGAGTTCTTCGCATGCAACCCAGAGTTTGAATCTATCTAGGGTTTGCAAAGCTATGAATCCGATAGGCTTCACTCGAAGGATTAGGTGTATGTAGGATTTGAGATGAGCATCAGTTGGAAATGTTTCCTTAGTTTTACCTCAACCCCCTTTAACAGTACGGAGTTTCCTATGACTCAAGAAAGAGAAATGAAACTACGAAAACAAAAGTCTTCAAGCTTCTTAATCCTCTCATTAATATCGAAGTCTTCGAGGTCACACAAAATTCCTCATTTTCAAAGTCTTCAAGAAGACCAAAGTCTTCAACTGAAGGCACTCATTTTTAGGGGTCGAATTTCTTCGAAAATATCAAACTCCTTAGAGCATCTCCAATAGACGGTCCAAATGTAAAAATACCTAACTTTTGGACCATTTGGGGCAAAAAACGCTGCTCCAATAGATGGTCCATATGTAAAAAAATTGGACCGCGGCCTCCTGATGATGTAAAATACAACACCTCACACTGCAAATTTACATCACGAGGTGCATCTGGTCCAAAACCAGCCACCGCCCGCGAACGCCCAACCGCCAGTTCCTTTCCTTTCCCACCCGCCCGCACGCGCCCGTCCGCCCGCCCGCGTCCCGCCCGACCACCGCCGTCTAGCGCCGCCATGGCCAAAGGCGATGACCCCGCCGCCTTCTCCATTGCCGCCGGAGCCGGCGGGTTGACCCACGTGGCCGCCGCCGCTGCCATCTCGCCCGCAACCGATGCCATGCCTCCACCCCCGCCCGCCAGCTCGGATTCGTGCTGCCCCGGCCGTTGGCCACCGTGTCGGCCACGAAGCCGACGAAGGGACAAGGCGGCGGAAAACGGCCGGCCAACCGCAGCCGCAACCCGACCGACAGTCCTAAGCGGCCGGTGAAGGTCTCCAAGGCGGTCTCAGTGGCTCGGGGCGATGACTCACACCCGATGCGGCCGGCAGCCTCCTCCACCAGCCACACATCCATTCCTCAACCTGCCCCGTCGCCAACCGCCAGGCGTGGAGGAAGATGTGGCCAGGCCGACGACCACTGCCTCCAACATGTTCGACGAACTCTCGTTTGTTGTTTCAAATTGTATGTGTTCTTGATTGTTTGTGCGTCCAATTGTAGTCTTGATGATGAAGCTTTCATGCACGTGACTAATGTGGCAAATGATGATTACATGTATGCGTCACAAGAATATGACACCCAATATGATGATGACAATCTTGATGTGGACGATGAGGGCTTTGTAGTCAAGGGAAGAAGTGGAAATTATACCACTGCGCAGGATGTGTTGATATGACCGTGTCACGACCCCGATCCTAAGTCACACCGATCTAGCTTTTAACACATCATATCACTTTGCGGCCTCACGCATGATATCCCCACGGGTTCCACCGTACCTGGCCCGGGACCATTTGCGCATTTTGGCACACGTATATGATAGTGTCGCTAGAATCCACATGACAGAGAACCCAAGCCGACATGACTAGTTATAAACCAAAAGTGGCACTAAATTACAGAGACAGGCATCCATGACCCAGCAACGAACGTGTCGGTCATTAACGTATGAACCGAAGTCGTAGCAAGCTACATGGACTTAAAGGGACAACGCGTGACATTTCCCCTAAGGGACAGACACAGGAACAAAGAAGGACACATGCCGGCCAGCCTACGTGCTCCGGAGCAGTAGCAAGCTACCAAGGCTCAGTGGAAGCACTAGGAGGCATTTCCCTGTAAGATAGGCTACCAAAGGTAAACAACTAGGTGTCGGATCCCACACATATCAAGCATTTCAAACATCCACACAATATGCTCAATATGTGCAAATACAACATTGCATCACAACAGAACTCTATGACTCAAAGTACTTTATTTAAGAGGCTCCGAAGAGCCATACATAACATATCCATACAGATAGTGGTCACATGACCCAACACTCAAGTCATACAAGCATACAAGCACAAGCGGAAGCTAACATGTCTGAGTACAGACAACTTGGAAATAAAACATGCTTGGTGTAGCCTGACTATCTACAAGGCCCTTCACAAGCTCAGGATCTCCGTCTGGGTAGCAAGCTACTCGTCGACGTCAACTTATATGTAAAACCCATCAGAAGGGGCAGGGTTCTCCTCTGCAACAGTTATTAAGCAAACATGAGTACAAAGGTACTCAGCAAGACTTACAACAGAACCTATCATACATACTTCATTATCAACAAGGGTAGTGGAGTTCATAGCAGCAAGCAAGCTTTGACTCTTGGCTAACCTGTTCTAAAACTTTCAACAGATTGCAAGATGAAACTACGCACACGAGTCCTCTACTCACCACAACAATACACCACCGTGGATCCTCTTCCGTCATCCTACGGAAGGGCCATCCACGACACTCACACTTGTCTTGAGAATTTTAGAAGTAACCATCAACTTGTCTATGAACTGTATAAGCAGCCAAGTGGTCCGTACCGCGAACAACGGCTATTCGAATAGATTGGTAACCCTGCAGGGGTGTACTTCTTCACACACGCTTCCACCACTTATCGCCGTTTACTCGACATGTACTGGGCAACCTTCAAGCGGAAGCCCAGCGAGGGTGTCGGCCACAACCTGACTAACCACACAAGTCCCTAGTCCAGGTTTATCGCCCATTTGGGTTCTATCCGTGGGGAGATCCGGCCGGGGTGTCGCCCACGGCCCCAAACGATGTGTACAGGGTTCCCGAGTGGCCAAACGGGCGACCGGTACACCGTGCCACATACCTGCCGCATCACAGCCCACCCCGAGGGTCAGCGCTGTGCACGATCACCAGTAAACTACAAACACCAGAAACTAGTTGCAACTCCTGGACAAAGGACAAGGGCAGTTAATAAGTCGAGAGAGCTTGGAGCGCCTGGAGCCCAATGCATGGTAGTAGCTGAAACTTGAATCACACATACAGATCTCAGGTCCTATGGACGGTTCCAATGAAACAACCCACCATGTACTCCTACATGGCCTTTCATCGATACCTTTACCAAGCATATTCCACACTTCACTCTCTTTACCAGACATGATCATTTCACTCTAATCCATCACCCAGATGAACCGGACCTGACACAACTCTAAGCATAGCAGGCAACATAAACAAATAGCATGGTAGAACACACATCACATGGCTCAATCAACTCCTACACATGCTAGTGGATTTCAACTATTTAAAGTGGCAATGACAGGTCATGCAAAGGAATAGGGTTCAACTACCGCAACATGTAGCAGTTCACACGCTGTTGCCTTAATGCAGTAAAAGAGAGCAGGAGCGAGAAGATGGGTTTTATCCGAATGATCAATGGGTTGCTTGCCTGACAGATTGGTTGTCGGGTACTGCTCTTCAGTTGGATACGCAGATGTATCCTCGGGAGCAGGACCCACCACAGAGAACACCGACGATACAATCAATATACAAACAAATGCAACAATATGGTGCATGCTCATGACATGGCAAGATGAATGTGTTTTGGGCTAATGCAACTATAAACAGAAAGGTTTCAGCTCATTTGAATCAAATATTCAAATTAATAGCCAAACTATTATTTATTAAAGTACATTATCATGTTTTGATGTGAACATCAAGGTTAACTTGCTCAAACATGCATGAAACCAGTGCCAATGGAAATATTGGATTTTTCTGATCAATTTTCATACATACAACTTTTCCATCTCAGCTACTGTAGAATTTATATGATTTTTAGTAGTTTAAAGCATTTTCTGGAATTTCCTGAATTGTTTTAAATCAACTAACCCCAGAAAAGAATTTACTGCGTCAGCATGACATCATGCTGACGTCAGCAGGTCAACAGACCTGGTCCAGGTCAAACCTTAAAGTGGGTCCCGCGTGTCAGTGTGATTAACTTAACTAATTAAACATTAGTGCTAATCCTAACTTAATTAGCCGGCTGGGCCCCACCTGTCATTGACCCCGGGGGGTCAAATTGGGCCCACCCGTCGTCAAAGAGGGTCAAACCGGCCGGCGTTTAGCCACCGACGAGGCCAGACGCGGCGGTGCGGTGCATGATTTGTGCTCCGGCGACCAAATCAACGGCGGAGCACGTCTACGTGATGCGCGGGAAGTGCCTCATCTAGTGGTGGTGGTGGTTGGACTCGGGGTCGCCGAAAAAGGCACCGGCGACGACCTTGGTGGCTGCCGGAGCTCAGATGAGCTCGGGCTAGTCGCTAGGAGGCACGGCGAGGGGCATGGAGTGGTGTGTTGGACTCCAGGTAGTGCGGTGGAGGTGGTGGACAGGGTGGCACGACCGTTGGGTGGCCGGAGTCTCGTCGGTGACGAGCTCCGCGGTGGCACATGCGGGTGAGCTTCGTGCTATCGTTACAGAGCTCGAGAGGGAGAACAAAGAGGATGGGGAGGTGGCCAAGCTCACGGCGGTCGCGTTGGAACTGACAACGAGGTCGGGGACAAACTGCTACGACGGTGAGGTCGCCGGCGATCTCGGCGGCCGAACGGGGGAGAAGTCGACGGAGATGGCGCGTTGGGGCTTCCGGCGATGCGTGGCTCGTCGGGGAGACGTAGGAGATGGTGGCGGAGCTTCCAGACACGGAGGGGCGGTGATGGGAGCTCGGTGGCTGCGATGGTTACGGCGGCGAGCTTGCGGGCGCTGCGGCCATGGCGAGGAAGAGAGGCAGGGGGAGTGGATGCGTCCAGCGGCTTCGGGGCACGACGTGGAAGTCGTCCAGACCGTTCCCGCGGCGAGGCGGCGGTCAGGCAGCAAGCAGCTACCGTGGTGGCGCGCGGCCGTGCGCCGGCGTCACCTGCGTGCCTGGCTGCCGAAGCAGCTGGCTGGCTCGGTCCAGCACAGTGCTGGGCCGCCAGGTGGGCCAGTGGTCCAGGTAAGTGGGCTGTGCCCTCTCTCTCTCTCTCTCTTCTATTTTATTTTCTATTTTGTTTCTTTTCCAACTTTGTTGGATTAATAAAAATGCTAGAATTTTTTTATAAATCATAAAACTACTCATGCCCATTGTATATAATATGAACAACATGGAACATTTTGGTCTATGATTATTTGGGCACCTGAAATATTTTGTAGCATTTAAATGCCCAAATGCAAATACAATATGAATTAAAACAGTGACCTTTGGATGTCCTAGAAAATTGTGCACCATTTTTGTCAGAGGTTTGAGACCAAGGCAAAGATGATGAACATTTTTGAAGGGAATTTTGGGTACATTGGAAAAGATTTTAGTAAACCCTAGTTGTTAAAAGAGGGGTGCTGGGGTTTCTATCATTCCCATTTCAAGTTTCTGCAAAAAGTAAACATGATGCACACTCTAGCTAGTCCTAATGCAAGCACTGACTAGGGATGTGACAAGTCACCCCCACTCAAAAGAATCTCGTCCCGAGATTCAGGTTCCTCCGGAAAAAGGGTGGGGTACTCAAGTCGAAGACAATCTTCCCTTTCCCAAGTAGCTTCGTTCTCGGAATGGTGTGACCATCGAACCTTGAGAAACTTGATATTATGACGTCGAGTGGTACGCTCGGTTTGATCAAGAATACGAACGGGGTATTCTCGATATGTGAGATTGTCCTGGAGATCAAGCGTTTCGTGGTCCACTCTGCGGATAGGATCCGAGAAGCAATGCCTGAGTTGAGAGACGTGGAAGACATCATGAACTCTGGAAAGATGCGGAGGTAGTTCCAATTGGTAGGCAACTTCTCCTCGCTTGGCAAGAATGCGAAAAGGACCGAAGTAACGAGGAGCCAATTTGCCTTTGTTACCGAAGTGATGGGTTCCCTTAAGAGGAGTAACCCGAAGGTAAGCCTTATCACCGACTTCATAAGTCACAGCCTTATGATGACTATCATATTGGCTCTTCCGGCGAGACTGGGCTGTTTTCAATTTCTCACGAATGATGCGAACTTGCTCTTCTACTTGCTGGATCATATCCGGACCAAAGAATTGTCTTTCCCCAGTTTCTGACCAGTTAAGAGGCGTTCGACACCTTCGTCCATACAGAACTTCGAAGGGAGCCTTGCCCAAGCTAGCTTGATAACTATAGTTATAAGCGAATTCGGCGAATGGAAGACACTTCTCCCAATACATACTGAAAGAGATGACAGAGGCTCGAAGCATGTCCTCCAGAATTTGATTGACTCGTTCTACTTGACCACTTGACTGAGGATGAAAGGCGGTGCTAAAAGAGAGACGAGTCCCCATAGCATTTTGGAAACTTTCCCAAAATTGAGGGGTGAAAAGACTTCCACGGTCTGAGTTAATCTCCAATGGCACACCATGAAGAGATACTATTCGAGAGATATACAAGTCTGCTAGCTGGCTAGCGGTTATACTCTCTCGAACTAGCAGGAAATGGGCTACTTTGGAGAGGCGGTCGATAACGACGAAGATAGCATTGTTCCCTTTCCTGGTCCTGGGAAACCTGGTAATGAAGTCCACACCGATCTTATCACATTTCCATTCAGGAATAGCTAAAGGTTGAAGGGTGCCAGCAGGCCATTGATGCTCTGCTTTAACTCGACAACAAATGTTGCAGTTAGCAATGAACTGAGCGATTTTCTCTTCATCCTAGTCCACCAGAACCTCTGGCGTAGGTCCTGTTACATTTTAATACTATCGGGAGGAATCATGAGAGGAGATTCATGAGCCTCCCTAAGGATCAGCTGCTGTAGATATCGGTTCTTGGGAACCACTAAACGGTTCTCGAAGAAGAAAAACCTCTGTTATCAAGGGAGAAACAACCTGCAGCTCCTTTATGAATGTTTCTCTAGATTCGGGAAATCCCTGTATCTTGCTTCTGGGCAGCTATGATTTGAACCGTAAGGGTAGGTTTCGCCACCAAGGTGGAAAGGAATCCTCGAGGAACAATGTGAAGGTTAAGCTTACGAAATTCCTCGTGGAGAAGTGCTTGCTCTTGTTGTAACATTAGATTGTTACAATAAGACTTACGACTTAGTGCGTCAGCCATGACATTGGCCTTCCCAGGGGTGTAAGTGATTCCTAAGTCATAATCTGTGAGCAACTCAACCCAACGTCTTTACCTCAGATTCAAATCCGGTTGGGTGAAAATGTATTTCAGACTTTGGTGATCCGTGAAGATTTCACAAGGATTACCCAGGAGGTAATGTCGCCATGTCTTGAGTGCGTGGACTACAGCTACAAGCTCTAGATCATGGGTATGATAGTTATCCTCATGTGGACGCAACTGTCAAGATGCGTAGGCAATCACTTGACGATCTTGCATGAGTATGCAACCTAGTCCTTGTCGCAAGGCGTCGCAATAGATAATAAAGTCCTTGGAAAAATCTGGTGGTACCAGTACGGGAGCAGATGTCAGGTGTCTTTTCAGTTCCTGAATGCTGGACTCGCACTGTGGGGTCCACTCGAACTTTTTATCTTTCTTGAGGAGTTCAGTTAGAGGTTTAGCAACCTTGGAGAAATTATCGACGAAGCGTCAACAATAGCTCGCTAAGCCAAGGAAACTCCTAACTTGTTTGAACGATTCATGTGGAGTCCAATCAAGGACGGCCTGAACTCGCGCGAGATTGACAGCAATACCCTTGCCAGAGATTACATGTCCTAGATAGGTCACTTCTGGCAACCAGAATTCACACTTAGAGAATTTGGCATAAAGGCGGTGCTCTCAAAGTTTCGTCAATACCAGCCTTAGATGCTCGACATGATCTTCCTTGTTCTTGGAGTAAATGAGTATATCATCGAGGTATACCACGACAAATTTATCCAAGTACTCCATGAATATATAATTCATTAGCCGGGGGAAAGTGGCTGGGGCATTGGTTAACCCGAAGGACATGACAGTGTACTCGTATTGGCCATAATGAGTAACAAAGGCCGTCTTGGGAATGTCCATGTTCTTGATTTTGATTTGATGGTAGCCCAACCTCAAATCCATTTTGGAAAAGACTGAGGATCCAGCGAGCTGATCATATAGGTCGTTGATCCTGGGGAGCGGTACTTGTTCTTTATGGTGACCAGATTGACAGGTCGATAATCTACAACCATCCGATCCGTTCCATCCTTCTTCTTGACGAAGAGGACGGGACAAGCCCAAAGAGAAGAACTAGGACGGATGAAACCCTTTTTCAAGGACTCATCGAGTTGTTTCTTAAGCTTAGCTAGTTCTAGGGGTGCCATCTTATAGGGTCTCCTAGAGATTGGGACAGTTCCTGGAACAAGATCTATCACGAACTCGACATCTCTGTCAGGTGGAACACCTGGAAGTTCTTCTGGAAAGACATCTGGAAAGTCACGGACTACCGGGATATCTTCAAGTTCTTGTAGAGGGCTGGCATTAAGAGAGTAGAGCTAACGCTCAGCCATTCGGGCCAAAACATTGACTGTCTTGTCGGATGGGTGTGTAAGTTGAACAGTCCTAGTGTAGCAATCAATCTTGGCGTAATGAGCTGCCATCCAGTCCATACCCAAGATGATGTTTATGTCCGAGGACTTGAGAGCTATTAGTGATGCAAGGAAAACAAGTCTATCGACAAGAATTTCATTCCCATGGCTTACCCTAGAGGTTTGCCATTTTGAACCATGAGTTTGAATAACCATGGAAGTGGGCATGTCACAAAAAGTCATGTTGTGCATTCGAGCATAGCTCTCAGATATGAACGAATGAGATGCTCCAGTATCGAAAAGAACAGATGCCGGATGGCAGTTAATAAGAAGCATACCAAGGACGACGTTAGGATCTTCATAAGCTTCCTCAGCAAAGACATAGTTGACATGACTACGTGTAGTGGGGATTTGCTTGACATAGTTCACCTTGCCTGTTGGCTTACCACGGCCAACGGACCTTCCTGACTGGTTCTGAGGACACTCACGCATGTAGTGCCCTGGTTCCCCACACTTGAAGCACGTCACAATGCTAGTGCGTGGAGCAAAATTGGCAGGTGGTCCTCCATAAGTCTTGGCCGGTGCATACTGCTGGGTTGGGCGAGGTGCCTCATAGGATGGCCTCGGAGTGAACCTGGGTGGCAGGGCTGTGTTCGGAACCCACACACGGCGCTTGTGAGAGCCAGAGCCGGATGAGGAACCAAAGTCACGAGGATGCTTGCGTGTGGCTTCGGAATCAGTCTGACCCGTTGTGACACCCCCGATTTGTCCGTACACTAATCATGCACGCAAATGTGTACGACCAAGATCAGGGACTCACTGGAAGATATCACAACACAACTCTAGACACAAATTAAAATAATACAAGCTTTATATTACAAGCCAGGGGCCTCGAGGGCTCGAATACATAAGCTCGAAAACACAAGAGTCAGCGGAAGCAATAATATCTGAGTACAGACATAAGTTAAACAAGTTGCCATAAGATGGCCAGCACAAAAGTAGCAACGATCGAAAAGGCAAGGCCTCCTGCCTGGGACCTCCTAACTACTCCTCGAAGCCGAACTCCATGTAGACACATCATCGGGATCCTCTGGCTCCTGGACTCCATCATCTGGTTGCGGCATCCGAGAAGAAGGGACAAAGGGAGAAAAGGGGGGAGAAAAGCAACCGTGAGTACTCATCCAAAGTACTCGCAAGCAAGGATCTACACTACATATGCAATGATATCTGTGTAAAGGGGTAATATATGTGGACTGAACTGCAGAAAGCAGAATAAGAGAGGGATAACTAATCCAATCGAAGACTACGCTTCTCGTAACCTTTATCTTGCAGCAGAAGATGAGGATGGCTGGAAAGTAACAAGTATCCTCGCTTCTCGCAGCCTCCGTCTTGCAGCAGTAGAAGGGAGTAGATGGTAAGTTCACCAAGTAACATCGTATAGCATAATCCTACTCGGCGATCCTCCCGCACATCACCCTGTGAGAGAGCAACCACCGAGTTATATCTGGCACTGGTAAGGGTGTGTTTTATTAAGTATCCAGTTCTAGTTGTCATGAGGTCGGAGTACAACTCTGGGTCGTCCTTTTACCGAGGGACACGACTATTCGAATAGACTAACTTCCCTGCAGGGGTGCACCACATATCCCAGCACGCTCGATCCCATTTGGCCGGACACACTTTCCAGGGTCATGCCCGGCCTCGGAAGATCAACACGTCGCAGCCCTACCTAAGCACAACAGAGAGGTCAGCACGTCGGTCTAAGTCCTAAGCACACAGGGGTCTGGGCCCATCGCCCAATGCACACCTGCACGTTGCGAGGGCGGCCGGTAAGCAGACCTAGCCTCTCCTAATACCAGAGTAGGCTTCCAGTCCAATCCGGCGCGCGCCGCTAAGTCGCTGACGTCAAAAAGGCTTCGGCTGATACCACGACGTCGAGTACCCATAACTATTCCCACGTAGCTGGTTAGTGCGTATAGACCAAATGGCCAGACTCAGATCAAATATCCAAACTCGTTAAGCATGTTATTATGAAATAACCGCGGACAACGACCAGGGCCAGGCCACCTCTCCACTGGGTGTCTCAACCTGCCCTGTCGCTCCGCCACAACGATCCACTTGGGGGCCATCAGGAACTCAGGCCCACCACTACCTGGATGGAGCCACCTGTCCTTTCAGCCCCCACATCAAATCAATTGCAGGTACTCAATGAGCCGACCCGACTTTAGTCACATCATGTGTCATGTAAAGTGTATGTAGTATATGCCCGTGATCACACCCAAGTGATCACGGCCCGATAGAATAGCAGGGCAGACGGACAAGGGTGTAGGGCCACTGATGGAATACTAGCATCCTATACTAAGCATTTAGGATTGCAGGTAAAGTATCAACAGTGGTAGCAACAATGACAGGCTATGCAGCAGAATAGGATTATCGAAAGCAGTAACATGCTACACTACTCTAATGCAAGCAGTAGAGAGAAGAGTAGGCGATATCTGGTGATCAAAGGGGGGGGGGGGGCTTGCCTGGAAGCCCTGCAGACGAAAGGAATCTTCGGAAGCGTAGCCGTAGTCGAACACCGAAGCATCAATGGTCTCGGGGTCTATCACAATATTGGAGTCTACCGAAAATAAGCAACGAAGGGGAAACAAATAAATAACAGAGCAAACAATAGCATCACAAAGCATAACATGGAAATACGCGGTGCTACGTGTGACCTAACGCGGTGCTCGGTGATACAGGCGAAGAGGAATAACATCCGGGAAAGTATTCCCGGTGTTTCGCGTTTTCGGGCGGATGAAACGGAGGGGGAAAGTTGCGGGTTCGGTATGATAGAGATGCGTGGCGGACGAACGGACCGCGTATTCGGGTTCGGCTCGTCGTTCTGAGCAACTTTCCTATATAAATTATTTTCATCCGAGTTATGGTTTAAAAGATATGATTTTCTAAAGTTTAAATGATTTTCTGCAATATTTTAATTCGAGAATAAGTATCTAATTACTTTTGTCACACGGGGGCTGTGTAGCAAGGGGTATGACAGTGGGGCCGGTGGGTCTAGTCAGCAGTAGTTGACCAGTCAAATCTGACTGGTCAACTGGGTCAGTGGACCCACATGTAAATGTAACATGTGTTAAAATTATTTAGTTAAACAATTTAGTAGTGGGGGTCATATTTAATAGACGTGGGGGTGGCTAGTACTAAAGAGGGATTAGTCCCTAATTGATTTTTGGGCCGGCTTGGCGGCACAGCCAGCCGTGAGGTTGAGCACCACACTCACTCACACACACGTGCACTCACACATCACACTCACACACACCACGCACACCACGCTGCATACACACACAGCACACACACATTGTTCTTTTTTTTAACACAAGATGGCAATTTATGATTTTTATAGGATTTAATCCATGCACCAAATGGATTTGTTCCAATGGGACAAAATGGAGTTTGTTAAGTATACTTTCCACTCATATTATTTTTACCCACATTAGAAGTTGTTTTGTTGTTGTTTTACTGCAGTACAGAGGGGCAGTCAGTGTAATCGTAGCAAAGCTAGCTACTGCTACAGTAACATTCAGTTACTGTAGCGGAGTAGCAGCGGCCGGATGCAGTAGCAGCGGCAACACGCGGGGACGGCAGCGGCTAGCAGCAGTAGAAGTGCAGCAGCAGAGCAACAACTCCAAAGGGAGCGGCGCGGCAGCAGTCTGCACGGGCGCGCACACACGAGCGGCAGCAGGCGGAGCACAGCGGCGGCGACGGTGCTGCAGGCAGCACGAAATAGCGGCAGCAGCGGGAGCAGAAGACGCGCGAGAGGCTGAGCGGCAGTGGGCGGCGGACGATGCTACGGCGGTGACCAAGTGGCGATGGTGAGCGGCACCGCGCGACCGCGCGAGGGAGGGGGTCGGACTAGGCACGACGCGAGGTGGAGGCCGCAGCCGTGGGCGCGTGTGTGTGGGGGTGCGGCCATTAGGCGCGAAGGAGCTCGAATCGTGCGGCATGGCCGCGATGCGGGTCAGGGGCGAGCGGAGAGGGGGGGGGGAGGCGCTCACGAGGAGGGCAGGGAAGGGGTGGCCGGCGGCGTAGGCGTCCGGTGTGGAGGAGCTCTGGGAGGCGACGACAATGGCGAGCGGCGAGGTGGCGCCGGCGCGGGGACGACGTCCTCATCACGGGGCGAGGAGGAGGAAGCCGTGGCCCTCGGTCGGAGGCGGCCGTCCGGCGATGGCCTGGTGGCGACGGGCGCGTCGGCGGATCGGGATCGGGAGCGTGGGGGCGCGATCCAGAAGGGGAGAGGGGTCGTGGGGAAAAGTGGGGAAAGTGGGGAGGGCAACGCTAGGGTTCGGTCGCCCCAGGGGGCTGTAGGCGCCGGCTGGGCCGGCCTAGTTGGCCTAGAGGTCAGCTGGGCCGTGGCCCAGTGTGTGTGTGGTGGGGGGTGGTTCTCCTTTTAAAGTTTCTGTTCTTTATATTTATTCTTCTGTTTTCTTTTTAGTTACTTTTTATTTTAGTTTAAAATAAAATTCATACTAGTTCCTAAATTAGTCTCAATAAATATACTACTGCCACATAACTTTGGGCAACTAAATAAAATAGTTTAATATTTTATAAAATACCAAAGGCATTTACTTCATTGTTTTGTCTGTTGTTTCAACCATTTTGGTGCATTTAAATATTTTATAAAAATAAGGATTCTCCTCCATAATTCCTTGCGATTTATTTGATACATCCCGAACATTTTAGATTTAATGTTTGAAAACTTTTGTGTTTTCTTTTAATTCAAATTTTAATTTGGATCGTTTTCGAACTAACACAAGATTATCAACAGTAAGTGTGGTGACGTGTCGTCATTAGTAGAGGGTTACTGTAGCTTAACTATCCGGGCGTCACAATTCTCCTCCACTACAAGAAATCTCGTCCCGAGATTTAAGCGGTGGAGTAAGGGGGAAAAGTGTTGGTAGCGAAAACCTAACGAGTCTTCTCGGTCTTGGCTGCCCTTCCGAAGAGGTTGATCTCTTACGTAGATGTCTTCATTTCTCTTCTTTCGGTCATCATGATCAAGTCGTTATCCTTTCTTCGGTATCTTCAACGTCCTACGATTGCGACCAGGGGGGAAAACCTTGGAGGAACGTTTCTCCACGAAGTCTGTGCATACGACGGCGAATTCAGAAAGTGACACACGAAGTACCCTAAGAGTAGTATTTCTATGAATTCATTGAGTGCACTATACGATGGTACCAAAGTTTCAAATGGGTAAGCAATCATTCGATGCCTAGACAAAAGCTGGAATGGGGCTTGAACAACGTGAATAACATGGTGTTTGATACCAGGATGAAACATGGTAGAATTTAGCTCATGAATTACACACGAAGCCAAGTGCAAAGTATACATTAGAATCAGGGTTGTAAAGAAGGGTCTGGTTTCGATCCAGTGGACCTGTGGGTTATGGGCCCACCATGTGGGTTAAGAGTAGGAAGGGCGATGACATCTTGCACAGAAAGCAAGGCATGACAGAGGATAGTCTGTCAGTTAAGCTGGCAACAATGTCGGTACCAAGGACGGGGGACGAAGAGAACCATTTTCTTGCTCGTTGAAACGAGGCGGACCAATAGGCAAAGTTCTCGTCCCGCGGCAGTACCGGGACGTTATCACCAATAGAATCAAGGTCTTACTATCAGAGTTGTACACCAAGGTGTTTACATAAGCAGAAAACTATTACTGCTTAGATTATATGTAGATCAAAGAAAGGTTAAACAAACAAATGGAAAGGAAAATTGTGATTACACACAATTATTAGGAGTATATCCTTCCCATTGACAAGCAGAACATGACATACAGGGTAGGAGGGCAAGTACCCAACCATTCAGATAAAGAGGCAAGGATTAAACAAGATGTTACCCATACAACGGTGTTTGGATAACTGACCAAGAAACATTTAGCATTGGGCTTCGAATGCCCTTGTCGAAAATCGGAGTACCACAGCCATGCTTCGAGATAGCATTGGCATGGTCTTGAAGCAAAGGTCAGACTCGGATATACCAAGGATTCATCAGGAACAACTTATATAATAAGTCTTACAATTTCCTCCCGGAAGAATGGCTATCCTTGCAAAAGAAAATTATAATGATGGGTCCTCCAGCCCGCGGTGCTAGGCATGACATCGTATTACCGGGTCATCAAGGGACCAACATTATAACTACTAGAAAGTTGTCCCAACCATCATACCTGACCGGGATTCAGATCCGTTTGGTGTCATGATACCTCAGACTCGGGATGTTCGAGAAGAAAAAGGTGCAACACAAATCGACGAAATGACATTGTAAGATTCTCGGGAAATGAACTATGGGAGCGGGTTCCCGAAACAATAGTTCATCATTAAACCAAGGAGAGGATGAGTAGGTGGCTGATGGGCTCAGCGTCAATTTATCGAGAATTCCAAACGGATGGATTTCCACAAAAATGTGAACAAGAAGATGACACTTGTCAATTCAAATGATAATAATGTTGTATGCTCGAGGAAAACATACACCATTAATCATCAGTTGAAAGGTGTGCCCGAAATAAGACCTTAGGCAGCAAGATCAATGTTAGAGTGATGATTCAATAACCAACAGTCTAAGAACAAACTGTCGATCGATAACTTCAAAGCAGTTGGGTTGCTAGAGGTACAGAACTCAAGCAGCATCGTTAACATATTGATTTCCCGGTTAGAAACAACACGGGGCCAAGGAAGAATGGTGATGGTGAGAAGTATCATCTTACCGAGAATTTCTAAGAGGTGGAGCAATCCCCACAACATTCTCGACATAAAAGACAATAATACTTTAAGGCAGAACACAACACTAGCTGGAGAGCAAGTTGCATTCATAATGCGGACAAGTTCGTGATGAAAGGAAGTCGAGGGTGTAGCCGATGGTAATAAAAATCATCGAGGGCAAGGAGGGCATTTCTCATCATGAATACAATTGACATCTCGAAAGAAGTCAAAGTGTTGAAGGTGATCCGACACATTTGCCGGGAAGTTTCAAGAGGATGCAATCAAACAACAACGGCAACAAGCAAGAGAATGACGAAGTGGCAAGTTGTAGGATCAATATAAAAGATGCAAGATCGAAACCAACGTTGCCTTTCGAGACAAGCAACATGATGTTGTAAGCTCGACGTAAGTCATGCTCACACACTGAAGAATTCGTGCACCAAAGAAGGACGAGGTAGCACAGTCAAAGATAGCTAGACAAGGGATGTACCCGATAGTCAAGGAATAAACCAGATTGAGTTTAAAATTTTCCCAGTAACATCTACTAGGGGCTTTGAATTTTTAGAGCAGATTTGGTTTAATAAACGGTGTCCTCGGTTGACGGCAACCTACAACCCATAGAGTGATTACGACAAGCAAAGGTATTACTTCATCAAAAGTTCAAAAGGTGTAGTGCAAAGGCATGATATCCTCGAGATATCAGAGGGTAAAACTCGAAGGTAGAACACGATAGAAGTGGAACTAGGTCATTGACCTATGACAGTAGATACTTCCACCTTGCCAAAAATAGACGAGGCAATGGAATGAATTTCCATCAGATATATCAGATCAGGACAGCATGGTCGGAACCATAACTGCAAGGAATCAATTCAAGAATATCGAAAGAATCATACAGCTGCATAATCATTTTGCAAGAAGCTTCCGAGACGGTCTACATCATTTTCATGGGCATGAACACAAAGTTCAAGGTCGACTCCCACTTCTTTAATGCATATCATCTCATTCACCTCTCGCTTTAATAAATTGTAGTGTTGGAATTTTAACTGGTAGAACACCGGAAGGGTATGACTTGTGAAAACTTTCGGGTTCTCACGGATTAGGGGAAGGCATAGGTTCCACCCATCGGGCATCTTCGTAACATATACCACAAGTTTCAAAAGTAAATATCACCAGCTCCAAGGGAGAGCATGGTTGTCAAAGAAGAGGATACAATTTACCGAAGGTATTATGCATCAGGGACAGAACTTCTCGAGGTTTTTGTATACGAAGGACACTGTCGGATAATATTTCAACAAAGGATCGAGGGATCCACAACGAAGCTGATGTGAGTATCGGTACTCACTCAGAGGAAGAAGAATGCAGAGGCATCAGATTCAAGATTCACCTGACTAGTATGATGCTTAAATAGAAAGAAATTATGGTTTCCAAAACGAAGGATCAGAAGCAGACGCTCTGATCCAGGATGGATAAGTTGAAATCACTTAGTTGGACAATCAATAAAGGTTTGAATTGCCGAGAACCAACTCAGGTCCGGAATGACGTCTGAGTCGGAAAGATAATTTCAATAAGGATAACCCGATGACTGCGTGCATACGCACACATTGAATCAATAGGCTCAAAATGGCTAAGACAAGGGATGTTAACGAAGACTACTAGTCATATGGAATTAACCATAAAGCAAGCAGGCAAGAATTACAGGAGTAACAGGCTGTAGAGGATTTGCGAAGATCAAAAGGTATCCCGATGAACTTTGTGAGACACATGAACAATCGAGAAGAACGGGTCCTCGATAATTGTGAGGAAATAACCGTAAGGGTTTTCATGTGACATAAAGCTGCAAGACAGTAAACTCAAAGGATTCTCGAGACAACGGAGAATATTTCGAGGCCTCTTGTAACAACAAGAGCGACGAGGAATGATCATGAGAATGACAAATGCACACCGATATCCATAGGGATATATCGGTGGCAGTGAATTGCAAAGGCGATGAGCACAAGGGTCTCAGGAAAACATTGAGGGATATCCTCAGAACCTTCTGACGAAGTAGGTGATCTTCCGGAATGAGGGCTCTCCGGGAGAAATAGTTACGAGAACCTAGAGTCAGAGTTAGCAAAATATTTTAACCCGAATAGAAGAGATATCAGAGGCCAGGAGTATAGACAAGGAATAAAAGATCCTAATACCATCCATTGGTGTTGTGGACCCGTAAGCCACACAACAAGTTAGTAAATTTGTTTTTCAAAGACTAGACTCAACTTCGGCCAAGGAGTTGGAAAGGGGGATTCCTACAGGCAGTCGGCTCTGATACCAACTTGTGACGCCCCCGATTTGTCCGTACACTAATCATGCACGCAAATGTGTACGACCAAGATCAGGGACTCACTGGAAGATATCACAACACAACTCTAGACACAAATTAAAATAATACAAGCTTTATATTACAAGCCAGGGGCCTCGAGGGCTCGAATACATAAGCTCGAAAACACAAGAGTCAGCGGAAGCAATAATATCTGAGTACAGACATAAGTTAAACAAGTTGCCATAAGATGGCTAGCACAAAAGTAGCAACGATCGAAAAGGCAAGGCCTCCTGCCTGGGACCTCCTAACTACTCCTCGAAGCCGAACTCCATGTAGACACATCATCGGGATCCTCTGGCTCCTGGACTCCATCATCTGGTTGCAGCATCCGAGAAGAAGGGACAAAGGGAGAAAAGGGGGAGAAAAGCAACCGTGAGTACTCATCCAAAGTACTCGCAAGCAAGGATCTACACTACATATGCAATGATATCTGTGTAAAGGGGTAATATATGTGGACTGAACTGCAGAAAGCAGAATAAGAGGGGGATAACTAATCCAATCGAAGACTACGCTTCTCGTAACCTCCATCTTGCAGCAGAAGATGAGGATGGCTGGAAAGTAACAAGTATCCTCGCTTCTCGCAGCCTCCGTCTTGCAGCAGTAGAAGGGAGTAGATGGTAAGTTCACCGAGTAACATCGTATAGCATAATCCTACTCGGCGATCCTCCCGCACATCACCCTGTGAGAGAGCAACCACCGAGTTATATCTGGCACTGGTAAGGGTGTGTTTTATTAAGTATCCAGTTCTAGTTGTGATGAGGTCGGAGTACAACTCCGGGTCATCCTTTTACCGAGGGACACGGCTATTCGAATAGATTAACTTCCCTGCAGGGGTGCACCACATATCCCAGCACGCTCGATCCCATTTGGCCGGACACACTTTCCAGGGTCATGCCCGGCCTCGGAAGATCAACACGTCGCAGCCCTACCTAAGCACAACAGAGAGGTCAGCACGTCGGTCTAAGTCCTAAGCACACAGGGGTCTGGGCCCATCGCCCAATGCACACCTGCACGTTGCGAGGGCGGCCGGTAAGCAGACCTAGCCTCTCCTAATACCAGAGTAGGCTTCCAGTCCAATCCGGCGCGCGCCGCTAAGTCGCTGACGTCAAAAAGGCTTCGGCTGATACCACGACGTCGAGTACCCATAACTATTCCCACGTAGCTGGTTAGTGCGTATAGACCAAATGGCCAGACTCAGATCAAATATCCAAACTCGTTAAGCGTGTTATTATGAAATAACCGCGGACAACGACCAGGGCCAGGCCACCTCTCCACTGGGTGTCTCAACCTGCCCTGTCGCTCCGCCACAACGATCCACTTGGGGGCCGTCAGGAACTCAGGCCCACCACTACCTGGATGGAGCCACCTGTCCTTTCAGCCCCCACATCAAATCAATTGCGGGTACTCAATGAGCCGACCCGACTTTAGTCACATCATGTGTCATGTAAAGTGTATGTAGTATATACCCGTGATCACACCCAAGTGATCACGGCCCGATAGAATAGCAGGGCAGACGGACAAGGGTGTAGGGCCACTGATGGAATACTAGCATCCTATACTAAGCATTTAGGACTGCAGGTAAAGTATCAACAGTGGTAGCAACAATGACAGGCTATGCAGCAGAATAGGATTATCGAAAGCAGTAACATGCTACACTACTCTAATGCAAGCAGTAGAGAGAAGAGTAGGCGATATCTGGTGATCAAAGGGGGGGGGGCTTGCCTGGAAGCCCTGCAGACGAAAGGAATCTTCGGAAGCGTAGCCGTAGTCGAACACCGAAGCATCAATGGTCTCGGGGTCTATCACATTATTGGAGTCTACCGAAAATAAGCAACGAAGGGGAAACAAATAAATAACAGAGCAAACAATAGCATCACAAAGCATAACATGGAAATACGCGGTGCTACGTGTGACCTAACGCGGTGCTCGGTGATACAGGCGAAGAGGAATAACATCCGGGAAAGTATTCCCGGTGTTTCGCGTTTTCGGGCGGATGAAACGGAGGGGGAAAGTTGCGGGTTCGGTATGATAGAGATGCGTGGCGGACGAACGGACCGCGTATTCGGGTTCGGCTCGTCGTTCTGAGCAACTTTCATATATAAATTATTTTCATCCGAGTTACGGTTTAAAAGATATGATTTTCTAAAGTTTAAAAGATTTTCTGCAATATTTTAATTCGAGAATAAGTATCTAATTACTTTTGTCACACGGGGGCTGTGTAGCAAGGGGTATGACAGTGGGGCCGGTGGGTCCAGTCAGCAGTAGTTGACCAGTCAAATCTGACTGGTCCACTGGGTCAGTGGACCCACATGTAAATGTAACATGTGTTAAAATTATTTAGTTAAACAATTTACTAGTGGGGGTCATATTTAATAGACGTGGGGGTGGCTAGTACTAAAGAGGGATTAGTCCCTAATTGATTTTTGGGCCGGCTTGGCGGCACAGCCAGCCGTGAGGTTGAGCACCACACTCACTCACACACACGTGCACTCACACATCACACTCACACACACCACGCACACCACGCTGCATACACACACAGCACACACACATTGTTCTTTTTTTTAACACAAGATGGCAATTTATGATTTTTATAGGATTTAATCCATGCACCAAATGGATTTGTTCCAATGGGACAAAATGGAGTTTGTTAAGTATACTTTCCACTCATATTATTTTTACCCACATTAGAAGTTGTTTTGTTGTTGTTTTACTGCAGTACAGAGGGGCAGTCAGTGTAATCGTAGCAAAGCTAGCTACTGCTACAGTAACATTCAGTTACTGTAGCGGAGTAGCAGCGGCCGGATGCAGTAGCAGCGGCAACACGCGGGGACGGCAGCGGCTAGCAGCAGTTGAAGTGCAGCAGCAGAGCAACAACTCCAAAGGGAGCGGCGCGGCAGCAGTCTGCACGGGCGCGCACACACGAGCGGCAGCAGGCGGAGCACAGCGGCGGCGACGGCGCTGCAGGCAGCACGAAATAGCGGCAGCAGCGGGAGCAGAAGACGCGCGAGAGGCTGAGCGGCAGTGGGCGGCGGACGATGCTACGGCGGCGACCAAGTGGCGATGGTGAGCGGCACCGCGCGACCGCGCGAGGGAGGGGGTCGGACTAGGAACGACGCGAGGTGGAGGCCGCAGCCGTGGGCGCGTGTGTGTGGGGGTGCGGCCATTAGGCGCGGAGGAGCTCGAATCGTGCGGCATGGCCGCGATGCGGGTCAGGGGCGAGCGGAGAGGGGGGGGGAGGCGCTCACGAGGAGGGCAGGGAAGGGGTGGCCGGCGGCGTAGGCGTCCGGTGTGGAGGAGCTCTGGGAGGCGACGGCAATGGCGAGCGGCGAGGTGGCGCCGGCGCGGGGACGACGTCCTCATCACGGGGCGAGGAGGAGGAAGCCATGGCCCTCGGTCGGAGGCGGCCGTCCGGCGATGGCCTGGTGGCGACGGGCGCGTCGGCGGATCGGGATCGGGAGCGCGGGGGCGCGATCCAGAAGGGGAGAGGGGTCGTGGGGAAAAGTGGGGAAAGTAGGGAGGGCAACGCTAGGGTTCGGTCGCCCCAGGGGGCTGTAGGCGCCGGCTGGGCCGGCCTAGTTGGCCTAGAGGTCAGCTGGGCCGTGGCCCAGTGTGTGTGTGGTGGGGGGTGGTTCTCCTTTTAAAGTTTCTGTTCTTTATATTTATTCTTCTGTTTTCTTTTTAGTTACTTTTTATTTTAGTTTAAAATAAAATTCATACTAGTTCCTAAATTAGTCTCAATAAATATACTACTGCCACATAACTTTGGGCAACTAAATAAAATAGATTAATATTTTATAAAATACCAAAGGCATTTACTTCATTGTTTTGTCTGTTGTTTCAACCATTTTGGTGCATTTAAATATTTTATAAAAATAAGGATTCTCCTCCATAATTCCTTGCGATTTATTTGATACATCCCGAACATTTTAGATTTAATGTTTGAAAACTTTTGTGTTTTCTTTTAATTCAAATTTTAATTTGGATCGTTTTCGAACTAACACAAGATTATCAACAGTAAGTGTGGTGACGTGTCGTCATTAGTAGAGGGTTACTGTAGCTTAACTATCCGGGCGTCACACCCGTCTCAGCACGGATGGCTTTGTTCACCAACTTCTGGAAGGAGGTGCACTCGTGCAGACGTAGATCTTGGCGAAGTTCAGGGCTGAGTCCCTTGCGGAACCTCGCCTGCTTCTTGGCATCGGTGGACACTTCCTCGGGAGCATAGCGTGCCAAGTTGCCAAACTCGCGACTATAGCCATCCACGGTTAGCCGGCCCTGAGTGAAATTGCAGAATTCCTTCCGCTTGCGATCCATGAGACCTTCCGGAATGTGATGTTCACGGAATGCCTCACTGAACTCTGCCCAAGTAGTGATTTGGCCAGCAGGACACATTGCCTCAAAGTTTTCCCACCAGAGGCTAGCAGGGCCCTCAAGATGGTAGGCGGCATAAGTAACCTTGTCGGCTTCGGCCACACGGGCAGAGTGTAGCTTGTGGGTGATACTGCGAAGCCAGTCATCCGCATCAAGAGGTTCAGCGGAATGATGGAACTTTGGTGGGCACATCTTGATAAAGTCATTAATTGACACCACGTAATTCCTCTGGCGGAAAGCAGTATTTTGCTCTATGCGTTCCAGCAGACGGTTGGTCTCCCTCTTGTTCCTTTCCGCCTCGAGCATAACTTCATCCAAGGAGGGTGGTTGGGGCAGATTCTCATCTCTAGCCCCACTGGCCTCACCATGCTCCTGAGCAGCAGGAGTGCTGCGAGTGTTGATCATCCTAGGAAAACAAAACAAAGGTTTATACAAGGATGGCAAAACTTTGACATAGGAGTGCAGAATGTAATGGATGACACAGAATGCAGAGATGTTCATCTGTACGACATGGTAATATAGAAACTGCAATATATACACCATTGGTCATACACACCATACATAGTTTAGTTCAAGCAAAGGCTAAAGTACAACTGCGGTGAAAGACGATACATCTCATCAGAGGCACTCCAAGCTCCTATACATTATTTATCTACACCTTCGGAACTCAGAACACACTAAGTCATATTCCACAAGACGCGCATGACTGTGGAAATACAACTACTACGATACTACTACTGCCACGGTCTAACTCAGACATTCCCGTAGTAATCTTCGTAAAGATTACCCCTGTAGCCTGGAAGTGGAACATGTGGATCTGGAAACTCCCGAGCACTCGAAGGCTGTGGACCATAGGGACATGGATGCGGTCTCAGTCCCGCTGCTGGTGGTAACCGACGCCCACGTGTAGGTGTAATACCCCCAACGTCACGCCAATCCATACGATCAGGCACACGAGTCCGCACGGGGTACAAATCCCGCATATCCAGATATCCGGCCTGCACGTCAGGTGCAAGCAGTGTCAAAGTGGTCCAATGTGCGGCTCAAGTGTTATAAAGCTCCATCCGTAGGGCACAGACCTCACGATCCCTATCCTCCAGCATCTAAGTAGTAGTCTGAAGCAGTGGCTCCTCATGAGCGGCATCGGTATACAGACCAGTGTAGTAGCCTTCCTCTCCAGGAAGTGAGGCTGGCATGTAGCGGAACTCTGTGTTTAGCAGCAGGACATGCCTAGCCCGGATGAAGGTCATCATCGAGTAAGCGGCATCCTGCACTGCCATCTCGATGGTAACCCCGAGTACATAAGACCAATGGATGGGGTCGGTAGCTCCGGGATACGAAGGGTATATCCGGGCTATGCAGAAATACTGACTCTAGTTGAAATACCGGTACTGTTCCTCGATAGTGTACTCAGGATACCAACGGTAGCTAGTCTCAGTCAACACATGGACTAGCATGGCCGTGTGACCTGGCACATTAATGCACCGGGTCAAACGGACCACCTGGTGAGGTGTGCGGTCAGACATCTGAAACATGAAATAATGCAAAGGCATTAGAATTTCTGGAAGAAATTGGGCAGCATAACAACTGTAAATGCTCAAAAAAGATTTTGAGACATCATACAAATGATAGCATAGCCACTCAACAACATTATATCAAGGTTCCGGGTCCAAATAATCAACATACTAGAAGGGTAGAAACTGAATTGAGGCTTTAAACCAACAATCCTAAGAGTCTACGGATTAGTAACACGTGAACCTAGTAAAGATGAGAGGCCTAGTCCTAAACCCCCATAGAAATAATAGGCTGACTCAGATCAGAAGGGCATAAGGTAAAGAAGTAAAAAGAGCCTTACGTTCCCTTCCACAATCAAACCCCCTACATATAACTAAGAATTTTCTAGACTCAACATCGACCAGTTTGGCTTGAAGAACCTACAGGCAGTCCGGCTCTGATGCCAATGCTGTCAGGACCCCGATCCTAAATCACTCCGATCTAGCTTGTAACACATCATATCACTTTGCCGCCTCACGCGCGGTATCCCCACGGGTGCCACCCTACCTGTCCCGGGACCATTTGCGCATTTTGGCACACATATATGATAGTGTCCCTAGGATCCACATGACAGAGAACCCGGGCCGACATGGCTAGTTATAAACCAAAAGTGGCACTAAATTACAGAGACAAGCATCCATGACCGAGCAACGAACGTGTCGGTCATCAACGTATGAACCCAAGTCGTAGCAAGCTACATGGACTTAAAGGAACAACGCGTGACATTTCCCCTAAGGGACAGACACAGGAACGAAGAAGGACACATGCCGGCTAGCCTACGTGTTCCGGAGCAGTAGCAAGCTACCAAGGCTCAGTGGAAGCACTAGGAGGCATTTCCCTCTAAGATAGGCTACCAAAGGTAAACAACTAGGTGTCAGATCCCACACATATCAAGCATTTCAAACATACACACAATATGCTCAATATGTGCAAATACAGCATTGCATCACAACAGAACTCTATGACTCAAAGTACTTTATTTAAGAGGCTCTGAAGAGCCATACATAACATATCCATACACATAGGGGTCACATGACCCAACACTCAAGTCATACTAGCATACAAGCACAAGCGGAAGCTAACATGTCTGATTACAGATAACTTGGAAATAAAACAGGCTTGGTGTAGCCTGACTATCTACAAGGCCCTTCACAAGCTCAGGATCTCCGTCTGGGTAGCAAGCTACTCGTCGACGTCAACGTCTATCTAAAACCCATCAGAAGGGGCAGGGTTCTCCTCTGCAACAGTTATTAAGCAAACATGAGTACAAAGGTACTCAGCAAGACTTACAACAGAACCTATCATACATGCTTCATTATCAACAAGGGTAGTGGAGTTCATAGCAGCAAGCCAGCTTTGACTCTTGGCTAACCTATTCTACAACTTTCAACAGATTGCAAGATGAGACTACGCACATGAGTCCTCTACTCACCACAACAATACACCACCGTGGATCCTCTTCCGTCATCATACGGAAGGGCCATCCACGGCACTCACACTTGTCTTGAGACTTTTAGAAGTAACCATCAACTTGTCTATGAACTGTATAAGCAACCAAGTGGTCCGTACCGTGAACAACGGCTATACGAATAGATTGGTAACCCTGCAGGGGTGTACTTCTTCACACACGCTTCCACCACTTATCGTCGTTTACTCGACATGTACTCGGCAACCTTCAAGCGGAAGCCCAGCGAGGGTGTCGGCCACGACCTGACTAACCACACAAGTCCCTAGTCCAGGTTTATCGCCTATTTGGGTTCCATCCATGGGGAGATCCGGCCGGGGGTCACTCACGGCCCCAAACGATGTGTACAGGGTTCCCAAGTCGCCAAACGAGCGATCGGTACACCGTGCCATGTACCTGCGCATCACAGCCCACCCCGAGGGTCAGCGCTGTGCACGACCACCAGTAAACTACAAACACCAGAAACTAGTTGCAACTCCTGGACAGAGGACAAGGGCAGTTAATAAGTCGAGAGAGCTTGGAGTGCCCGAAGCCCAATGCGTGGTAGTAGCTGAAACTTGAATCACACATACAGATCTCAGGTCCTATGGATGGTTCCAATGAAACAACCCACCATGTACTCCTACATGGCCTTTCATTGATACCTTTACCAAGCATATTTCACACTTCACTCTCTTTACCAGACATGATCATTTCACTCTGATCCATCACCCAGATGAACCAGACCTGACACAACTCTAAGCATAGCAGGCAACATAAACAAATAGCATGGTAGAACACACATCACATGGCTCAATCAACTCCTACACATGCTAGTGGGTTTCAACTATTTACTGTGGCAATGACAGGTCATGCAAAGGAATAGGGTTCAACTACCGCAGCAAGTAGCAGTTCACACGCTGTTGCCTTAATGCAGTAAAAGAGAGCAGGAGCGAGAAGATGGGTTTGTATCAGAATGATCAATGGGTTGCTTGCCTGATAGATTGGTTGTCGGGTACTGCTCTTTAGTTGGATACGCAGATGTATCCTCGGGAGCAGGACCTACCACGTCGAACACCGACGATACAATCAATATACAAACAAATGCAACAATATGATGCATGCTCATGACATGTCAAGATGAATGTGTTTTGGGCTAATGCAACTATAAACAGAAAGGTTTGAGCTCATTTGAATCAAAGATTCAAATTAATACCCAAACTATTATTTATTAAAGTGCATTATAATGTTTTGATGTGAACATCAAGGTTAACTTGCTCAAACATGCATGAAACTAGTGCCAATGGAAATATTGGGTTTTTCTGATCAATTTTCATATATAAAACTTTTCCATTTGAGGTACTGTTGAATTTAGATGATTTTTAGAAGTTTAAAGCATTTTCTGGAATTTCCTGAATTGTTTTAAATCAAATAATCCCAGAAAAGCCTTTACTGCATCAGCATGACATCATGCTGACGTCAGCAGGTCAACAGACCTGGTCCAGCTCAAACCTGACAGTGGGTCCCGCGTGTCAGTGTCATTAACTTAACTAATTAAACATTAGTGCTAATCCTAACTTAATTAGCCGGCTAGGCCCCACTTGTCATTGACCCCAGGCGGTCAAACTGGGCCCACCCGTGGTCAGAGAGGGTCAAACCGGCCGGCGTTTAGCCGTCGGCGAGGCCTGGCGTGGGGGTGCGGTGCGGGATTTGTGCTCCGGTGACGAAATCGACGGCGAAGCACGTCTACGTTATGCGGGGGAAGTGCCGCATCTAGTGGTGGTGGTGGTTGGCCTCGGGGTCGCTGGAAAAGGCGCCGACGACGACCTTGGCGGCTGCCGGAGCTCGGATGAGCTGGGGCTAGTCGCTAGGAGGCACGGCGAGGCACGTGTTGTGGTGTGTTGGACTCCAGGTGGTGCGGTAGAGCTGGTGGACAGGGTGGCATGGCCGCTGGGTGGCCGGAGTCTCGTCGGCGACGAGCTCCGCGGCGGCGCGTGCGGGTGAGCTTCGTGTTGTCGTTACAGAGCTCGAGAGGGAGAACAGAGAGGATGCGGAGGTGGCCAAGGTCACGGCGGTCGCGTTGGAACTGACGGCGAGGTCGGGGACAAACTGCTGCGACGGTGAGGTCGTCGGCGATCTCGGCGGCCGAACGGGGGAGAAGTCGACGAAGACGGCGCGTTGGGGCTTCCGGTGATGCGTGGCTCGTCGGGGAGACGTAGGAGACGGTGGCGGAGATTCCAGACACGGAGGGGCGGCGAGGGGAGCTCTGTGGCTACGGTGGTTACGGCGGCGAGCTTGCGGGCGCTGCGGCCATGGCGAGGAAAGGGCGAGGGAGAGAGGTAGGGGGAGTGGATGCGTCCAGCGGCTTTGGGGCGCGACGTGTTGTCGTCCAGACCATTCCTGCGGCGAGGCGGCGGCCAGGCGGCAAGCAGCTGCCACGGTGGCGCGCGGCCGTGCGCCGGCGTCACCTGCCTGCCTGGCTGCCGAAGCAGCTAGCTGGCTCGGGCCAACATAGTGCTGGGCCGCCAGGTGGGCAGGCTGGTCCAAGTAAGTGGGCTGTGCCCTCTCTCTCTCTCTCTCTCTTCTATTTTATTTTATGTTTTGTTTCTGTTTCAACTTTGTTGAATTAATAAAAATGCTAGAACATTTTTATAAATCATGAAACTACTCATGCCCACTGTATATAATATGAACAGCATGGAACATTTTGGTTTATGATTATTTGGGCACCTAAAATATTTTATAGCATTTAAATGCCCAAATGCAAATACAATATGAATTAATCCAGTGACCTTTGGATGTCCTAGAAAATTGTGCAACATTTTTGTCAGAGGTTTGAGACCAAGGCAAAGATGATGAACATTTTTGAAAGGCATTTTGGGTACATTGGAAAAGATTTTAGTAAACCCTAGTTGTTAGAAGAGGGGTGCTGGGGTTTCTGTCATTCCCATTTCAAGTTTCTGCAAAAAGTAAACATGATGCACACTCTAGCTAGTCCTAATGCAAGCACTGACTAGGGATGTGACACACCGCTTGGAAGAAAATCTCTCAAGATGCAAGCGTTGGAAGCGACCAAACAGTGAACACCTATTGGAAACACATCAAGGAGTACGTCGAGTTTATGTTTATGGACACTCAAGTTTATGTTTATGGACACATCAACTCTTGATGCCAAGGGAAATGCATATGTTGAACTTTGTCGCGATGAAATGCTCATGAAAAAGCGAGTGCTCCTAAGGCAAATGATGATGGGAGGAGGCATGGGAGGTGCCAAGGGAGGAGGCATGGGAGGAGGCATGGGAGGTGCCATGGGTGGTTACATGAACATGATTGGAGGTTCCATGAATGGTGCATTTGGCGGAAACATGGGAGGTGGCTTCGATGGAAACATGGAAGGTGGCTTGGCGGCATGGGAAGTGGCTTTGGCGGCATGGGAGGTTGCTTTGGCGGTGACATGATGGGTGGCTTGGAGGTGGCTATGGCGGCAACATGAGTGGCGTTGGAGTTGGCTTCGTCGGCATCATGACCAGTATGGGACACAATGAAAATGCTTCCGGTGGTGCTCACGACAACGAGAGTTCACCGCTTGTTGAGAACGTCGACAAAGACGGTGGTGAAGATGATGATCGTACCACAATTCACAACGCCGGTGGTGTTGATGACTCGCATGAGTAATATTCATGTGCATTTCAGTTTTCTAGGGCGAAAAGCTTTGATTGAGGCGATGCTCTTTTGGTAGAGGGATTTGATACTATTATGGTGATGCACTTTTGATTGAAACTATGATGATGATGCACTTTATTTTCAAATTTTTTATGCTATTTCAATGCAAAACCACGGCTGAACAGTTGTTGGAAGCAGCTGCGCGGCCGTTTTTAGATTTTTACATCTTTGGTTTGGACCATCTATTGGAGTTGCTCCTTTGGACCATAAATTTATACCATCTGTTGGAGTTGAGCATTTTTCGGAGCTCCAAAATTCACGGTTTGGCGGTCCAAATTTTACATCTCCGGTTTTGGACCGCCAAAATTTGGACCATCTATAGGAGATGCTCTTAGAGACTTATAGAACATGTGTACACTCACAAACACATTAGTCCCTTAACCTGTAATTCTTCAATACACCAAAATCACTAAGAGGAACTAGATGCACTTACAAGGACCCCTGAGCCGCTCCCCGCTGGTGAATTGTTGATGGTTAGGAGATTTATCAGCAACTTCTTCCTGAATCACTACATCAAGCCCACTGGTGATAATGAAGATTTCAACATGCCTTCTGATGAAACAATGAGTAAGAGTTAGCCGCTAAACATGTACTCATGGATCCATTGTTTTCCATGTGATTAGTGTCGGTGTCAAAAGTGGCAGATCTCGGGTAGGGGGTCCCAAGCTGTGTGTCTGAGGATCAATGGTAACAAGGGAGAATTGGGACACGATGTTTACCCAGGTTCGGGACCTGTTAAAGGAGGTAAAACCATACGTCCGGCTTGATTGTATTGTGTACACGGGTTACAAGAGTTGATCTACCTCAAGATTGTATTGGCTAAACCCTAGCCGTATAGTCTATGATATTCTGATGACCTCTACGGACTAAACCCTCGGTTTATATACACACCGAAGGGGCCTAGGGTAGTACAGAGTCGGCTTGCAGAGGAAGGAAACGTTACACCCGGACACCAAACTTTGCGTTCTATGCACATAGGAGTCCTACCCGGACACCGGGGATAGTCTTCTCCTTTAGCTTCATGGCCCATTAGTCCGGCCCATATCGAATAGTCCGGACACCTGAGGACCCCCTAGTCCAGTACTCCCTCGGTAGCCCCTGAACTAGTTTTCGATGACGATGTGTTCGGCACGCAAATTGTCTTCGACATTGCAAGGCGGGTTCCTTCTCTTGAATACTTCAAGTTAGCTTCCTGTATAAAGGAACAGTGTCCAACTCTGCATAATTAATACAACCTTTAGCCACGAAGACAAGACGTCAAAATAGGAACAACATCTTTACTCACAACTTTTTTTGGCGAAGCGTCATACTTGACTCTTTAACATTTTGAACCGTTTTCACGCCTCTTGTTTCGTGTTTCGAGGCCTAGCCTCCATTGGCACATCTTGTCAAAACAGAGATTATGCCCGCCCATTACGGGATTCTCATCAATATGATTTGGGTAATCCAACCGCACCTTACGCACGATCTCGTTGGGAACATGTGAATTTCATGGCTTGAGAGGGGAACGCTTGGCATTTTCACCGCCTATAAAAGGATAAAGACCCATCCTTTTTCCTCATGCCTTCCTCTAGCCTATGTCTTCCAATCTCCAATCTTCAGCGCCTACAACTCCGATCTCCTCCACCACCGCCTCCTTCTCCAGCAATGGTCGGGTCCGGCTCTAAGGTAAAGTGGGAGGCCTCCACCGTCACCGAAAAGGACATCAAGGATCTCCGGAGCACGGGCTATCTGTCCGCGGACATTGCGCATTGGATCGCAGACAAATTTCAGGTTATTTCTACTCCAAAGCCGAGTGAGAGGGTTGTGTTTATCCCCCATTTCCTTCGGGGGCTAGGATTTCCCCTCCACCCCTTCATCCGGGGTCTTCTATTTCTACGGGCTAGATTTCCATGGCCTAGCCCCAAATTCCATCCTCCACATACCGGCTTTGATTTTCGTGTGTGAGGCTCTCCTCCGCACCCCCCACACTTAGGCCTATGGCTCAAAGTCTTCAATCTGATGCAGAAGGTGGTCAATGGACAACACGCGGCCAACGGCAGAGCTATAGTAAGCAAGCTCCCCAATGCCATCTGGCCGAAAGGGGCATTCATGGAGACAGTCAAGGTATGGTAGCAGGAGTGGTTCTACATCACCGAACCCCGCAACGCCACCTGGGCAGCCACGCCCGACTTCAGATCCAGACCCCCAGTGAGACTCACCTCATGGACCGCCAAGGGCCTTGATTGGGGGTCCAAATCAGAGGTGAAGATGCTCCAGAAATGAATCTCCGATTTGTTGGGTGAGAACACAGGTCTCACTAACGTAATTCAAGTGATGCTCTTCCGCCGCATCCTTCCCTGTCAGCTTCAGGCCTCCCCCATGTGGGAGTTCAATCCGGAGGAGCCACGGACCCTGAAGCGCTTCTTCGACACCATGCACGAAGACATATGGAAGCAGATCTTCAAGGCTCAGAAAAAGTGGCCGAAGAAGAACAAGGACATCGGACTCGACATCGAGAACCCGGCCTAGATGGTAAGCATGATCTTTCCGAAGACCTATCCAGTTAATATTTCAGATATAATAGAAATTACATTGCTCACTTTCCTTGTAGGTCTGGACGGCAAAGGCGGAGCGGATCAACTGTCTGGCACCGCTGCCCGAGGGCCCGGCCACACCCCAGCTGACAGAGATGCTGGTCTCGGCGCCCTATCAGGCGCTGGAGGAGAAAACCAAGAAGAAGAAGGGCAAAGGATGCAAAGAGTGGCCCCCGCCCGAAGGGTCCTTCGGAAATAGTGTCCGAAGAGACCGAAGCCCTCTCCTCTCACGAAGGAGACGAGGAGGAAGAGGAGGAGGAGGTGGAAAGTGACTCCCCCGTAAGGGGAGGAAGAAGAAGAGGGCGGCCTCCGAAGACCTGGAGGAGGGGGTGCCTAGGAGGAGGAATCTGACCCTCCCGGTTAGTTTGGACTCAGGGTCCGAAGTAATCCCCAAGAGATCTCTCATGGTGAAGCCCCTGGCCGAATCATAAAAATTTGGAAACTCACTATTATGTTCGGTCTACTTGCTTTCATTATGTAAGCTATTTTATTATTTACCTTTCAGCCCTCCCCGCGCACTCCCCGATACTCCATTATCGGAGGGGAACTCTCTACCGCCCGATATGGCACAGAGTCATACGCAGCCATGAGCCCCCTCGCATACTGTCATGGAGGAGATCGAAGTGTCATCCCTGAGGACATCCCCTGGCCGAGAGGGGGTGAGTGGCGCCGACAAGAGAGCACCCGAGGTTAACACCTCAGTTGCCGAAAACCAAGGGGAGGCGATCCCCATGACCACCAATGGTGGGGAGCCCAAGCAATCAGGGCTTTAGCCAAACACCATCCCGGCGGCCATTACGGCTCCGGGATTAGGTAGGCAACCCCCTACGAAAGAGGGGGGAAGAGCACCAGCTCCATCGACAGCCTCCACTAATCCGGAGGCGCCCAATGCTCTGGAGGAAGCGCTGCGAAGTGCTTCCGTCGTGGCGGAGCACCGCACCCTGATGGGTGCTGTTATTGAGAAGGTTCAGTCCACTAAAAATGAACTGAATGAAGCCTTCAATAGCCTACTGATGGGCTTAGAGGAATGCGACGTAATGTTCCAAAAAACTTTACAATTATTCATGTAGAAGAATAAGCCTGTGTACAAACAGTAGCCCCTAATGCTCTGTACGGTCTAGAAGAAACTAGACATAGGATCCATATAGTATTCGGGGGTGTAATATATTGTGTTGTTATTGAAACAAGCCTCCATGTTAGCGGCAACCTCCCGGGCCACAGAAGTTTCCGAACTCAATCAGAAACTTCGGGTGGCCGACGAGGAACTCGACCGCATCAACAAGCGGTTCGACGAAACTCAAGGTATGCACATGATGTTAATAAATTATTTTCATATCGGAGATGATATGTATATTGAGAGGTTAACTCATAGGATGCTTCGATTATGATCACAGCTGGCGAAGCCGAGGTCGCGACCCTCAAAGGCGCCCTTGCCCAGGCCAAAAAGGAGGCGGAGGCGAATAAGGCAGCCGCTGACAAAGCGGCTGCTGAACTGGAGGCCAAACAAGCTGCCCGCAGCCAACACAAAGCTTGGGTGGCCGAAGTCGAGCAGGAGCTGAAGGATGCCATCAGCAGATGCGAAACATTGGAGCTGAAGACTTCATACCAGTCAGCCAAGCTTGCCAAGGCTCTCCATGATGCCAAAGAGGCGCGGAGCAAGTCCCAGAGTGCTCACGAAGAGATCCACCAGGCGAGGCAGATAGCGTCCGGTAAGGCCTTTCTTTTACATAGTATATTTGGAGGTCACCGGTATGCTTTGCTCACCTGAGTGTGGAGTTCTCCAGGCATGTTTGCCGATCTTTGGACGAGTGCCGCCGATGCCGCACAGTTCTTCCGAGCCCATGAGGGGAACTCGACGGAGAAGCTGTTCTGGTCACAATTTCTCGCGCCGGAACACCCAACGCCTCTGAACGTCCAGCTGAAGCAGCTGGTGGAGCTGCATAGGGTGGCTGGTTTGGCCATGAAGGACCTAATAGTCCAACTCTGTCAGACCGAGTTGATCCCTAGCAGCTACTTCGGTTTGGTGAAGCGGCTCATCAATGCACGGCCGTGGATTGATGCTATAAAGTGCTTGTCCTGCATAGAGGGTGCCCGGATGGCATTTTCTCGCGTGCAAATGCAATGGGCGAAGATGAAGGCCACCGAAGTGGTAACCGTAGGTCCACCCAAAGGCAAAGAAAATTGAAAGCCGGAGAGGTACTTCGATAACGTCCTAGAAGGAGCCCGCGTGATCGAGGGTCAATGTTCCAAGGATGTAATATTTGATTGAATGTGTTCGGGTTGTACAAACTATGTTATGAACCCATGCTATTATATACCTATGTTTGCGCCTTCTATTCAAGCGACTTTTTCTCCTATGCGGCCGTTTATTGTTATATTTCTGAAAGTTTCCAGTCGTCGTCTTTGGCCCCCATGTAGATGCTACAGGGGTGTTCAGCATAACTCGGGACCATACTTTATCCAACGTCTTGGTCCGTAAAGGAGGTGTCCGCGAGGTGAACCAGGAAATCAGACTATGCATCTTTATTACTTGCACTTAGCTAGAGGAGTTTGACTGTGGAGCTCAGTACTTGCCCCTTGTTGTGGGGACCCCGACTTAGAAGTCGTGATCACCGAATGCACGTGTATAGTGATCCCAGAGATCAATGCTCACTGAACACACAGAAGCTGAATAACAAGAGTCTTACATCCATACAAATAGTCTTACACGAATTAAGGCCATTAAGGCCAAGTCTTACATAGATAGAGCCTCACGGGCTGAATAGCAAATAACTCAAATAGCGGAAGTCTTCGATAACGGGTAGAACCCATGCCATCTGCCTTAACCCTACAGGCATTCTGACTGGGATAGCGTCCTAGTTCGCATGTTCGTCTCCAAAGAACTCTTCCTCATAATCCTGTTCTTCCATGCCTGGCCAATTAAATAACCAGTGGCAAGCCAATGAGTACTTTGAATGTACTCGCAAGCAACCCATGATGTGGTTCAAAGTAACAGTGCATTTGAATAATAATGATCAATCTAGCAAGGCTAGAACAAATATTCTACCATCAAGTTAATGCATCAATAAACTCGCGTAACCTCGAAGACAGGTTACCGATATCAACATGAATATGATTCAACTCATCGAGTCAAGTCACCACCTTGACTCATATACACACGCATGGTTTCACAAACATTGGACGTAGCCCAAGAGCGGTTACCCAACTGTCCATGACCGTGCACACGGCTATTCGAATAGTTTGACACTCTGCAGAGGTTGTACACTTTACCCACAAGATCCGGGGAACTTCCGTGTCATCCACGACCCGCGGTACCTCAAGTACCCGGGGTAAGCACCCGGTCATTATCTTTCCTTAGACGACACTAACATAGAGTCCACTCGTTGGTACATGGCCCTCGGGTACAAACAATAGATCACAGGACTTGCCCTAATTCAATGTCACGCGTACCCGAAGGGACCAACAGTGTGTCCGGTGCCCTGTAAAAACAGTCATGGTCGTCTATCCAAGCACGACCCCGTCCCGGGAAAGACCTCAAGTCTTCCCCTCACTAGTAATGCGGGCACCATGCTAGTATCGACCTAAGTAATCAATAAAGCCCCGTCCCATAAGGGGTAGTGTGGTTGCACATGTATGGTTGGAATAACGGTCGCAACTTAAACCAATCCGTTTGAAAAACACACACACTTGCCTCGGTACACCACTTCGTCATCAAGTGGTCACCTAACTCATCATCATCTCCCTCGGGCATGAATGGCACCCGACGGGGTTTTATGTAAAGACTTCAACCACGGAGGTTCATGTCACACATGCATCACTAATCACAACCACTAACCATATGCAAGTCATCTAGCACTTAGCAAGATCAAGATCCTGGCATGCATCATATGGTGGAATCAACTAGGTCACTATCGTAACCCTAACATCATGCATCGGAAACATACGGGTTCCGAAGAACAAGTATATCATGGTCAAAGGGCTGTTTGCCTGGATTGGCTTGGTCTTCAAAGTCTTCAAATCCTTCTCCTTCTTCTTCCACAGCAACTTCGTCAAATACGGGATCTATACGTCGCATAATAACCACGGGAAAATAAGAATACAAACAAAACAGAAAAATCAAAGTGCTCAGAAAAATGTCAACTCATTTTTGTAAAATACTAGAGGAATTTCTAAGATGGGGAAAAATCTTAGTTGGAGTTTTGGAGTAACAGAATAGAATCTATTGATTTTTGAACAGGAGTATTACTGCCCAAATTTGAATTTAAATTTGAACAGAACAGAAAAGTTTCATGGATTTGAATGAAAGTGGTACCATTAAATAGGTTGGAATATTACAAGATTTTAGGAGTTGGAATTATTTAATTTGGACCATTATTCTTTTCTGTAGAAATGTTTAAAACAATCACAGAAAAGAAAAAGAATAAAAAGACCTGTGCAACTGGGCCAGAGAGGCCACAGTGCACGACCCAGGGCGGTCCAGCCCAGCCGCACGGGAGCCTGCGCGCGCACGTCAGGTTTTTGAACCTGACGGGCGGGGCCCGTGGGTCAGTGACAGAGAGGAGGGGGAGAGAGGTGTGGGGATGACAGGCGGGGCCCGCCTGTCATCTCCAACCTTGCGGCCACGGCGACGACGAGCTCACCGGCGAGTTTTCCGGCCACGGCGACGGCAAAGGAGGCCAGGGATGGACTCAGCGTCGTGTCGCGGATGCAGGGGTGGTGATGCGGCACGCCGGGGAGGTCCGGTTCGCCGGCGGCGAGGTGGGACGGCGGAAGCTCGTCGGGAGGTGGTGGCTCTGGTCGTTTCCGACTGCAAACGGAGGGGGAAACAAGGGGGAAAGGGTCAGTGGAGCACGGCGGTTCCGAATCAGGTGAAAGGAGGGGCAGGGGAGGCCCGTACCACGAGATCACCGGCGGCCCGACGCGGCGGCGCTCCGGTCGATCCCGAGTACTGGGACCTCTTGGGGTCGAACTGAGGGTGCTGGGGGGCTCAGTGGAGTGGAGTGAGGCTGGTGGTGCTGCTGGAGGGGCTCGGGAGGGGCTATATATAGGAGGTCGATGGAGGCCCGTGGTCCAGTGCGCCGGCGAGCTCCGGCTCGAGGCTACAGCACACGGGAGGCCAAGGGAATGAGTCCGTGGAGTTCCTGGACGAGCTCCACGTCCAGTAGAAGTGAGAGGAGGAGCGGAGGAGCGTCTGGAGCGTGTGCGCGTGTGAAGCAGCAGAGTGGCTGTCGCGGGCGGCCAGCGCGCGTGCGACAACGACCACTGGAGGGCGCAGGAGGAGGGGGGACAGCGCCGGGGAGGTCGTGGACGTCGAGATGCCTCGACTGGCGCGAAGGGGAGGCCCGAGGCTGTCGGGGAAGGCTGATTGGCTGAAGCTACAGTGCTTGTCTGCAATGTTGCGTGCTCCAGAGCGCGCGTTTGGCTGGCATCGCCGCGCTCTCGCCGTCCTGGTCAAAACCAACGTGTCCAGCAGTTTCTAGCACGTTGAGGGAGGAGTAAAGAAATGGCCTGAGGCCTTGGATGCCCTGGAGATGCTGAGAGAGAGGGAGGAGGCTGGTGACTTGGTGAAAACCTGCTGTCCAGCAAGGTAAAACAGGGTTTCTACCCCTCAATCATGGAGCTGGGGTGCTGGGGAAGTTACTGGAGGTAGCTAGTAACTCAATGATCAGGTGGTAAAATGTTGAGGCCATGGAGAAGAGTGAAAGTGATCAAGTTGGAGGTTTTAGTAAAAAGCCAGAAGGTGTTTGATCAGTGTTTGGTCAAGTAAATGACCTCCACTTGACATGGCACTTAACAGGGTTGAAAGACATGAGAAAATAGGGTGCTTCACCAAATTTGGGCTCATTTGAGGAAACTAGCCAATGTAACTTTGGTGAACCCTAGAAATCAACAGAAACAACTTCATCTTGATTGAGTCAAGCTAATCATCTCCCCTTGATGCACCACTTTGTGAAGCATCATTATTTGGGGTATTGATCATGCCCACAAAGTTTGAAGCTCCAGATAAAAAGTTGGTAATGTAAAGTTGTTCAAATTTGCATTTGAACAGAAAGGGTTGTGAGGTGATCTGATCAAGTTGCTCTATTCAAATTCTTGTGCCATTTGGTCTAGATGCCTTATTAGGCCATTCTACCATGTGCACCAAGTTTGAGAGCAGTTGGACAAGTTTGGCAATGTAAAGTTGCTCAAACTTCAAATATGGACAGAATGGTTATGAAGGGGTTTGAGGATGTTTTCTTGCTTCCCAAGGCATGGGACTTGGCAAGATCATCAAATATGTCATATATGACATGATAGAATTTCCCTGGAATTTTTGGAGATAGTTTCCTTTGTAAATATTTCAAAAGCTTGAAATATCCAGAAAGGGTTTTAGAAGGTTTAGCCCATTATTTTGAACATGACCAAGTGTTGAAACTCTTATATATGGACAATATATGTCCTTTGAGTCTCTCTGAATTTTGGCAAATATTTTTGAAACAGTTAAATAATTTTCCCCTATTAAAGACCATTTCTGGCCTTAAGAAGAAGCTTTTAAATAAAATAGGAAAATAACTTTTAAAATTATGCCTTTGTGGTTTCTGGGAGTCCTATGACTACTAGGTCTCAAATAAACCTTTTGAAATCATTTTCTCACCCTAAATCAAGTACTTGCAATGCAAATCTCAATTCAGGGGTTTTTGGAAAACTAAATTTATTAAATACCTTTTGGCCAAATTAATTTTGTAGGAAAATACTATACTGTTATATAACACTTGGCATGATCATTGGGCAGAAGTTTTGGGTATGGAGATGAATTCTACAAGAGGTCATAGTTGACTTTAATGAGCACAAGAAAAAGCACATGAAGAAAACTCAATTCCAAATAAAAGCCAAATGCTGCTAAAAATTTTTGCTGGTCCAAATTTTCATGTTTCAAAGTGACAAATAACATGTTACAAAATGCAGGGTGTGACAGACCTACCCCCCTTACAAGAATCTCGTCCCCGAGATTCCTAAACTAGGTCTTAAAAGAGGTCGGGAAACTCGGATCTAAGATAGTCTTCTCGTTCCCAGGTTGCTTCTGCTTCGGTGTGGTTGCTCCACTGGACCTTGAAGTACTTGATGGTACGGCTCCGCATACGTCGTTTTTCTTCGTCCAGAATGCGAATGGGCTTCTCGCGGTAGGTCAAATCAGGCTGCAGATCAATGACTTGGTGATCCACATCCTTGTAGAGATTAGGCTTGTCTGGAACTTTGAGACATTTCCGGAGTTGTGACACATGGAACACATTGTGCACATCGGATAGCTCAGGCGGTAGTTCCAACTGATAAGCCACTTCTCCTCGTCGGTCGGTGATCTTGAAAGGGCCAATGAACCTTGGCGCAAGTTTCCCCTTAACGTGGAAACGCTTGGTTCCTTTCAGAGGAGTTACCCGCAGGTACACATGATCTCCGACACGGAAACTCATGTCTCGGCATCGAGTGTCAGCATAACTCTTCTGCCTTGACTTGGCTGCCTTTAATCGCTCTCTGACTAGTTGGACTTGCTCTTCTGCTGCGCGGAGAATATCCGGTCCAAAGACTAGTCCTTCTCCAGTCTCTGACCAATTGAGGGTTGTGCGGCATCTGCGTCCGTACAACACCTCAAATGGTGCCATCTGAAGGCTTGACTGGTAACTGTTGTTATAGGAGAACTCGGCAAAAGGGAGACAATCTTCCCACTTGGCTCCATACGCCAGGACACAGGCTCGGAGCATGTCTTCGGGAATCTGATTGACTCGCTCAGTCTGACCTCCGGTCTGTGGGTGGAAAGCTGTGCTGAAAGACAACTTGGTTCCCAAGGCTTCTTGGAATCTCTTCCAGAACCTTGAAGTGAACTGGGTGCCTCGATCTGACACAATCTCCTTGGGGACACCGTGAAGACTTATGATTCGGTTGATATAGAGAGTTGCCAGCTGGTTGCCTGAGTAGGTAGTCTTGACAGGAATGAAATGGGCCACCTTGGTCAAATGATCGACTATGACCCAGATAGAGTCATGTCCTCTATTCGACCTTGGTAATCCAGTGATGAAGTCCATTCCGACTTTATCCCACTTCCACTCAGGAACCTTGAGTGGTTGAAGCAATCCAGCAGGTCGCTGATACTCAGCCTTGACCCTTTGGCACACATCACACTTTGCAACATAGGTTGCTATCTCTCTTTTCATCCCGTGCCACCAGAATCGTGCCTTCAAGTCTTGGTACATCTTGGTTCCTCCGGGGTGGATGGAATACGGAGTGTCGTGGGCTTCTTGCAGAATCAGCGTCTTCAGCTCGGTGTTGTTTGGTACGAAGAGGCGACCTTTGTACCAAACAATCCTGTGCTCGTCTTCGGAGAATCCTGGGGCCTTGCCCAGCTTCATCTTCTTCTTGATACGTTCGATGCTTGCATGTCCATCTTGTGCCTTCTTGACGTCGTCCATCAGGGTCGGTCTGACTTCCAAATGATCCAGAAATCCAGGGGTGACCAATTCCAAACTGAATTGTTTGATCTCCTTAAACAAGGCTGGCTGCCTTTCTTGAATAACGGCATTCAAAGAGCAAGCCTTCCTGCTTAAGGCATCGGCCACCACGTTAGCCTTCCCAGGGTGATACTGAACACTGAGGTCATAGTCTTTGATGAGTTCCAACCATCTTCGTTGCCTCATGTTCAATTCCTTTTGGGTGAAAATGTACTTCAGACTTTTGTGGTCTGTGTAAATCTCACACCGTTTCCCTAGGAGGTAATGCCGCCATGTCTTCAAGGCATGAACTACTGCCGCTAGCTCAAGGTCGTGAGTAGCGTAGTTCTCCTCATGGGGTTGTAGCTGCCTGGAGAGGTATGCTATGACGTGGCCTTCTTGCATCAGAACGCTTCCCAATCCGGTTCGAGAGGCATCACAATATATCACGAACTCCTTGTGAATATCAGGTGTTGCCAGAACTGGGGCGGTGGTCAATCTCTTCTTGAGCTCTTGGAAGCTCTCTTCGCATTTTGGCGTCCACTCGAACTTCTTGTCCTTTTTGAGGAGCTGAGTCATTGGTCGTGCAATGCTAGAGAATCCTTCGACAAACTTGCGGTAATAGCCCGCTAGTCCGAAGAAACTTCTGACTTCCTTGACGGTCGTTGGAGATTGCCATTGGGTCACAGCTTCGATCTTTGCAGGATCAACAGATAATCCTTCCTCGGTCAAGACATGACCTAAGAATCCAACTTTATGCAGTTAGAACTCACACTTGCTGAATTTGGCATAAAGTTGGTGCTCACGAAGCTTGTCTAGGACCATCCTCAGATGTTGCTCGTGCTCTTCCTCCGACTTCGAGAACACAAGAATGTCATCAATGAAGACAACAACAAACTTGTCCAAATATTCCATGAAGACTTTATTCATGAGGTACATGAAGTAAGCTGGGGCATTGGTTAACCCAAAAGACATGACCGTGCACTCGTAGAGGCCATATCTGGTTACGAATGCCGTCTTCGGAATATCTTGGGGTCTGATCTTCAGCTGGTAGTACCCAGATCTGAGGTCGATCTTGGAGAATACCTTGGCTTCGCTAAGTTGATCAAACAGATCTTCGATCTTGGGAAGTGGATACTTGTTCTTGATTGTAACTTCATTGGGGGAACGATAGTCAATGCATAAGCGGATGGTACCGTCCCTCTTTGCCACAAACAGAACGGGAGATCCCCAAGGGGAGGCGCTCGGGCGGATAAATCCCTTCCTTAGCTTCTCTTCCAGCTGCTTCTTCAACTCAGCTAATTCCTCCGTCCCCATTCTATAAGGCTTCTTATAGATGGGTCCTGCTCCGGGCACGAGCTTGATGATGAACTCAATGTCACGGTCAGGGGGCATTCCCGGTAGTTCATCCGGAAAGACATCAGGATACTCACATACCACCGGTACTTGATCTAGCCCAACTTCAGACAGACAGTTGACTTTAGTGGCTTGAGCGGAAGAGGAGTTGGAAGCAAACTTGACTTTGACTCCTTGGTCATTGGTCACAGTGACTGTCCGATTGGCACAGTCTAACAAGCCTTGGTGCTTGCTGAGCCAATTCATGCCTAGGATCACATCCAAGCCTTGCGATCTCAGGATGATAAGGTCTGCTAGGAAGTCTACACCGTTAATGGTAATACCGACTCCTTTACAGCCTATCTTGGCTCTCATCTCGGCTCCGGGGGTTTGTACCACCATAGGGTTATTCAGGGGTGTAGGGGTCATGCCACTTTTTAATGCAAATTTTTGAGTGACAAATGAATGCGTCGCTCCAGAATCAAACAAGACGGTTGCAGGTGCTGAGTTGACAAGGAACGTACCCAGCACGACGTCCGGGTCTTCCTGGGCTTCTTCAGCAGTGACGTGATTCACACGCCCCTTCCCATAGTTCGGTGGATTGCGAGGAGCTGGGTTCCTTGGTGGCATTCCACGGCCTTGTCCCTGGTTCTGCGCATTGGGGCGCGGGGCATCAGGCTTCTTGTTGGGGCACACCCTTGAGATGTGTCCGGGCTGACCACATCCAAAACAAGTGACCTGGTTTGGATTGATCTTGTTGCCACCACTGGTATTGGGGTTGAAAGCTGGCCTGGGGTTGGCATACTGCTGAGGCTGAGGATTGGCACGAGGTGCAGGAGCTCTTGGCTGCTGATAGGTTGGCTTGGCCGGGGCTGACTGCCACGGGCGAGGCTTCTGGTTGCTGGAACTTCCCTTACTGACCAACTTGCGCTTGCGAGTGTCTTCCAAAGCACGCCGCTTGTCTTCAAGCATAAGTGCCTTGTTCACCAGGTCAGGGAAAGACGGGCAGTCGCACACGACAAGCGAGTATTGCAGAGTCTGATTGAGGCCTTCCATGAAGCGCTCCCTTTTGGCAGCATCAGTGCTGACATCCTCAGGGGCATACCTTGACAGAATACTGAACTTCTGCATGTACTCCTTGACAGTGCCACTTCCTTGCTTCAGGGCTCGGAACTCGCGCTTTTTGATAGCCATGATTCCGGAAGGAATGTGGGCCTTGCGGAATTCTGCCTTGAAGTTAACCCAAGTGATGTCTTGTTCAGCATGCATGACCTTGAATCCATCCCACCAAGCTCTAGCAGTCCCCCCGAGGCAGTTGGCTGCATAAGCCACCTTCTCGCGGTCTTCGGTGCATCCGACTAGTTCCAGTATATCCTCAATGGAACGGACCCAGTCGTCTGCATCCAAGGGTTCAACAGTCTCGATGAAGGTTGGCGGTGCATGCTTCTTGAACTCTACCAACGTGGAACGTCCATTGCCATTCCCCGCCGGCTGGCGGTTGTTGGTGACAGCTTGAGCAATCAGCAGAAGAGCCGCAGTGTTGGCTTGGCGTTCCTCTCGGAAAGCTTGGAGAAGCTGAGCCATGTCCATGCTTGGAGGAGGTGGTGGTGGAGCTTGGTCGTTGGTTTGGTCGTGGCCTGCCTCTGGCTGAGAGGATGCTCCGGCTTCGGGCTGCTGGGTAGAGGTACCAGTACGAGTTACAACAGGCATCCTGTTGGAGCGGTAAAAGGTCTCATGACCCGGAAGAGGGAAAGAAAGATAGATGGGTGCCTAGTAAGGGGGTGGGTGTGACACTAAATCAAATCATGCAAGGGCCGAGAGGCCAAAACACATTCATTAAAAATCCAAATGGGTGATGTAGTCGTTTACACATTCCTGAAGGAAGATTACGACTTACATCCAGACACAACAAAAGCAAGCACTAGATGGTTTCATATGAACCATACAAGGACTCGACTGCGCATAGGGGTTACACGACCTATCCTACCGTAGGGGTTACAACTGGCATATCCGAGTAGCGAATAATGCCTAAGCGGCGGAATGCTCGGTCGCGTATTCCGGCTCTTCTGGGTCTTCCTCCTTGTCTTCATCTGTCTGGGCCCCCTTGTCACATGAGGGTGTGGGGGAGTGGAGGAGTTGTATACGACGGTGCTTCGTCGGTGGTGCAGGGAAAAGCTTGCGATATTCCCTTGCCGTCATCCGGCGTCGCCGAGGTGGTTCTTCACCCTTGGAAGATACATCCTCGGAGGGCCTTCCGCCTCGATATGCGATAGCGGATTGTCCAGAAGGTGCTCCTTCCTTCTTGATCCTATTTGCCTTCTCTTGAGCTTGACGAAGAAGTGCCTTGGTCTTGTGAAGTTCTTCTCGAAGCTTCATTGATTCCGAGGCCAAGTCTTGTGCCAAGCTATCGGCACATAGACTGAAGTAGGTCTGGAACCGAAGCGAGAGTCCTTCCTTCAGTGGAGGGGCTAGAGCGCTGCTTTCTTCTTCACCTTCCTTCTGGTAAGGTAAGAAGCGAGTTGTCATCTTGGCTGCCATCTCCGGAAGAAGCTCGCGGAGACGGGTTAGTGCCTTGAGTGCAGCAGCCTCGACAGCGAGTGGTAGTGTTGCCATCTGGGGTCCCTCGAAGAACCAACTTGTGGGAGGATCGTTTGCCTTCACGATCACTTCCACGTGGTACTCCACCTCAGTGTCGCTCACCCAATGCTCAAGGTAGGTGAGGATGGGTGCTCGGTGGAACTGACACTCCTGGAGGCTATCCTCGAAAAGTAAGGGAAACCCAGTGGTCAGGTGCTCTTCGGGTACAGCGGCCATCTACAAAGGTGGAATGGGAGGGGTTAATAAGCTGATGAAATCTCAGGTTTAGAAAAGAAGAGAGGTTCAGAAGGTTTTTGAAAAAGGGTCTCATCTAACTAACGCCCATGCTAACTAAGGCTTCCTACAGTCAGGATGGCTCTGATACCAGCTCTGTGGGGACCCCGACTTAGAAGTCGAGATCACCGAATGCACGTGTACAGTGATCCCAGAGATCAATGCTCACTGAACACACAGAAGCTGAATAACAAGAGTCTTACATCCATACAAATAGTCTTACACAAATTAAGGCCATTAAGGCCAAGTCTTACATAGATAGAGCCTCACGGGCTGAATAGCAAATAACTCAAATAGCGGAAGTCTTCGATAACGGGTAGAACCCATGCCATCTGCCTTAACCCTACAGGCATTCTAACTGGGATAGCGTCCTAGTTCGCATGTTCGTCTCCAAAGAACTCTTCCTCATAATCCTGTTCTTCCATGCCTGGCCAATTAAATAACCAGTGGCAAGCCAATGAGTACTTTGAATGTACTCGCAAGCAACCCATGATGTGGTTCAAAGTAATAGTGCATTTGAATAATAATGATCAATCTAGCAAGGCTAGAACAAATATTCTACCATCAAGTTAATGCATCAATAAACTCGCGTAACCTCGAAGACAGGTTACCGATATCAACATGAATATGATTCAACTCATCGAGTCAAGTCACCACCTTGACTCATATACACACGCATGGTTTCACAAACATTGGACGTAGCCCAAGAGCGGTTACCCAACTGTCCATGACCGTGGACACGGCTATTCGAATAGTTTGACACTCTGCAGAGGTTGTACACTTTACCCACAGGATCCGGGGAACTTCCGTGTCATCCACGACCCGCGGTACCTCAAGTACCCGGGGTAAGCACCCGGTCATTATCTTTCCTTAGACGACACTAACATAGAGTCCACTCGTTGGTACACGGCCCTCGGGTACAAACAATAGATCACGGGACTTGCCCTAATTCAACGTCACGCGTACCCGAAGGGACCAACGGTGTGTCCGGTGCCCTGTAAAAACAGTCATGGTCGTCTATCCAAGCACGACCCCGTCCCGGGAAAGACCTCAAGTCTTCCCCTCACTAGTAATGCGGGCACCATGCTAGTATCGACCTAAGTAATCAATAAAGCCCCGTCCCATAAGGGGTAGTGTGGTTGCACATGTATGGTTGGAATAATGGTCGCAACTTAAACCAATCCGTTTGAAAAACACACACACTTGCCTCGGTACACCACTTCGTCATCAAGTGGTCACCTAACTCATCATCATCTCCCTCGGGCATGAATGGCACCCGACGGGGTTTTATGTAAAGACTTCAACCACGGAGGTTCATGTCACACATGCATCACTAATCATAACCACTAACCATATGCAAGTCATCTAGCACTTAGCAAGATCAAGATCCTGGCATGCATCATATGGTGGAATCAACTAGGTCACTATCGTAACCCTAACATCATGCATCGGAAACATACGGGTTCCGAAGAACAAGTATATCATGGTCAAAGGGCTGCTTGCCTAGATTGGCTTGGTCTTCAAAGTCTTCAAATCCTTCTCCTTCTTCTTCCACAGCAACTTCGTCAAATACGGGATCTATACGTCGCATAATAACCACGGGAAAATAAGAATACAAACAAAACAGAAAAATCAAAGTGCTCAGAAAAATGTCAACTCATTTTTGTAAAATACTAGAGGAATTTCTAAGATGGGGAAAAATCTTAGTTGGAGTTTTGGAGTAACAGAATAGAATCTATTGATTTTTGAACATGAGTATTACTGCCCAAATTTGAATTTAAATTTGAACAGAACAGAAAAGTTTCATGGATTTGAATGAAAGTGGTACCATTAAATAGGTTGGAATATTACAAGATTTTAGGAGTTGGAATTATTTAATTTGGACCATTATTCTTTTCTGTAGAAATGTTTAAAACAATCACAGAAAAGAAAAAGAATAAAAAGACCTGTGCAACTGGGCCAGAGAGGCCACAGTGCACGACCCAGGGCGGTCCAGCCCAGCCGCACGGGAGCCTGCGCGCGCACGTCAGGTTTTTGAACCTGACGGGCGGGGCCCGTGGGTCACTGACAGAGAGGAGGGGGAGAGAGGTGTGGGGATGACAGGCGGGGCCCGCCTGTCATCTCCAACCTTGCGGCCACGGCGACGGCGAGCTCACCGGCGAGTTTTCCGGCCACGGCGACGGCAACGGAGGCCAGGGATGGACTCAGCGTCGTGTCACGGATGCAGGGGTGGTGATGCGGCACGCCGGGGAGGTCCGGTTCGCCGGCGGCGAGGTGGGACGGCGGAAGCTCGTCGGGAGGTGGTGGCTCTGGTCGTTTCCGACTGCAAACGGAGGGGGAAATAAGGGGGAAAGGGTCAGTGGAGCACGGCGGTTCCGAATCAGGTGAAAGGAGGGGCAGGGGAGGCCCGTACCACGAGATCACCGGCGGCCCGACGTGGCGGCGCTCCGATCGATCCCGAGTACTGGGACCTCTTTGGGTCGAACTGAGGGTGCTGGGGGGCTCAGTGGAGTGGAGTGAGGCTGGTGGTGCTGCTGGAGGGGCTCGGGAGGGGCTATATATAGGAGGTCGATGGAGGCCCGTGGTCCAGTGCGCCGGCGAGCTCCGGCTCGAGGCTACAACGCACGGGAGGCCAAGGGAATGAGTCCGTGGAGTTCCTGGACGAGCTCCACGTCCAGTAGAAGTGAGAGGAGGAGCGGAGGAGCGTCTGGAGCGTGTGCGCGTGTGAAGCAGCAGAGTGGCCGTCGCGGGCGGCCAGCGCGCGTGCGACAACGACCACTGGAGGGCGCAGGAGGAGGGGGGACAGCGCCGGGGAGGTCGCGGACGTCGAGATGCCTCGACTGGCGCGAAGGGGAGGCCCGAGGCTGTCGGGGAAGGCTGATTGGCTGAAGCTACAGTGCTTGTCTGCACTGTTGCGTGCTCCAGAGCGCGCGTTTCGCTGGCATCGCCGCGCTCTCGCCGTCCTGGTCAAAACCAACGTGTCCAGCAGTTTCTAGCACGTTGAGGGAGGAGTAAAGAAATGGCCTGAGGCCTTGGATGCCCTGGAGATGCTGAGAGAGAGGGAGGAGGCTGGTGACTTGGTGAAAACCTGCTGTCCAGCAAGGTAAAACAGGGTTTCTACCCCTCAATCATGGAGCTGGGGTGCTGGGGAAGTTACTGGAGGTAGCTAGTAACTCAATGATCAGGTGGTAAAAAGTTGAGGCCATGGAGAAGAGTGAAAGTGATCAAGTTGGAGGTTTTAGTAAAAAGCCAGAAGGTGTTTGATCAGTGTTTGGTCAAGTAAATGACCTCCACTTGACATGGCACTTAACAGGGTTGAAATACATGAGAAAATAGGGTGCTTCACCAAATTTGGGCTCATTTGAAGAAACTAGCCAATGTAACTTTGGTGAACCCTAGAAATCAACAGAAACAGCTTCATCTTGATTGAGTCAAGCTAATCATCTCCCCTTGATGCACCACTTTGTGTAGCATCATTATTTGGGGTATTGATCATGCCCACAAAGTTTGAAGCTCCAGATAAAAAGTTGGTAATGTAAAGTTGTTCAAATTTGCATTTGAACAGAAAGGGTTTTGAGGTGATCTGATCAAGTTGCTCTATTCAAATTCTTGTGCCATTTGGTCTAGATGCCTTATTAGGCCATTCTAGCATGTGCACCAAGTTTGAGAGCAGTTGGACAAGTTTGGCAATGTAAAGTTGCTCAAACTTCAAATATGGACAGAATGGTTATGAAGGGGTTTGAGGATGTTTTCTTGCTTCCCAAGGCATGGGACTTGGCAAGATCATCAAATATGTCATATATGACATGATAGAATTTCCCTGGAATTTTTGGAGATAGTTTCCTTTGTAAATATTTCAAAAGCTTGAAATATCCAGAAAGGGTTTTAGAAGGTTTAGCCCATTATTTTGAACATGACCAAGTGTTGAAACTCTTATATATGGACAATATATGTCCTTTGAGTCTCTCTGAATTTTGGCAAATATTTTTGAAACAGTTAAATAATTTTCCCCTATTAAAGACCATTTCTGGCCTTAAGAAGAAGCTTTTAAATAAAATAGGAAAATAACTTTTAAAATTATGCCTTTGTGGTTTCTGGGAGTCCTATGACTACTAGGTCTCAAATAAACCTTTTGAAATCATTTTCTCACCCTAAATCAAGTACTTGCAATGCAAATCTCAATTCAGGGGTTTTTGGAAAACTAAATTTATTAAATACCTTTTGGCCAAATTAATTTTGTAGGAAAATACTATACTGTTATATAACACTTGGCATGATCATTGGGCAGAAGTTTTGGGTAGGGGGATGAATTCTACAAGAGGTCATAGTTGACTTTAATGAGCACAAGAAAAAGCACATGAAGAAAACTCAATTCCAAATAAAGGCCAAATGATGCTAAAAAATTTTGCTGGTCCAAATTTTCATGTTTCAAAGTGACAAATAACATGTTACAAAATGCAGGGTGTGACACTTGTGCATGTGCAGCTATTCCGGACTACAGCGCCTTTGCCACACGGCTGGGCAAAGACCAGCCCCTCGCATAACACGGGGTGAATCGCTAACGATTTGTACTGTAATACTAAATTGCCGAATCACCGACCAAATCTCGTCTATCATGACAGTTAGTTATCGGCTTTCTCTACTGATGTACTTGATCGGATGAACCAGAAATACAATCGCAGTAGTTCTACCTTTACTACCTTAGGTGAACAAGCGGAACGTAAGGTGGTAAGCACAGGAGCCGGGCAACCCAACTATAAACCCAAGACATGATTCTGAGCCGATGCATATAATGCAATATCCGGGACACTGAAAAGTTCCCTATAGGTGTCCGGACTAGAAATGTGCAGGGCGAATACAACCCCCGGTGTTAAGGTTGGTCTAAAGCACGTGTGGCAGTCTGAGGTAGGGAGGGAACACCGATGATAATATAAAATAAAATGACTGCCAAACAAAGTGGTGATCAACTACTTTCTTTATACCCTGATTAATACATCGAGCCGTGTTGTTAAAGATAATGCCAAAAACATCAATGTCATTTTACATGCCAAAAGTTTATATAAGGGAAAGGTATACATAGAGCCTGAATGAAATGGTTTAAGAATCCCAAGGATGCCCTGTTGCACGTCTGCAACGTTTCTCCTTGCTGAGACATCCTTGAAGGGGAGGAGCCCGATGGTCGTCTGCTTAAAAGCGGAACCTAGAAAGAAGTCCCCGCGCGACCGTAGATCAGGTTGGTTCTTTAACGAACCTACAGTGGAAAAATATTTGAGGTCCAAATAGAGTCAAGCCGTAGTATGGACCTTTTTCATAGTGTGCCACCGCCGCTGCCCAAGGTATTCTAAGGGAGTAGTTATGTATGCGAGGTACATATACCACAACCTTATGAGGCAATCGGCGAAGACTAAACGGGTACTAAAGACCAGGTTCCATTGCGCTACCGCACTGTAACGCGGGTTGGACACGTTTAGCAGTGTCTCAGGTCTTGATGACCGATTGTAACATCCCAAATTTTCAATTTGGAATGTTATACATAGATCATATCACATTGCATGCTTTTTCGCATTTTTGTTTGTGGCGTTTCTCGAAATTCTAAGCAACTCAAGGACCTACGGAGAGAGTTGGGAATTTTACCGTTTTCGTATTTGAGTTCGCTCGAATACCGGTACGAGGACAGTGTGATTCTAATTATTTTTCTCTCCTAAAAATATTTATAAATACAAAATATGAGCAGAGATAATATGACTTCTCCAAAAATACAGAAATATTGGAGGAAAACTATTAAAATCACTTTTGGTATTTTCTGGATTTATTTGCGATTTTATTTGCATAGGAAAAATGCGCGTTTTTAAAAGTTGCATTTAGGTCCGGGAAAAATGTTCACTTTGTCCTAAATATTATTAGAGGACGGTGAAAATTTATTTCGGGATTTTTGGATTCCGTTTAGTATTTCTTTCGTTAGTTTTTCTGCGCGAGGACTCTATTAAAAAAAAGGAAACCGACTAAGACTCGTATAGGATTGGGACTCTGGGCTTTATAAGCGCCAGAGCCGGCCCGTCAACCCAAGCACGCCAGCCTCCGCCTCCCCTGCCTAGCGCTCGAAGCCGCCGCCGCCCTCGCGCCGCCGCCGCCACGCCCGCGCTGCTGCCGCCGCCGCCCCGACGTCGCGTGTCGCCGCCGCCCCGCCGCCACGTGCCGCCGCCCCGCCGCACCCCCGCGCCGCCTCCGCCCCGCTGCACCGCCTCCCGCCCACCGCCCGTCGCCGGACCACCGCCGCTGCCGTCGCCGTATCCCGCCGGAGTTCGTTGAGGTAGTTACCGTTTTTTTAAGAACCGCTCGGTTTTTTTGTAAAACCGTAGATCGGTTTTTTTATTAGATTAGATCGGTTCGGTTTTCGTCGGTTTAGTTATTTAGCGGACGTTCGTCCGTACGTTCGGTTTAACAAACGGTTTTCGTCAGTTAGCCGCAGACAGCGAACGTTCGTTCGTTAGGCTGTTCGTCCATTTTTCTTTTTTGGGGTATTTATCCGCGATTATTCCGATCGTGATTTCTGCCCTGATCTTGTTTTTCGTTTTTCTTATCGCTCGAGAGTCGGAATCAGGTGATTCAATATCCCAGATCTTCGTCTCGATACCCTCTTTACGTTTAATCAACTTGAACAAAGTTTTGGCCACTGTAAAATTTGACTTTAGGCCAAATAGTAACCAGAGCTCGTTTCTTTCGCAGTTTGAGTTCCGTTGCTTCTTTCGAGTTGATTCTTTTTGCAAACCGGAGTTCTTAAGTTGAACTTTCTGGTTAGATCTCTTATTTGAGTTTTACCCGTGCATTAGTTAAGTACTTATTGTATGCTTGTTTGTTTGTGATAGAGTACCCGGAGTGCGCCGCTTGCTACTTTGAGTCTTTAGGTTTTGCGGATCATCAGCAAGGCAAGTAAAACTTTGATCATACTTTCCAATTACCCAGTTTTCATTGCATTAGTCCAAACTCTCTCACATTGCATGAGTAGGATCAATTAATTTGCGGGACTGGGAAGTAGATTGAGGTAGTACCTATTACCTGCATTTACATTCAAACCATTGGGAGTTACTTCTACCTTTGCTGTTAGGACATGCTATGCTCGTAGACGTGGATTGGGTGAGTGAAATCCATGACAGATGTGAGTTTGTTAATTAATGGTTCAACTTAAGGTGGCAACATTAATACACATCTGGGTGGATTGAGGCATCTGGGTATTCCAGGGATTGCCTGTTTTTTTTCGGACCGCCACCCAGGCTCAAAGGGATCATGAGATTATTCATACTAGAAACTTCCGTGTGCAGCCACAATGCTATTATGGGCTCTAGCATAGTATGAGTAAGTCGTGCGAATATCTACAGTGGTGAACTAGCAGATGTAGGGGATGTAGGTTGGTATGGTTCACCCAGTCGTAGGTGCTAGTGCTTCTGAAAGACTGTGTCTCGGTCATCCGTTTCTCAAACATCATGCAGCGCGAGAAATCGAACGGAGGAGATCGGGTCTTGTGGGGAAAAGTGCACAAACCTCTACAGAGTGTACAAACTGATCATGATTAGCCGTGTCCCCGGTTACGGACGTCTTGAGTATCTAGTACTTGGATATCATGTGCATCTCATCATGTTACTCTAATTTAATATTGTTGGGTTTAATGATGAACTTTAATTGGGGTTGAGAGGATGTCTATCTTCTCAACGATGTTTCAACTACCATGATAGTTAATTAAAATGTATTCCTTTTGAAGTAGGGAAAAATTGGCTTTACGCAAAAACTGTAACCATTGAGCTTTCCACCAGCCATATTGCATATAGTATAGCTTTACTTTCAGTTGCTCTCTTGTGTTACTTTGCCAGCATATTCCATGTGCTGACCCGTTTTCGGGCTGCAACGTTTCATGTTGCAGATTTTTCAGACGACGAGTAAGATGCCTTTTAGGTCGTGGTTCTATACTCAGTGATGCCGCTGGAGTTGATGGACTCACTTATCTTCCAAGCCTTCCGCTGTTATCGTGCTAGATGGCCTTCAGCCATATTTATTGTAATAAATTCATCGTTGGACTATCGATGTAATAAGTGCGTGATTGCTACTCTGTTATAAATCCTTCAAGTACTGTGCGTGTCAGCATTACTGATCCAGGGATGACACTGATGCACAGAGATCAGACTGTTTGAGGTCTGGTCGCTACACCGATGAGTTGTTCGGCTTGATGAGGCCACCTTATAGTTCAGCTGCTAGGGCCACGGTTTGCTCCTCGATACGGAGGGAGCGCTCCGTATTCCCATTTACAATGATGAAGCCACGAGGTCCATGCATTTTGAGCTTGAGATAAGCATAGTGCGGGACTGCGTTAAAGTGGGCGAAAGCAGTTCGTGTGAGCAGTGCATGATAACCACTACGAAAAGGGACAATGTCAAAGATCAATTCTTCGCTTCAAAAATTGTCTGGAGAGCCAAATACTACCTCCAGTGTTAATGAGCCCGTGCAACGGCCCTCCACGCCGGGTATCACTCCTTACAAGGTGGTGTTGCTAGGCTTGATTCTTGATGGGTCGATACCCATCTTACGGACGTTATTCTTATAGATCAGGTTGAGGCTGCTGCCGCCGTCCATAAGGACTCTAGTGAGATAGTACCCGTCGATGATAGGGTCGAGTACCAGGGCCGCCGAACCATCGTGGCGGATACTGGTTGGATGATCCCTGCGTCAAAGTTGATTGCACAAGCCGACCATGGGTTGAATTTTGGGGCGACATGCTCAACGGCGTAGACATCCCTTAACGCACGTTTGCGCTCGCTCTTGGGGATGTGGGTAGCATAGATCATGTTCACCATTTTCACCTTACCAGGAAATTGTTTTTATCCCCTAGTGTTTAGTGGGCGAGGCTCATCATCATCCTCACTTTGAGGTCCTTTCCCCTTGTGTTCGGTATTTATTTTACAGACCTATTTGAAAACCCAGCAATTTCTGTTGGTGTGGTTGGCAGGCTTGTCAGGGGTGCCATGAATCTGGCAAGGTCTCTTTAGTGTTTTTTCCAAGTTAGATGGACCGTCCCTATTGCCTTTGAGTGGCTTCTTCTATTGGTCATGTTTGGAGCCACTGAATCCGCCGTTTACTGTCATATCCTCTGTTTCGCCGTTATTGTTTCAACGCTTGTTTTTATTGCGTCGTGGCCTGCCATTGCCATCCCTGGCCTCAGAAGTGCCGGGGTCGCTGCTACTGTTGCTTCTATGAGCCAACAAGCTATCTTCGCCCGCACAAAAGTGGGTCATAAGTGAAGTAAGAGCTGACATAGTCTTCGGCTTCTCCTGACTGAGGTGTCGGGCGAGCCATTCATCACGGATGCTGTGTTTGAATGTTGCTAAGGCTTCGATGTCTATACAATTGACGATTTGGTTCTTTTTAGATCAGAACTGATTCCAAAATTTGCGGCCTGACTCTCAGGGTTGCTGACTATGCGGCCTGAAAGTTGGCCTGAAAAGCATTTTCTAAATCTTCTCAACTTCCAATGGAGTTCTCTAGGAGGCTGTTCAACCAGTGCCGTGTTGGTCCTTTCAGCTTTGAAGGGAGGTATTTAATGGTGTGGAGGTCATCTCCGCGAGCCATGTGAATGTGGAGAAGAAAATCTTCAATCCATATGGTCGGATCGGTCCTTCCATCGTACTGCTCGATGTTCATGGGTTTAAACCCTTCCGGAAATTGGTGCTGCATTACATCATCGGCTAAACACATGGGGTGTGTGACACCTCTGTATCGGGCGACATCGCGACGGAGTTCGAATGACATCTGTGTTCAATGTTGACCCCGAACTTGATTATATTTGCCGTGCCAGGCTTGATGGTTATCGTCCCATGTGGGGGCAAGTCCTCTAGATCCGTAGATTGATTTGGTCTAGCCGGGTCTATTAGTCAGGTCCTGACGTAGGTCGTACTTGTAGCCTGGAGCCACTGTCTCCTTGCCTCCATGGTGGGGGGCGCGGGCTGGTATTCGACGTTAGCCGTTTTGTCCCGTCCACGTGGTGGTCGGTCGGTTGATCAACCTGATTGTATCTTGACGGCATTGGCGCAAGGACCTCATCATCGAATTGTGGAAGTAGCCTATGTTTGGGATAACTCTTTGTTTGGCGCTCGAGGTCATATCCTTCTTCGGCGGCTAGGACCTTAGTCCATCTATCGTTGTGCGTATCCTATTCGGCTTAAATCTGCTGATGTTTCTTTATTAGGATCCGCGCAGTGGCGATGAGCTGTCGCTTGAAGCGTTCTTGTTCGACGGGTTCCTCTGGGATGATGAAATCTTCGTCACCAAGGCTAACATCCTCTTCAGATATAGGTAAGTAGTTACTATCTTCCGAATCCCCGTGACTGACGAGTTCTTTAGGGCCGAATTGACCCTCTTCCCTTTCATCTTGCTCGGACATGGCCTCGACGGGGTTGTCAGGGTTTTCGGCATTGTCTGGAGTGTCATTGTCTCCGGTGTCAGTATTGCTTTCGCTTCCCCGACGCGAATGTGAGCGGCCCCGCTGACGCCGGTGTTTTGGTGGTTCATCGACGGGCTTATCCTCGTCTGGATCTTGAGTGTCATTGTCGCCCTTCTTCTCAGGCGTGTCCACCATGTATACATTGTAGGTAGAAGTGGTCGTCCAACGCCCGGTGATGGGCAGGTTTTGGCCTAATTTGGCTTCGACATCGTCGTCCAGGCCATCGATGTCTTCACAAGCGTAGTCCAGTATGTCGGTTAAATCCTGGACAGTGGCTACTAAGTGGGTGGTGGGTGGGATGTAAAATTCCCTAGTCTCAGCCCCCAGTTCGAACTGGGCATAGTTTAAAGGCGACACCTCCGTGATGGAGAGAGATTGTATTAAGTTTAGCGCCTCGTTTTAGAGCAAGAGCTAGACATGCATCAAAGGATTTGCGGAGTTAGGCTCGATGATAACCACTTGACCGAGCCCGAAGGGCACATACCCCAAGAGTTCGGAGTTCGTGTTCGGAGCCGAGTCCGGCTTCCCGACAACGGGGAGAGTCCCATTTGATTCCAGATCTTCAAATGGCGTGATCGCCTCTGAGTCTCCAGCTAGAAGCTCCATGGGGGGGGGGGAGAG
>LR738712.1:296266764-296341783 GCA_902687465.1 Secale cereale
GGCGGGGTTTATCCTCCCGTCTTCAGATGAAGTGGTCCGCTGCAGATCTAGGGCCAGGGCGGACATGAGCGTCGACCCTTGGACATGATCTAATAGTAGATCTGAAGGGCCTTCTTCGTGGGTGGGGAGTGGCGGCCGAGGCCGCGAACCCCTCAAAGATCAGATCTCCTCGGATATCGGTGATGTTGTTCAAACTTCCAAACCTGATCTGGTGATCAGGGGCTTAGCTGTCGACCTGCTCAAGGTGACCGGTCGAGTTGGCATGTAGCACGAAGCCACCAAACACGAAAATCTGACCAGGGAGGAAGGTCTCCCCGGAGACAGCGCCATATCGATGATGAGGTGATCCATCAATTCTTCTGTCGACAGCATAACAGAAATCTCAATGAAAGCACCAATGTCGATGTCAAAATCTGCAGATCTCGGGTAGGGGGTCCCAAGCTATGTGTCTAAGGATCAATGGCAACAAGGGACAATTGGGACATGATGTTTACCCAGGTTTGGGCCCTCTTAAAGGAGATAAAACCCTACGTCCTGCTTGATTGTATTCAATGTGTATAGGGGTTACAAGAGTTGATATACCTCGAGATCGTATTGGCTAAACCCTAGCCGTATAGCCTATTGATACGTCTCCAACGTATCTATAATTTTTATTGTTCCATGCTATTATCTATGATGTTTTGGATGTTTAATGGGCTTTGTTATACAATTTTATATTATTTTTGGGACTAACCTACTAACCCAAAGGCCTAGTCCAGATTGCTGTTTTTTGCCTATTTCAGGGTTTTACAGAAAAGGAATATCAAACGGAGTCCAAACGGAATGAAACCTTCGGGAGAGATATTTTTGGAGAAAATCACGCACGGGAGACTTGAGAACCACGGAGTAGGGGCCACGAGGTGCCCATGAGGGTGGGGGCGCCCCCCTAGGGCGCGCCCCCTGCCTCGTGGGTCCCACGTAAGGCCCCTGGTGCCCACCTTCCTCCTATATAAGCCTACGTACCCCGAAACCATCGGAGGAGCAGAGAAAACCCTAGTTCCACCGCAGTAACCTTCTGTTCCCGTGAGATCCCATCTTGGGGCCTATTCCGGAGCTCCGCCGAAGGGGGGATCTACCACGGAGTGCTTCTACATCATCATCGTCGCCTCACCATGAGTTTTGAGTAGTTTACCACAGACCTTCGGGTCCATAGCTAGTATCTAGGTGGCTTCTTATCTCTCTTTGGATCTCAATACAAAGTTCTCCTCGGTCTTCGAGGAGATCTATTCGATATAATCTCTTTTTGCAGTGTGTTTGTCGAGATCCGATGAATTGTGGGTTTATGATCAAGATTATATATGATAAATATTTCGTTCTTCTCTGAACTCTTTATGTATGATTATAATATCCTTGCAAGTCTCTTCGAATTATCGGTTTGGTTTGGCCTACTATATCTATAGTTCTAGCAATGGGAGAAGTGCTTGGCTTTGGGTTCAATCTTGCGGTGTCCTTTCCCAATGACAGTAGGGGCAGCAAGGCACGTATTGTATTGTTGCCATAGAGGATAAAAAGATGGGGTTTATATCATATTGCTTGAGTTTATACCTCTACATCATGTCATCTTGTTTAAGGCGTTACTCTGTTCTTATGAACTCAATACACTAGATGCATGCTGGATAGCGGTCTATGTGTGGAGTAATTGTAGTAGATGCAGAATCGTTTCGGTCTACTTGTCTCGGACGTGATGCCTATATATAATGATCATGCCTAGATAGTCTCATAATTATTCTCTTTTCTATCAATAGCTCGACAGTAATTTGTTTACCCGCCATAGAATATCGCTATCATGAGAGAAGCCACTAGAGAACACTATGGCCCCCGGGTCTATTCTCAACATATCAATCTACACCTACTTTACTTTTTCTGCTTTTACTTTTTGTTCTTATAACCAAAAATACCAAAAATATAAACTATCATCCCTATCAGATCTCACTTTCGTAAGTGACCGTAAAGGAATTAACAACCCCTTATCGCGTTGGCTGCGAAGTTCTTATTTGTTTGTGCAGGTGCGAGGGACTCGCGCGTGGTCTCCTACTGGATTGATACCATGGTTCTCAAAAACTGAGGGAAATACTTACGCTACTGTGCTGCATCACCCTTTCCTCTTCGAGGGAATACAACGCAAGCTCGAGAAGTAGGAAGAAGAATTTCTGGCACCGTTGCCGGGGAGGCTTACGCAAAAGTCATATACCAAGTACCTATCACAAACCCTTATCCTTCGCATTACATTTTTGCCTCTCGTTTTCCTCTCCCCCATTTCACCCTTGCCGTTTTTATTCGCCCACCTTTTTCCGTTCGCCTTTCTGTTTGCTTGCGTTGCTATGTGCCCTCAATTAGCTTGCATCTTCGCTTGCTAAAGTATGGATCCTCATCCACTTGCTAATCTCTTTAAGAGATCCAATTATGTTGAAGCTATTGCTAGTGAGCTGCGTGCACTAGATTTTCTTTATGAGGTTTTGCTCGAAATTTATGAATCTGGAAATTGTGAGGAATTGTTTAAAGAAAAAGTGATTCATGATAGCTTGTTAAATAAAAAGCATGATTGCAATGATGTTATTGTAAATTCTATAAATGTCAATTGTGTTAATGACATGCAAAACCCTAAGCATGGGTATGCTTATTTTGCTTTGACCACTACTTGTTGCAATGATCATGATTGGGGTCATGATTCTTATGATCTTAAATTTTTATTTAAACCCCATCATGAATATGAGATTGATAATAATGTTTGACATAATATTGAAAGTGGATTTGAAAGAGTGTCAACTTTTGATCCCACTATTTTGGAAGAGTGTCAACTTCGCATGCATGTGGATCGTGTTGAGAATATGTTATGTGATAGCTATATTGTTGAATTTTCTTACGATCCTACATGCAATTATTATGAGAGAGGTAGAAATTTTCATGTTACTAAATTACCTCTCGTTATGTTGAGATTGCTATTGTTTCTTTCTTCTTCCTTGCATAGGCTAGATCTTGCTTGTCTTGCTAATTTGTTTTCCTATAAAATACCTATGCATAGGAAGTATGTTAGACTTAGATGTGTTTGCCATGTGATTTATGATGCTCTCCTTGTGCTTCAATTCTTGTCTTTCATGAGAGCCACTTATGGATTGCCTTCCAAAGATGGCAATACCTAGATCTATCCATGTATCGTGCCTAGCTAGGGGCGTAAAACGATAGCGCTTGTTGGGAGGCAACCCAATTTTATATTTTTGTTTTTGCTTCTGTTTAGGAATAAATATTGCATCTAGCTTCTGTTTAGATGTGGTTTTGTGTTTTGTTTCGTGTTTGTGCCAAGTAGAACCTTTGGGAAGACTTGTGTGAAGTTTATATGATCTTGCTGTGAAAAACAGAATTGTTAGCTCTCGCTAGAATGGTCATCAAATTTTACTGGAGTGTGCTATTTAGTTGATTCTTTTTGCAGATGATTAATATAAAAATTTCTCATGTTTACCAATTTAGTTTGAATTTTTTGGCGTTACAGAAGTATGCGAAACTTGCAGATTACTACAGACTGTTCTGTTTTTGACAGATTCTATTTTTCGTGTGTTGTTTGCTTATTTCAATGCATCTATGAGTAATATTGGGAAGTATGAACCATAGAGAAGTTGGAATATAGTAGGTTTAACACAAATATAAACAAAGAATGAATTCATTGCAGTACATTTGAGTAGTGGTTTGCTTTCTTATACTAACGGAGCTCACGAGATTTTTGTCTAAGTTTTGTGTTGTGAAGTTTTCAAGTTTTGAGTATTGCTTTGATGGACTATGGAACAAAGAGTAGCAAGGGCCTAAGCTTGGGGATGCCCCGGGAAGGCATCCCCTCATTCGTCTTCATCTACCGGTAACTATACTCGGAGCTATATTTTTATTCACCACATGATATGTGTTTTGCTTGGAGCGTCTTGTATAATTTGAGTCTTTGCTTGTTAGTTTGCCACAATTATACTTGCTGGACACACCTATTTGAGAGAGTTAAATATGTCCTAGGAATTGTTAGAACACTCTATGTGCTTCACTTATATCTTTTGAGTTGAATAGTTTTTACTCTGGTGCTTCACTTATATCTTTTAGAGCACGGTGGTGATTATATTTTGAAGAAATTATTGAACTCTCATGCTTCACTTATATCCATTTGAGAGTCTATTAAAATAGCATGGTAATGTGTTTAGGCTATAAAACTAGTCTTCACATGATAGACATCCAATATCAATGTAGTAAAAACTTTCACACTAAGTGCATTGAATATGATGAGAAGTTGGATGCTTGATAATTATTTTGAGATATGAGGATAGTGATATTAAAGTCATGCTAGTGGAGTTATTATGAAATTGAGAAATGCTTGTGTTAACGTTAGTGATTACCGTAGCATGCACATATGGTGAACCACTATGTGACGAAGTTAGAGCATGAAATATTTGTAAAGTGTCAACCTTTGTGTGGAGGTCGGGGGCGCGCGATGGTTAACTCCTACCAACCTCCCCCCTAGGAGCATGCATTGATTGCTTTGTTTTAATGACTCATAGATTTTTGCAGTAAGTATATGAGTTCTTATGACTAATGTTGTGTCCATGGATTATACGCACTCTCACCCTTCCACCATTGCTAGCCTCTCTTGTACCGCGCAACTTTCGCCGGTACCATACACGTACTATATATCCTTCCTCAAAACAGCCACCATATTATTCCTCAAAACAGCCACCATACCTACCTATCATGGTATTTCCATAGCCATTCCGAGATATATTGCCATGCAACTTTCCACCGTTCCGTTCATATGACACACATCATATTGTCATATTGCCATGCATGATCATGTAGTTGACATCGTATTTGTGGCAAGGCCACCATGCATAATTTCTCATACATGTCACTCTTGATTCATTGCACATCCGGTACACCGTCGGAGGCATTCATAAAGAGTCATAGTTGTTCTCGTATCGAGTTGTAATATCGAGTTGTAATCCAATGAAAGTGTGACGATCATCATTATTAGAGCATTGTCCCATATGAGGAAAGGCTAAATCAATAAAGCCCCTCCACAAAAAGAAAAGAAAAGAAATGAAAAAAGGCCAAAAAAAGAAAGGCCCAAAAAAGGGACAATTGCTAATATCTTCTTCCACACTTGTGCTTCAAAGTAGCACCATGTTCTTCATGATAGAGAGTCTCATGTTTAGTCACTTTCATATACTAGTGGGAATTTTCATTATAGAACTTGGCTTGTATATTCGAACGATGGGCTTCCTCAAATGCCCTAGGACTTCGTGAGCAAGCAAGTTGGATGCACACCCACTTAGTTTCTTTTGTTGAGCTTTCATACATATTTAGCTCTAGTGCATCCGTTGCATGACAATCCCTACTCACTCACATTGATATCTATTGATGGACATCTCCATGGCCCGTTGATACGCCTAGTCGATGTGAGACTATCTCCCTCCTTTTTGTCTTCTCCACAACCACCTCTTTATTCCACCCATAGTGTTATGTCCATGGCTCACGCTCATGTAATGCATGAAAGTTGAAAGGTTTGAAAGAATAGAGTATGAAAACAAGTGCTTGGCTGAAATCGGGGTTGTGCATGATATGAATATTTTGTGTCATGAAGAGGGAGCATAGCCAGACTATATGATTTTGTAGGGATAACTTTCTTTAGCCATAGTATTTTGAGAACATATGATTGCTTTGTTAGTATGCTTGAAGTATTATTATTTCTTATGTCAATATTGACTTTTGTCTTGAATCTTTCAGATCTGAACATTCATGCCACAATTAAGTGAATGACATTGAAAAACTATGTTGGTTAGCATTCCACATCAAAAATTCTGTTTTTATCATTTACCTACTCGAGGACGAGTAGGAATTAAGCTTGGGGATGCTTGATACGTCTCCAACGTATCTATAATTTTTTATTGTTCCATGCTATTATTTATTATGTTTTGGATGTTTAATGGGCTTTGTTATACACTTTTATATTATTTTTGGGACTAACCTACTAACCCAAAGGCCCAGTCCAGATTGCTATTTTTTGCCTGTTTCAGGGTTTCGCAGAAAGGAATATCAAACGGAGTCTAAACGTACTAAAACCTTCGGGAGAGATATTTTTCGAGAAAATCACTGATACGTCCAAAATGCATCACTATTTTGTATCATAATTCATCTTTATTCATTGATATATTTCACGTTATGATGATGTTCTTATGTTGTTTTGGTCTATTTTACACAGTTTGCAACTTTCCGGTGCCGGAACAGCAGACGCAGGATTCAGCAGGAAAAAGTGGATACTGAGTTGCTGAAGAAGAACACCTCCAAATTACCTGAAAATTGACGGGAGGTATTTTTCAGACGAATAACGAAGACACGCAAAAGGGGAGTCAGAGGGGGGCCACAGGGTGCCCAGGCGGCCTGGGGGCGCGCCCCCCCCGGCCGCGCCGGGGGGGCGCCTGGAGCCCCTGGCCCACCTCTGGTCGCCCCCTTTTGCATATATGTTCTCCGTCCCCCGAAAACCCTAGGCACGAGACTTTTTACGGAGTTCTGCCGCCGCTTCGAGGCGGAAACCTACAGAGAAGAAAAGGGCATCTCCGGCGGGCAGATTCCGCCGGGGAGATCACCTCCCGGAAGGGGAGATCGTCGCCATCGTCATCACCATCGTCACGGGCATCATCGAGATCATCATCAACATCATCCCCAACACCAGCACCATCTCCATCTTCATCCAAATCTCATCTTACCATCGCAACTCGTGTTGTAACTCATACTACCTATCCTCTCTACTCCATTGGTGTTGATTACTACTTTGTGGTGAATGCTATTGAGTTTTGTTGGAGAAATATTATTATGTAAGATTGTTTATCACATATTTATCCCCACTGATCATGATCTCTTTTATGTCTTGTGAGTAGTTACCTTAGTTCTTGAGGACATGGGGAAAGTCTTGTTGTTAGTAGTCATATGCTGTTGAAGTAATATGTGTTGTTTGGTACTTAAGTTGCGTTGTCATTCTACTAGTGGTGTTGTGTGAGTCGAACACCCAACACTTCGCCTTATTAAGGACCTAGGAGAATACATTGTGTATAAAGAATGCTTATGGTGGGTTGCCGGAGTGACAGAAACCTGAACCCCAGTTCGCACGCTTTTGCATAAGGGAATAATGGATCCTCGATCGTATTGCTATGGTTAGGCTTTTGCCTTAAATTCTATCTTGTATTTGCGGATGCTTGCAAGGTGTTTAATCATAAGAGTGCATTCATCTTAGTCTAGAGAGTGCACTAGCATAGATCCACCCACTCAACACTTATCAACACATAACATAGTATCGATACGGAATATGGCGAAAGCACATGACTACCTCTCCCGTGTGTCCTCAAGAACGCTTTAGTCTTTATAAGTTCAGTTGCTAGGCCTCTCCTTTGCTAAGAAAGGATTGGGCCACTTGTTACTCTCAGTACCTTTTACATTACTTGCCTTTACATTCCTATTGCTTATATCGAGAAAATCCCTAAAAGTTATCTTTCAGTGCTTGCAGTAATTTTTTGCCCGAATCGCTTATCAATACCTTCTGCTCCTCGTTGGGTTCGACACTCTTACTTATCGAAAACACTGCAACAGATCCCTTACGGTTGAGGGTCATCAAGTAACGTTTTCTGGCGCCGTTGCCGGGGAGCGTAGCGCTATTGGTAAAGTGAAACTGGTAAGGAAGTTTTCTTTTTATAATTCTGTTTTTATTTTTACTATTACTGCTCTTTGTCCTTATGGATAACCCTATTATTGGAGCGTTGCTTGCGGGAAGACGCCCCACACCTGTGGTGGTTGATCCTCCCCCTACTGAAATTGTGCCTTATAAAATACCAGCTGGCATTATCAATTATGTTTTGGCTAATCGTTATGCAGGAGACAGACATCCCGGTGAACACTTGCTATATTTGTCACGACTATGTTCATTATTTAAGCTTTCAGGTGTATCGAGGGAGTTTGTCATGAGGAAATTGTTTGTTGTATCACTTATAGATAAAGCTTCAGATTGGTATGGGCTTCTTGATAACTCACACTTGCTGGACTGGCAGGAGCTTATGTCTCTCTTTTATACTAAGTTTTATCCTCTTCATGAAATTCATCGAGACATGAATTATATATATAACTTTAGGTCTCGTGACGGAGAAAGCATTGCTCAAGCTTGGGGGAGATTGAAGTCTCTAATGCTCAAATGCCCAATTCATAAGCTTCCCAAGGAAATTATACTTACAAATTTTTATGCCAGGCTTTCTCGTCAGGATAAGGAGATGCTGGATGCCTCCTCTAGTGGGTTATTTCATAAGAAGAGTGTTGAAGAAAGGTGGGATCTCCTTGAAAGAATCCAAAGGAATACTGAAGATTGGGAAATTGATAAAGGTATTGAACCCACTATAAATTATGAACATGATTATATTGAGAGCTATGTGGAAACTGATTACTTCAATACTTTTTGCTCTAAGATTGGTCTTGATTCCCATCTAGTGATTGATTTATGTAAGAATTTTGCCTCTCACATTGATTCTTTTAAGAAAAATAGAGACCAGCACCATGCACCTTTTAAAGAACCACCTATTGATATTTATGTTGCCGAGCCTATTTTGCCTGCAGTCATATATGAAAAGCCTCCTTTTCCCACGAGGATAAAGGAACACTCTCTTGTGACAGGCATAATAAATAAAAGTGAGAGAAGAGTTGATGAACCTGAGGACCAGATCAGGGTCGATCCTCAAGTTGCATTGATTAAAGACCTTGCTACTGATGATGTTTTGGATTCCAATATAACTTTTTGTGCTGTTTCCACTAACCTTGTCACAGCCAAGAACAAAGGCCCAATTTCAGGTACTCCGGTGGTATCTGTTAAAATAGGAGATCACAATTATTATGGGCTATGCGATTTGGGATCGAGTGCAAGTGCTATTCCTTATTCACTCTATGAAGAAATCATCGGTGAGATTTCCCCTTGTGAACTTGAAGAAGTTGATGTTACTATTCATCTTGCAAATAGATCAACTATCTCTCCCATCGGAATTGTGAGGGACGTTGAAGTCCTATGTGGAAAGGTAAAATACCCTACCGACTTTCTGGTACTTGGTTCAGCCAGGGACAATTTTTGTCCTATCATTTTTGGTAGACCTTTTCTTAGAACTTGTGGAGCTATAATAGATTGCAAGAAAGGTAAAGTTTCTGTTGAATTCGATGGTGAGCCATATGAATTTAATTTTTCTAAGTTCTCTAAGCAGCCTCGTGGTACTGATTCACCTAGTGATGATAAGATTATTGAAAGTATTGCCTCTATTGCTATTCCCCCTGATGACCCTTTGCAGCAATACATGGAGGACCACGAGAATGATTTGCATATGCAGGAAAGAAATGAACTAGATGAAATATTCTTGAGGCAACCTGCTATCCTAAAGCACAACCTTCCGGTTGAATCTTTGGGAATTTTATCAAAACCAAAAGAAGACCCGGTGTTCGATCTTAAACCTCTTCCCGATACGCTCAAGTATGCTTATTTAGATGAAAAGAAAGTATATCCTATTATTATCAATTCTAACCTTTCAGGATATGAAGAAGAGCGATTATTGGAAGTACTTCGTAAACACCGAGGCGCAATTGGCTATACCCTTGATGACCTTAAGGGGATTAGTCCATCTATATGTCAACATACTATCAACCTTGAGCCTGATGCTAAACCAGTTGTTGATCATCAACGACGGTTGAACCCGAAGATGATGGATGTCGTGAGAACTGAGATTCTCAAGCTTCTAGCCGCAGGTATTATCTACCCTATAGCTGACAGTAAGTGGGTAAGTCCGGTACATTGTGTTCCTAAGAAAGGAGGTACAACTGTGGTTCCTAATGATAAAAATGAACTAATACCTCAGAGAATTATTATTGGATATAGAATGTGTATTGATTACAGGAAGTTGAACAAGGCAACCAGGAAGGATCACTACCCGTTGCCGTTCATCGACCAAATGCTTTAAAGGTTATCCAAAAATACCCACTTTTGTTATCTCGATGGTTATTCTGGCTTCTCTCAAATTCATGTTAACACTGTCGATCAAGAGAAGACCACTTTTACTTGTCCTTTTGGTACTTATGCTTACAGACGTATGCCTTTTGGTTTATGTAATGCCCCTGCTACTTTTCAAAGGTGTATGTCTGCTATCTTTCATGGTTTCTGCGGGGATATTATGGAAGTCTTCATGGATGATTTCTCCGTCTATGGAACTTCATTTGACCATTGTCTTCACAACCTTAATAAAGTTTTGCAGAGATGCGAGGAGACAAATTTGGTACTCAACTGGGAGAAGTGCCACTTTATGGTTAATGAAGGAATCGTTCTTGGTCACAAGATTTACGAAAGGGGAATTGAAGAGGATAAAGCCAAGATCGAAGCTATTGAGAGGATGCTCTATCCAAGAGACATCAAAGGTATTCGCAGTTTTCTCGGTCATGCAGGTTTTTATAGAAGATTTATTAAAGACTTTTCTAAAACCTCGAGACCCCTCACTAATCTTCTCCAGAAGGATGTTCCTTTTGCGTTTGATGAAAATTGTAAGGAAGCTTTTGAAGTCCTTAAGAAAGCTTTAATAACCGCTCCTATAGTACAACCACCTGACTGGAATTTACCTTTTGAGATTATGTGTGATGCAAGTGATTTTGCTGTTGGAGCTATTTTAGGACAAAGAGTTGATAAGAAATTGAATGTTATACATTATGCTAGTAAAACCCTTGATAGTGCTCAAAGAAATTATGCTACTACTGAGAAGGAATTCTTAGCTGTAGTTTTTGCTTGTGATAAGTTTAGGCAGTATATTGTTGATTCCAAAGTTATTATTCATACTGATCATGCTGCCATTAAATATCTTATGACAAAGAAGGATGCCAAGCCAAGGCTTATCTGATGGGTACTCCTTCTCCAAGAATTTGATTTGCAGATTGTTGATAGGAAAGGGGAAGACAATCCAGTGGCGGACAATCTTTCAAGAATGGAAGATATACCGCATGACCCCATCCCAGTTAACGATAGTTTTCTAGACGAGCAACTTGCCGTTGTAAAAATACAACCTCTTTCCGACCCTTGGTATGCAGATTATGCTAATTTTATTGTTGCGAAGTATTTGCCTCCAGGTCTAACATTTCAGTAGAGGAAGAAGTTCTTTCATGATTTGAGACACTACTTTTGGGATGACCCACATCTTTTCAAAGAAGGTCCCGACGGGATCGTGAGAAGATGCATTCCGGAACATGAGCAGAAGGACGTTCTCCGACGGTGTCATGATAGTCCCTATGGAGGACATCATGCCGGCGAAAGGACTGCACATAAGGTTCTTCAATCAGGTTTTTATTGGCCTACTCTCTTTAAAGATGCTAGAAATTATGTTTTAGCCTGTGATAAATGTCAGAGAGTTGGTAACATTAGTAGAAGGAATGAGATGCCTATGAATTACTCACTAGTGATTGAACCTTTCGATTGTTGGGGTTTTGATTTTATGGGTCCTTTTCCTTCTTCGCACAAGTACACTCACATTTTAGTAGCTGTTGATTATGTGACCAAGTGGGTTGAAGCAATCCCCACAGAAAGTGCTGATCACAAAACATCTTTGAAAATGCTTAAAGATGTAATTTTTCCTAGGTTTGGTGTACCAAGGTATCTCATGACCGATGGAGGATCACACTTCACGCACGGAGCTTTTAGAAAAGCTCTGGCTAAATACGATGTTAATCATAGAATTGCTTCACCGTATCATCCTCAAACTAGTGGGCAAGTTGAGCTCACCAATAGAGAGATTAAGTTGATCTTGCATAAAACAGTAAACAGAAATAGGAAGGATTGGTCAAATAAATTAGGAGATGCTTTGTGGGCATATAGAACTGCTTACAAAAACCCCTTGGGCATGTCCCCCTATAAGATGGTATATGGCAAGGCTTGCCATTTGCCATTAGAGCTACAGCACAAAGCTTTCTGGGCTGTTACAGAGCTTAACGCTGACCCAAAACTAGCTGGTGAGAAGCGTCTCATGAACTTGACTTCTCTAGATGAATGGAGGAGTGAAGCTTACGAGAGCGCTAAAATGTTCAAAGAAAAGGTTAAAAGGTGGCATGATAGGAAGATTCTGAAACGTGAATTTAATGTTGGTGATAAAGTTTTGTTGTTTAGATCCCGTTTCAGGTTTTCTCCAGGTAAACTACTTTCCAGGTGGGAAGGACCATTTCATATTGAAGAAGTTTATCGGTCTGGTGCAATTAAGATTAATAATTTTGAAGGCACCAAACCTCAAGTTGTGAATGGGCAAAGACTTAAACATTACATAGCAGGAGACCCTGTCGATGTTGATGTGAATATAATATACACAACAACCCACGAAGAACATGTTGCAGCCCTGTTTCAGACGCCAACAGAAGCAGAATAAAGAAAAGGTATGTAGTACGGTAAGAAAACACCGCAAAACATCATAAAAGTTCCGTATTACGAGTTTTTATAAAATTAGTAAAATTCCGAGTCGAAGTGGAGCCGGAGACGACCTCCAGGGAGTCCAGGCGCCCCCCCCCTGGGCCGCGCCGGCAGGCCGCCTGGACACCCTGGAGCCCGTCTCCGACCCCGCTTTGGTCCGTTACCTTCCTTTCTGTGCATAAATTTTTCCTATATATTTGCCCCGGTTGTTCCGGCAACGTATCTTGCGATTTCGCGTGTTTTCTCTTTGATCTGTTTTTGCCAGGAAATCTTTCAGCTAAATTTAGGTGCCATGGCTTCTCCAAGTTCCCCCAAGGACACGTTCGTCGTCAACGTCATCAACCCTTACCTCGCCGAGGTGAAGAAGCACCCTCAGGTTGTTCAGATGAAGGAAGGCGTCCTTCATCAAGAAGATCTAAAGGGACCTATCAAGGAGGGGAGCGTCCAGGCCAGGCTGGAAGAAGTGGAGCAAGAAGTCTTCAAGTACAAGAAGATGACCGAGCGTGGTGTCGAAGCTAACTTTGACATCACCAACGAGCTGAAGAACTACTTTCTGAAGGAGATGAAGGAGATGTGGGAAATAATCGCCGCATCTGAAGACAGAATTATAGAGCTACAATGGCAAATTGATGATTTATATAACCAGAACTGTGAGTATGAACTAGGATTTATGCGCATGAGTTTGGGTGCTGAATGCAGGATTCAGGAGATGAGCCTCTCACAAGAGACTTTAGCAAGATATCCATGGAAGCGTTTCGCCAAGGACTACGTGATTAACGCCAACAAGCATGGGTGAAATCTCCGTGGTAATGGCATTCCCTTGGATTGTTCCAAGCTTGGGGGAGTGCCCGGTATCTTTATCTTTTACCTTTTGTCTTTCAGAAGTCAAGTAGAGTCGTATCATGTCTAGGGAGATTATTATATGAGATAGGTGTGTGCATTGAGGTCTATCGCCCCTTTGGTGAAGAATTGTATCCGTGTGTGTGGAGTCGTTTATGATGGAATATTAATGAGAAGTTTATCGGTTCCTTTTTGCTGCACTCGGTATTCTCTTCACGCAATCGACCTTATATGATGATTCTTATGGGGAGTATTGACCTTATGTCAGGTATGGCTATGAAACTTTATTTAATCTTGGCAAAACATAGCTTTGGTCATAACAACAAGCATGATTTTCTTAAAGTATCAACATAGCCAAACCCTTTATGTTATTATGCTTGAAGTGTTATGTTGACAAGGAAGACAACTTGATGTGTTATGCTTATTTCAATGTTCATGCTTTATATTGCTTTGCATCTTAGTCATCATCAATTGTCTGCTCTTTCAAAACCTTTGCTAGCCTAACTCTGTACTAAGCGGAATTCTGCTTGTGCATCCATACCCTTAAGCCAATACCTTCCATATGAGTCCACCATACCTACCTACTCGTGGTACTCCACTACCACCTCCTAAAGTATATAATTTATGTGTTATCCTTAAATGTTCAAAATCTTTTATTTTGTGCCTCTGCTTTAGCTCATGAGGAAGTAATAGCTAATTCATAGTGTTTTTGAGTTGGACAAGCTTCACCCCGGGATTGCATGTATAATGTGCAAACCCATAATACGAAAAGGAACTGGCATTGAGTGCGCCCGGCTTAAAAATAATATAACAAACAAACCCTCCTTCACGCTTTGTTCATGAGAAATCAGAAAACTTTGGCAGTGATAAACAAAGGAGAATAAGAGGATGTTATCGTCCTCATACGGGAGCCGTTCCTCGAAACTTGTCCAGTTCAAGAAGTAATTGAGTTATCTATTAGCATTCGTTGACGAATCATGCACCTCTCAAAAACTTGTTTTCATTCTGTTTGATTTGAGGATAGCACATGAGTTTTCCCTACTACCCTAGAGCAGGGCCTATCTTTTAATTTTAAGATGAGTCAGTTATTCCTACTTTCCTCTATTTCCCAAAGAGAGCAGACGTTTGATGTTGATAAAGATTCATTCATATAAAGCTGCATTAAGATTTGTCATATCATATCCTTGTTGACATTATCATCTGATAAGTAAGTTGTTTGTCATACCCAGCTAAGGCAAATATCTTCCTTTGTGTTAACACTTTCACCTCTTGCTTATTAACATGTTATTTCAAAAAGCTTCAATTAATCCCATCAAATATAAGAGCAAAAGCTAAAATTATTTGTTGTTCTTTGACCAAAGGACATGTTTGCCATGATATAATGAGTTTCCATTGGTCCTACTTTCGAATATAAGTGTTAACACTCTTTCATAAGAGCCTTATGAGTTGAAGATTGCTGCTGAGGATATTTGAGTTGGTGAAGAGACTATGATGCTTCTTGTCCGTATTCTATTTATCGACACTTCACTCTCTAAACTTGTGGACAGGTTTACCGAGTTCATATTCGCTTGGGGACAAGCGAGGTCTAAGCTTGGGGGTGTTGATACGTCCAAAATGCATCACTATTTTGTATCATAATTCATCTTTATTCATTGATATATTTCACGTTATGATGATGTTCTTATGTTGTTTTGGTCTATTTTACACAGTTTGCAACTTTCCGGTGCCGGAACAGCAGACGCAGGATTCAGCAGGAAAAAGTGGATACTGAGTTGCTGAAGAAGAACACCTCCAAATTACCTGAAAATTGACGGGAGGTATTTTTCAGACGAATAACGAAGACACGCAAAAGGGGAGTCAGAGGGGGGCCACAGGGTGCCCAGGCGGCCTGGGGGCGCGCCCCCCTGGCCGCGCCGGGGGGGCGCCTGGAGCCCCTGGCCCACCTCTGGTCGCCCCTTTTGCATATATGTTCTCCGTCCCCCGAAAACCCTAGGCACGGGACTTTTTACGGAGTTCCGCCGCCGCTTCGAGACAGAAACCTACAGAGAAGAAAAGGGCATCTCCGGCGGGCAGATTCCGCCGGGGAGATCACCTCCCGAAAGGGGAGATCGTCGCCATCGTCATCACCATCGTCACGGGCATCATCGAGATCATCATCAACATCATCCCCAACACCAGCACCATCTCCATCTTCATCCAAATCTCATCTTACCATCGCAACTCGTGTTGTAACTCGTACTACCTATCCTCTCTACTCCATTGGTGTTGATTACTACTTTGTGGTGAATGCTATTGAGTTTTGTTGGAGAAATATTATTATGTCCAGATTGTTTATCACATATTTATCCCCACTGATCATGATCTCTTTTATGTCTTGTGAGTAGTTACCTTAGTTCTTGAGGACATGGGGAAAGTCTTGTTGTTAGTAGTCATATGCTGTTGAAGTAATATGTGTTGTTTGGTACTTAAGTTGCGTTGTCATTCTACTAGTGGTGTTGTGTGAGTCGAACACCCAACACTTCGCCTTATTAAGGACCTAGGAGAATACATTGTGTATAAAGAATGCTTATGGTGGGTTGCCGGAGTGACAGAAACCTGAACCCCAGTTCGCACGCTTTTGCATAAGGGAATAATGGGTCCTCGATCGTATTGCTATGGTTAGGCTTTTGCCTTAAATTCTATCTTGTATTTGCGGATGCTTGCAAGGTGTTTAATCATAAGAGTGCATTCATCTTAGTCTAGAGAGTGCACTAGCATAGATCCACCCACTCAACACTTATCAACACATAACATAGTATCGATACGGAATATGGCAAAAGCACATGACTACCTCTCCCGTGTGTCCTCAAGAATGCTTTAGTCTTTATAAGTTCAGTTGCTAGGCCTCTCCTTTGCTAAGAAAGGATTGGGCCACTTGTTACTCTCAGTACCTTTTACATTACTTGCCTTTACATTCCTGTTGCTTATATCGAGAAAATCCCTAAAAGTTATCTTTCAGTGCTTGCAGTAATATTTTGCTCAGAATCTCTTATCAATACCTTCTGCTCCTCGTTGGGTTCGACACTCTTACTTATCGAAAACGCTGCAACAGATCCCTTACGGTTGAGGGTCATCAATCACGCACGGGAGACTTGAGAACCACGGAGTAGGGGCCATGAGGTGCCCACGAGGGTGGGGGCGCCCCCCTAGGGCACGCCCCCTGCCTCGTGGGTCCCACGTAAGGCCCCCGGTGCCCTCCTTCCTCATATATAAGACTACGTACCCCGAAACCATCAGAGGAGGAGAGAAAACCCTAGTTCCACCGTCGTAACATTTTGTTCCCGTGAGATCCCATCTTGGGGCCTGTTCCGGAGCTCCGCCGGAGGGGGGATCTACCACGGAGTACTTCTACATCATCATCATCGCCTCACCATGAGTTGTGAGTAGTTTACCACAGACCTTCGGGTCCATAGCTAGTATCGAGATGGCTTCTTCTCTCTCTTTGGATCTCAATACAAAGTTCTCCCCAGTCTCCGAGGAGATCTATTTGATGTAATCTCTTTTTGCGGTGTGTTTGTCGAGATCCGATGAATTGTGGGTTTATGATCAAGATTATCTATGAGAAATATTTGGTTCTTCTCTGAACTCTTTATGTATTATTATAATATCCTTGCAAGTCTCTTCTAATTATTGGTTTGGTTTGGCCTACTAGATCTATAGTTCTTGCAATGGGAGAAGTGCTTGGCTTTGGGTTCAATCTTGCGTTGTCCTTTCCCAGTGACAGTAGGGGCAGCAATGCACGTATTGTATTGTTACCATCGAGGATAAAAAGACGGGGTTTATATCATATTGCTTGAGTTTATCCCTCTACATCATGCCATCTTGCTTAAGGCGTTACTCTGTTCTTATGAACTCAATACACTAGATGCATGCTGGATAGCGGTCGATGTGTGGAGTAATAGTAGTAGATGCAAAATCATTTCGGTCTACTTGTCTCGGATGTGATGCCTATATATAATGATCGTGCCTAGATAGTCTCATAATTATTTGCTTTTCTATCAATTGCTCGACAATAATTTGTTTACCCACCATAGAATATCGCTATCATGAGAGAAGCCACTAGAGAACACTATGGCCCCCGGGTCTATTCTCAACATATCAATCTACACCTACTTTACTTTTTCCGCTTTTACTTTCTGTTCTTATAACCAAAAATACCAAAAATATAAACTATCATCTCTATCAGATCTCACTTTCGTAAGTGACCGTAAAGGGATTAACAACCCCTTACAGCGTTGGTGCGAAGTTCTTATTTGTTTGTGCAGGTGCGAGGGACTCGCGCGTGGTCTCCTACTAGATTGATACCTTGGTTCTCAAAAACTGAGCGAAATAATTACGGTACTGTGCTGCATCACCCTTTCCTCTTCGAGGGAATACAACGCAAGCTCGAGAAGTTGCACCAATGATATTCTGATGGCCTCTATGGACTAAACCCACCAGTTTATATACACATTGGAGGGACCTAGGGTAGTATATAGTCGACTTGCAGAGGAAGGAAACTGTAACTCCCCAAGACCGACGCTCCAGAAGACTTCCAGCTACTTCATTGTTGGCGTGTGATTTATTTTTGTTTGTTGCATTTCATCATCGCATCGTGAGCATTGCATCTGCATGTTTTCATAAAAACCCGTAGTCGTTCGGAGTCGCCGCTTCTCTCCTTGCTTACGTGGCTTGTTGTCACTCCGCTTGGCTTCGTTGTCCTTTCACTTTCCAACCACACACTTGACTGCGACCGTCTTACCCCGCCTTTCCCCTTTTCACAGTACACAGACCCCTCGCCCGTGTTCGAAAACTTACCCGAAACCGATCCGGGCAATCGTTACCGATGGGTTCGGATCATCCCCAAACATCCCGAAAATATCTTCGGTGTGTTTGGACTTCCAAAGCGCTTTATTATTGACCATTCGATTGCAATCAAAGGGACGAAATAGACCCTAACCTAACCTACCTGCTATTTATAGCCCACCTAGTCCAAAACAAGACCAAACCCTAACTTCAAGGGAGATGTCCCATCCGCGCCGCCACTCCGCCAAATCCTCTCGGGATCCCCTTCCGATCCAAAAACCACCAACCACAGCCACCACTTCCCCTTCGTTTGAACCAGCACCGATCCCCATCGATCCAGCCAGCCAACCACCACCCAATCCTCCTCCTTGCCTCGCTCAAGCCCACAAGAGAGGAGCTCCTCCTCTGCCCGACGCCCACCATCCCGGCCTCCTGGATCCTCCCATCCCCGAGCTTCATCCTCTCGATCCATGGCACATCGGCGTCGAGGCGCCCGAGTTCCTCGCCTGCTGTCCGCCAGAACGAGCTGGAGCTCAACCATGGCGCCTTCTTCTGCTTCCCCTCCTGTAGGGCTCCATCGCCCCTGCTCGTCTTCATCTCGCGCGCAGGTCGCGGCAGCCCATGGCGTCGCGCCCTGTCTTCCCCGTCGAACACATCAACCATGGCTGAGCCGCCGGAGCGAGCTCCACCGGTGACCACCTCCAACAGGACAGTCGCGTCCCTCTCCTCTGCTTCCTCCCGTTTCCCTTCTTCTCGTATATCTCTCACCTCGTGGACTCATATCTCTCTCTCTCTCTCTCTCTCTCTCTCTCTCTCTCTCTCTCTCTCTCTCTCTCTCGTTCTAGACAGGGGAGCGACCATGGCCGTCCATCCATGGAGATGAGCCGCGCCGCCCTGGTCACCCGCGACCTCGGTTCGCCTCCGCGTCATCCTCATCGCCCGCTGGTGAGCTCCTTTGCTTCGCCTCTGGCCCCATGCCTTTCCTCGCATTGCGGCGCTGCTGACCTCTCCGCCTTGCCGTCGTTTTGCTGCAGGAACCGAGGCTACCGCCCTCCTTAGTTTGTCGCGCCGCCTCCAGTTCCACCGGATTCGGCCTGGATCGACCACCCCAAGACCCCATGCCAACCCCCGCCGCTGCTACCTCCACTTCGCCAGAACCCCGCCCCAGCGCTCGCCTCCTGCATCGCCATGGCCGCTGGCCTCTGTTTGTTTCCTCGCTGTGAGAAATTTCTTAACTGAAGATTCATTCTCTTCCCTAGATCCATTCTGCCATATAGAGGTTATTTAGTGTTGCAATTAAATTGTAGCACGAACAGGTCAGCTGGCCCAGTGGTTCTTCCCTCGTGCACACATCCATGAGGTTTTGGGTTCGATTCCCAGTTGGCATCGGTTCTTTTTATTTGTTGCACGCATACACACACCTGGCCGCTTGGGCCTTATCCCACTACTGGGCCGCTGCACTGTATTGCTTTGGGCCTGTGCATGTTTTTTTCCTGCCTGTGAATTTGGCCATTTATCCAAAAAATGCATAGTTTCAGTTTGATCCTCCATGTTCATGCATTTAATAACTTAATAACTGTGCATCGGAATTAAACAAGTTATATATGAAAATTGCTTACAATTTTGTGTAGATTAATATTTTGCAAGTTTCAACCCTGTTAACAATGTTAAGCCTGTTGTTTGCTTTAATTTGGTTAAATAATATGTTACAATGGTTTATTTCATAACTAAATAACCGTAGCTCCAAATTTAATAAACTTTATATGTAAATGGGGTGGAAAAATGTGTAGAATAACATCGTGCTTTTACTTTTGCTGTTTAACAACATTAAAATGTGATAATAGGCAGAACAGTACCAAATTCAAAATATGCACATGGGGATTTTCCGGAATTGTTGTTGTTATTTCTGGCCTCATTTAAAATACCTTGATAATGTAGTTTTGCTCATGCTTCACCTCTTGCTATGTTAACAAACATTTAATCTTGTCTTGTAAATATACGAGAGTCAACTAAATAAATAAAATGTGGTGTTTCGTCAAATGCAACTCGTTGCATATTGAGCTCCACTTAACTTGTAGTATTGCTTGTGCACCTTGCCATGTCATGCATATTTAAACCGGACATGCATCATACTTGGCATCATATGGCATGTTTATGCTTGTGAGTTTACCACGTTGTTTGCTTCTTTCTGGTATGCTTCTCTTGTTAGCTTCGGTTTCATTCCGGAGTTGTGAGGATTCGTTCGACTACGTCTGTTTGTCTTCGTCATGGACTCGTTCTTCTTCCTTGCGGGATCCCAGGCAAGATGACCATTCCCCGATATCTCCTCTATCTTTGCCTATGCTAGTTGTGTCGACTGATAACTGTTGTTATAGGAGAACTCGGCAAAAGGGAGGCAATCTTCCCACTTGGCTCCATAGGCCAAAACACAGGCTCGGAGCATGTCTTCGAGAATTTGATTTACTCGCTCTGTCTGACCTCCGGTCTGTGGGTGGAAAGCTGTGCTGAAAGACAACTTGGTTCCCAAGGCTTCTTGGAATCTTTTCCAGAACCTTGAAGTAAACTGGGTGCCTCGATCTGACACAATTTCCTTTGGAACACCATGGAGGCTCACGATTCGGTCGATATAGAGAGTTGCCAACTGGTTGCCTGTATAGGTAGTCTTGACAGGAATGAAATGGGCTACCTTGGTCAAATGGTCGACTATGACCCAGATGGAGTCATGTCCTTTATTCGACCTTGGTAATCCAGTGATGAAGTCCATTCCGACCTTATCCCACTTCCACTCAGGAACCTTGAGTGGTTGGAGCAATCCAGCGGGTCGCTGATATTCAGCCTTGACCCTTTGGCACACATCACACTTTGCAACATAGGTTTCAATCTCTCTTTTCATCCCGTGCCACCAGAATCTTTCCTTCAAGTCTTGATACATCTTGGTTCCTCCAGGGTGGATGGAATACGGAGTGTCGTGGGCTTCTTGCAGGATCAGGTTCTTCAGCTCCATCTTGTTTGGTACGCAGATGCGGCCTTTATACCAAACAATCCCGTGCTCATCCTCGGAGAATCCTGGTGCCTTGCCTAGCTTCATCTTCTTCTTGATGCCTTCAATGCTTGCGTGCCCACCTTGCGCCTTCTTGACTTCGTCCATCAGTGTTGGCTTAACTTCCAAATGATCCAGAAATCCAGGGGTGACCAATTCCAAACTAAATTGTTCGAGTTCCTTAAACAGGGCTGGCTGCCTCTTTTGAATTATGACATTCAAGGAGCAAGCCTTTCTGCTTAAGGCATCGGCCACTACGTTAGCCTTCCCGGGGTGATATTGAACACTGAGGTCATAATCTTTGATGAGTTCCAACCATCTTCGTTGCCTCATGTTCAATTCCTTTTGGGTGAAAATGTACTTCAGACTTTTGTGGTCTGTGTATATCTCACACCGTTTCCCTAGGAGGTAATGCCACCATGTCTTCAAGGCATGAACCACTGCTGCTAGCTCAAGATCGTGAGTAGCATAGTTCTCTTCATGATGTCGTAGCTGCCTGGAGAGGTAAGCTATGACTCGGCCTTCTTGCATCAGAACGCTTCCCAATCTGGTTCGAGAGGCATCACAATATATCACGAACTCCTTGTGAATATCAGGTGTTGCCAGAACTGGGGCGGTGGTCAATCTCTTCTTGAGATCTTGGAAGCTTTCTTCGCATTTTGGCGTCCACTCGAACTTCTTGTCCTTCTTGAGGAGTTGAGTCATTGGCCGAGCAATGCTAGAGATTCCTTCCACGAATTTGCGGTAATAGCCCGCAAGTCTGAGGAAGCTTCTGGCTTCCTTGACAGTCGTTGGAGATTGCCATTGGGTCACAGCTTCGATTTTCGCGGGATCTACTGACAGTCCTTCTTCGGTCAAGACATGACCTAAGAATCCAACTTTATGCAGCCAGAACTCACACTTGCTGAATTTGGCGTATAGTTGGTGCTCCCGAAGCTTGTCTAGGACCATCCTCAAATGTTGCTCGTGCTCTTCTTCTGTCTTTGAGAAGACAAGAATGTCATCGATGAAGACAACAACAAACTTGTCCAAATATTCCATGAAGACTTTATTCATGAGATACATGAAATAAGCTGGGGCATTGGTTAACCCAAAGGACATGACCGTGCACTCGTGCAGGCCATATCTGGTTACAAATGCCGTCTTCGGAATATCTTGGGGTCTGATCTTCAGCTGTTAGTACCCAGATCTGAGGTCGATCTTGGAGAACACCTTAGCTCCGCAGAGCTAATCAAACAGATCTTCAATCTTGGGAAGTGGATATTTGTTCTTGATTGTAACTTCATTGAGGGAACGGTAGTCAATCCATAAGCGGATGGTACCGTCCCTTTTTGCCACAAACAGAACAGGTGATCCCCAAGGGGAGGCACTTGGGCGGATAAATCCCTTCCTCAGCTACTCTTCCAGTTGCTTCTTCAACTCAGCTAATTCCTCCGTCCCCATTCTATAAGGCTTCTTATAGATGGGTCCGGCCCTGGGCACGAGCTCGATGATGAACTCAATGTCACGGTCAGGGGGCATTCCTGGTAGCTCATCCGGAAAGACATCAGGATACTCGCATACTACCGGTACTTGCTCCAGCCCCTCTTCAGACAGACAGTTGACTTGAGTGGCTTGAGCGGAGGAGGAGTTGGAAGCAAACTTAACTTCGACTCCTTGGTAATTGCTCACAGTGACAACCCGATTGGCACAGTCTAATAAGCCTTGGTGCTTACTGAGCCAATCCATCCCTAAGATCACATCCAAGCCTTGCGATCTTAGGATGATAAGGTCTGCTAGGAAGTCTACACCGTTAATGATAACACTGACTCCTTTACAGCCTATCTTGGCTCTCATCTCTGCTCTGGGGGTTTGTACCACCATGGGGTTGTTCAGGGGTGTAGGGGTCATGCCACTTTTTAATGCAAATCTTTGAGTGACAAATGAATGCGTGGCTCCAGAATCAAACAAGACAGTTGCAGGTGCTGAGTTGACAAGGAACGTACCCAGCACGACGTCCGGGTCTTCCTGGGCTTCTTCAGCAGTGATGTGACTCACACGCCCCTTCCCATGGTTAGGCGGGTTGCGAAGAGCTGGGTTCCTTGGTGGCATCCCGCGGCCTTGTCTTGGGTTCTGCGCATTGGGGCGCGGGGCATCATGCTTCTTGTTGGGGCACACCTTAGAAATATGCCCTAACTGGCCACATCCAAAGCAAGTGACTTGGTTTGGATTATAGATCTTGTTGCCACCACTATTATTGGGGTTGAATGCTGGCCTTGGGTTGGCATACTCCTGAGGCTGATAGTCGGTGCGAGGTGCAGGAGCTCTTGGTTGCTGATAGGTTGGCTTGACCGGGGCTGACTGCCACAGGCGAGGCTTCTGGTTGCTGGGACTTCCCTTGCTGACCATCTTGCGCTTGCGAGTGTCTTCCAGAGCACGCCGCTTGTCTTCAAGCATGAGTGCTTTGTTCACCAGGTCAGGGAAGGTTGGGCAGTCACACACGACAAGCGAGTATTGCAGAGTCTGATTGAGGCCTTCCATGAAGCGCTCCCTTTTTGCAGCATCAGTGCTGACATCTTCAGGGGCATACCTTGACAGAACACTGAACTTCTGCATGTACTCCTTGACAGTGCCACTTCCTTGCTTCAGGGCTCAGAATTCATGCTTTTTGATAGCCATGATTCCGGAAGGAATATGGGCCTTGCGGAATTCTGCCTTGAAGTTGTCCCAAGTGATGTCTTGCCCAACATGCATGACCTTGAATCCATCCCACCAAGCTCTAGCATTCCCCCCGAGGCAGTGGGCTGCATAAGCCACCTTCTTGCGGTCTTCGGTGCATCTGACTAGTTCTAACAAGTCCTCAATGGTGCGGACCCAGTCGTCTGCATCCAGGGGTTCAACAGTCTCGATGAAAGTTGGCGGTGCATGCTTCTTGAACTCTGCCAACATGGAACGTCCATTGCCATTCCCCGCCGGCTGGCGGTTGTTGGCGATAGCTTGAGCAATCAACTGAAGGGCTGCGGTGTTGGCTTGGCGTTCCTCTCGGAAAGCTTGGAGAAACTGAGCCATGTCCATGTTCGGAGGAGGTGGTGGTGGAGCTTGGTCGTTGGTTTGGTCGTGGCCGGCCTCTGATTGAGCGGATGCTCCGGCTTCAGGCTGCTGGGTAGAGGTACCAGTACGAGTTACAACAGGCATCCTGTTGGAGTGGTAAAAGGTCTCATGATTTGGAAGAGGGAGAGCAATAAAGATGGGTGCCTAGTAAAGGGGTGGGTGTGACACTAATCAAATCATGCAAGGGCCGAAAGGGCCAAACACATTCATTAAAATTCAAATGGGTGATGTAGTCGTTTACATATTCCCGAAGGGAGAATACGACATACATCCAAACACAACAAAAGAAAACACTAGATGGCTTCATATGAACCATACAAGGACTCGACTGCGCATAGGGGTTACACGACCTATCCTACCGTAGAGGTCACGAACTGGCATATCCGAGTTGCGAATAATGCCTAAGCGGCGGAATGTTTGGTCACGTATTCTGGCTCTTCTGGGTCTTCCTCCTTATCTTCATCTGTCTGGGCCCCCTTGTCACTTGAGGGTGTGGGGGAGTGGAGGAGTTGGATACGATGGTGTTTTATCGGTGGTGCAGGAAAAAGCTTGCGATATTCCCTTGCCGTCATACGGCGTCTCCGGGGTGGTTCTTCATCATTGGAAGATACATCTCGTGAGGGCCTTCCACATCGGTACGCGATAGCGGACTATCCGGGAGGCGCACCTTCCTTATTGATCCTATATGTCTTCTCTTGTGCTCGACGAAGAAGTGCCTTGGTCTTGTGAAGTTCTTCTCGGAGGTTCATCGATTCCGAGGCCAAATCTTGTGCCAAGCTGTCGGCACATAGACTGAAGTAGGTCTGGAATCGAAGTGGGAGTCCTTCCTTCAGTGGAGGGGCTAGTGCGCTGCTTTCATCTTCACCTTCCTTCCGGTAAGGTAAGAAGCGGGTTGTCATGTTGGCTGCCATCTCCGGAAGAAGCTCGCAGAGACGGGTTAGTGCCTTGAGTGCAGCAGCCTCGACAGCGAGAGGCAGTGTTGCCATCTGGGGTCCCTCGAAGAACCAACTTGTGGGAGGATCGTTTGCCTTCACGATCACTTCCACATGGTACTCCAGCTCAGTGTCGCTAACCCAATGCTCAAGGTAGGTGAGGATGGGTGCTCGGTGGAACTGGCACTCCTGGAGGCTATCCTCGAGAAGCAAGGGAAACCCAGTGGTCAGGTGCTCTTCAGGTATAGTGGCCATCTACAAAGGTTGAATAGGAGAGGTTAATAAGCCGATGAAATCTCAGGTTGGTAAGGTTTAGAAAAGAAGAGAGGTTCAGAAGGTTTTTGAAAAGGGGTCTCATCTAACTAACGCCCATGCTAACTAAGGCTTCCTACAGTCAGGATGGCTCTGATACCAGCTCTGTGGGTACCCGGACTTAAGAGTCGAGACCACCGAATGCATGTGTACATTGATCCCAGAGATCAATGCTCATTGAACACACAGAAGCTGAATAACAAGAGTCTTACATCCATACATACCGTCTTACACAAATTATGGCCATTATGGCCAAGTCTTACATAGATAAAGCCTCAAGGGCTAAATAGCAAATAACTCGAATAGCGGAAGTCTTCAAAGATAAGTAGAACCCATGCCATCTGCCTTAACCCTACAGGCATTCTGACTAGGATAGCGTCCTAGTTCGCATGTTCGTCTCCATAGAATTCTTCTTCATATTCCTGCTCTTCCATGCCTGGCCAATTAAATAACCAGTGGCAAGCCAATGAGTACTTTGAATGTACTCGCAAGCAACCCATGATTTGGTTCAAAGTAACTATGCAATTGTTCAATAATGAGCAATCTAGCTACAAGCTAGAATAAATATTCTACCATCAAGCACATGCATCAACAATTTTAGGTAACCTCGAACACAGGTTACAGATATCAACATAGCCAAGCTATGACCTCTTCCTCTGGTCAAGTCCTTTTGACTTGAATCAACGGAGCTTTTGCACACACACACACAGGGTTTCTCAAAAATTGGACGTAGCCCAAGAGCGGTTACCCAACTGTCCTTGACCGTGGACACGGCTATTCGAATAGTTTTACACTCTACAAAGGTGGCACACTTTACCCACTAGATCCGGGGAACTTCCGTGACATCCACGACCCGCGGTACCTCAAGTACACGGGGTAAGCACCCGATCACTATCTTTCCCTAGGCGACACTAATATGGAGTCCACTCGATTGGTAGCAACCCCCGTGCCCCACATTTCACATCTTAAGATTTTTGGAGCCTCGCTCCCATTTCACATACCACGGGCACGGGGTACCAATGGTGTGTTCGGTGCCTTGTGAAAACAGTCATGGCCGCCTATCCAAGCACGACCCCGTCCCGAGAGTGACCTCATGTCACCCCCAGCACTGGTAATGCGGGCACCATGCTAGTGTCGACCTAGGTAATCAATAATGCCCTTTCCCATATAAGGGTAGATTGGTTGCGCATGTAAAGTTGGAATAACGGTCGCAACTTAAACCAATCCGTTTGAAAAACATCACACTCACTTGTCTTGGTACACCACTTCGCCATCAAGTGATTACACATCTCATCTTTTCCCCCAGGCATAAGTGGCACCCGGTGGGGTCTTAAAAAGAATGCAACCACGAAGGTATCATGGCACACATGCATCTCTAAACATCACTACTAGTCATTTGTATTGCATCTAAGCATATAGCAAGATCATGAGTAAAGCATGCATCAAGTGGTGGATCTCAACTAGGTCACCACCGTCACTTTTATCATCATGCATTCAGAAATAAATGGGTTCCGAGGAACACGAGGGTATCATGGTCAAAGGGCTACTTGCCTGGATTGGCTTGGTCTTCAAAGTCTTCAAATCCTTCCCCTCCTTCTTCTTCAGCAACCTCGTCAAACACGGTATCTAATCGTCGCAATAAACAACGGGAAAATAAGACCACAATAAAAACAGAAAAATCAAAGTGCTCAGAAAAATGTCAACTTATTTTTATCAAATACTAGAGGGAAAACTAAGATGGCAAAAATTCTTAGTTTGAGTTTTGGAGTGGCAGAATGGGGTACATGAATATTTGAACAGAAGTATTAATGTTCAAATATGAATTTAAATTTGAACATAACATAAATGGTTCATGGATACGTGTGAAAGTGACACCATTAAATAGGTTGGATTTTTACAAGTTTTTAGGAACTGGAATTAATTCATTTGGAAAAATATTTAATTCTGTGGAATTATTTGAAATCCCACAGAAAAGAAAAATGAAAAAGGGCTCTGTGCCACTGGGCCAGATCGGCCACAGTGCAGAAGGCCCAGGGCGAACAACCCACCGCACGGGCGCCAGCCCGCGCCAGGGTTTTTAAACCTGACGGGCGGGGCCTGGCGTCAGTGAGTGGAGAGAGGGGCGAGGGCGAGGGGTGGCTGACAGGCGGGGCCCGCCTGACATCCCTAACCCTTCGGCAGAGAGCCGGCGAGCTCACCGGCGGCGTTTCGGGGCACGGCGGGGCGAGCTAAGGGCAGGAATGGATTCAGCAGAGTGTCGCCGATCTGGTGGAGGTGGTGCGGGTCGCCGGAGTGGCCTGGGTCGCCGACGGCGAGGTCACGCGGCGGAGGAGCTTCGGGCGGATGCTGCTCCGGTCGATTACGACAGCTGCAGAGAGGGGAAAGAGGGGGAAACGCGTCAGGGTGATGCAGTGGTGCTAGATCGAGTGAGAGAAGAGGCTGGGGCGGCCTGTACCGAGCAGGTGACGGGGAGCCGCCGCGGCGGAGCTCGAGCTCGATCTCGAGCTCGGGCTGGTCTGGAGCGAGGCGAGTGGCTCTGGGGGAAGATTGAGAGAGGGAGAGTGCGACTGGTGAGGAGAGGAGGGGCTCGGGGGTCTATTTATAGGCGGACAGTGAGGTGCCGTGGACCTGTGCGCCGGCGAGCCTCTGCTCGTTGCCACAGGGCACGGGAGGCGCTGGGGAAGTGTCTGCGGGGTTGCTGGACGAGGTCCAGGGCAGAGGAGAGGAAGAGAGGGAGCGGGGGAAGCGTCTGGTGCTGCGCGCGTGTGAGGCCGACGATTGGAGCTCGCGGGCAGCCGGCGCGCGTGCGAGGGCGTCCACTGGAGGGAGAAGGAGGAGGGGGACAGCACCGGGGAACGTTGCGGACGCCGAGGCGCATCGAACGGCGCGAGGGGGGAGCACGAGGTGGTCGGGGCTGGCTGATTGGGCGAGGCTATAGTGCGGGCGTGCACTGTAGCGCGCTCTGGAGCATGCCTTCTGCATGCCACGGCATGCTGTTGGCTAGCTGGGCGCGTCCGCCGTGTCTGGGGGGTCCAGCATGGAGTAAACAATCTGGCTGTGGCCTTGGATGCCTTGGTTGTCCAGTGGGAGTGGAGGGAAGCTGAGAGAAGATAAGAACTGGGCTGTCCAGCAAGGTAAATTGGGGTTTTCACCCTTCAATCATTGAACTCTGGTCATGGGGAAGTTACGGGAGGTAGAAGGTGACTAGGTGAGGCTGTGGTAGAAAGTTGAAGCAAAAGTAAATAGTAAAAGAGGCCAAAACAGTAGTTTTGGTAAAATGGCAGAAGGTGTTTGATTATGTTTTGGGCATGCAAATGATCTCCACTAGCCATGACACTTAACAGGATTAAATGGCATATGGAAATAGGGTGTTTCACCAAGTTTGGGCTTGTTTGAAGAAACTTGCCAATGTAACTTTGGTGAACCCTAGAAATCAACAGAAATGGTTTCACCATGTTGAAGTCAAGCTAATCACCTCCCCTTGATGCACCACTTGGTGTAGTGTCATCATTTGTGGTTATGATCATGCCCACAAAGTTTGAAGTCCCGAGTAAAAAGTTGGTAATGTAAAGTTGTTCAAATTTGAATTTGAACAGAAATGGTTTTGGGGTATTCTGATCAAGTTACCCTATTCCAAAGCATGTGCCATTTGGTCTAGATGCCTTATTAGACCATTCTAGCATGTGCACCAAGTTTGAGAGCATTTGGATAAGTTTGGCAATGTAAAGTTGCTCCAACTTCAGATATGGACATAATGGTTTTGAAGGGTTTTGATGATGTTTTCTTGCTTCCCAAGGCATGGGGCTTGGCAAGATCATCAGATATGTCATATATGACATGATAGAATTTCCCTGGAATTTTTAGAGAACATTTCCTTTGTAAATATTTCAAAAGCTTGAAATATCCAGAAAGGGTTTCTGAGGGATTAGCCCATTATTTTGGACATGACCAAGTGTTGAAACTCTTATATATGGACAATATATGTCCTATGAGTCTCCCTGAATTTTGGCAAATATTTTTGAAATAATTAAATAATTTTTCCCTATTAAAGACCATTTATGGCCTTAAGAAAAAGCTTTTAAATAAAATAGGAAAATAACTTTTAAAATTATACTTTTGTGGTTTCTGGGAGTCCTATATCTACTAGGTTTCAAATATACTTTTCGAAATAATTTTCTCACCCTAAATCAAGCACTTGCAGTGCAAACCTCAATTCAGGGGTTTTTGGAAATTCTAATTTTTGAAAATACATTTTGGCCAAATTAATTTTATAAGAAAGTACTATACTGCTATAAACACTTGGTATGATCATTGGGCAGAAGTTTTTTTGGATAAGGAGATGAATTCTACATGAGGGATTAGTTGACTTTAATGAGCACTTGAAAAACACAGGAAGAAAAACTCAATTCCAAATAAAAGCCAAATGATGCCAAAAAAATTTGCTGGTCCAAATTTTCATGCTTTACTGATGCAAATGACATGTTACAAAATGCAGGGTGTGACATACCTACCCCCCTTACAAGAATCTCGTCCCCGAGATTCCTAAGTTGGGTCTTAAATGAGATCGGGATACTCGGATCTAAGATAGTCTTCACGTTCCCAGGTTGCTTCTGCTTCCGTGTGGTTGCTCCACTGGACCTTGAAGTACTTGATGGTGCGGCTTCGCGTCCGTCGCTCTGCTTCGTCCAGAATGCGAATGGGCTTCTCGCGGTAGGTCAAATCAGGCTGGAGATCAATGGCTTGGTGATCAACATCCTTGTAGAGATCAGGCTTGCTCGGAACTTGGAGACACTTCCGGAGTTGTGACACGTGGAATACGTTGTGCACATCGGACAGCTCAGGTGGTAGTTCCAACTGGTAAGCCACTTCTCCTCGTCGGTCGGTGATCTTGAAAGGGCCAATAAATCTTGGTGCAAGTTTCCCCTTGATGTGGAAATGCTTGGTTCCCTTTAGAGGGGTTACCCGCAGGTACACATGGTCTCCGACACGGAAACTTATGTCTCGGCGACGAGTGTCAGCATAACTCTTCTGCCTTGACTTGGCTGCCTTCAAACGTTCTTGACTAGTTGGACTTGCTCTTCTGCTTCGCGGAGAATATCTGGTCCAAAGACTAGCCCTTCTCCAGTCTCTGACCAGTTGAGGGGTGTGCGACATCTGCGTCCGTACAACACTTCAAATGGTGCCATCTGAAGGCTCGACTGATAACTGTTGTTATAGGATAACTCGGCAAAAGGGAGGCAATCTTCCCACTTGGCTCCATAGGCCAAAACACAGGCTCGGAGCATGTCTTCGAGAATTTGATTTACTCGCTCTGTCTGACCTCCGGTCTGTGGGTGGAAAGCTATGCTGAAAGAAAACTTGGTTCCCAAGGCTTCTTGGAATCTTTTCCAGAACCTTGAAGTAAACTGGGTGCCTCGATCTGACACAATTTCCTTTGGAACACCATGGAGGCTCACGATTCGGTCGATATAGAGAGTTGCCAACTGGTTGCCTGTATAGGTAGTCTTGACAGGAATGAAATGGGCTACCTTGGTCAAATGGTCGACTATGACCCAGATGGAGTCATGTCCTTTATTCGACCTTGGTAATCCGGTGATGAAGTCCATTCCGACCTTATCCCACTTCCACTCAGGAACCTTGAGTGGTTGGAGCAATCCAGCGGGTTGCTGATATTCAGCCTTGACCCTTTGGCACACATCACACTTTGGAACATAGGTTGCAATCTCTCTTTTCATCCCGTGCCACCAGAATCTTTCCTTCAAGTCTTGATACATCTTGGTTCCTCTAGGGTGGATGGAATACGGAGTGTCGTGGGCTTCTTGCAGGATCAGGTTCTTCAGCTCCATCTTGTTTGGTACGCAGATGCGGCCTTTGTACCAAACAATCCCGTGCTCGTCCTCGGAGAATCCTGGGGCCTTGCCCAGCTTCATCTTCTTATTGATGCCTTCAATGCTTGCGTGCCCACCTTGCGCCTTCTTGACTTCGTCCATCAGTGTTGGTTTAACTTCCAAATGATCCAGAAATCCAGGGGTGACCAATTCCAAACTGAATTGTTTGAGTTCCTTAAACAGGGCTGGTTGCCTCTTTTGAATTATGACATTCAAGGAGCAAGCCTTTCTGCTTAAGGCATCGGCCACTACGTTAGCCTTCCCGGGGTGATATTGAACACTGAGGTCATAATCTTTGATGAGTTCCAACCATCTTCGTTGCCTCATGTTCAATTCCTTTTGGGTGAAAATGTACTTCAGACTTTTGTGGTCTGTGTATATCTCACACCGTTTCCCTAGGAGGTAATGCCGCCATGTCCTCAAGGCATGAACCACTGCTGCTAGCTCAACATCGTGAGTAGCGTAGTTCTCTTCATGAGGTCGTAGCTGCCTGGAGAGGTAAGCTATGACTCGGCATTCTTGCATCAGAACGCTTCCCAATCCGGTTCGAGAGGCATCACAATATATCACGAACTCCTTGTGAATATCAGGTGTTGCCAGAACTGGGGCGGTGGTCAATCTCTTCTTGAGCTCTTGGAAGCTTTCTTCTCATTTTGGCGTCCACTCAAACTTCTTGTCCTTCTTGAGGAGTTGAGTCATTGGCTGAGCAATGCTAGAGAATCCTTCCACGAATTTGCGGTAATAGCCCGCAACTCCGAGGAAGCTTCTGACTTCCTTGACGGTCGTTGGAGATTGCCATTGGGTCACAGCTTCGATTTTCGCGGGATCTACTGACAATCCTTCTTCGGTCAAGACAATACCTAAGAATCCAAATTTATGCAGCCAGAACTCACACTTGCTGAATTTGGCGTATAGTTGGTGCTCCCGAAGCTTGTCTAGGACCATCCTCAAATGTAGCTCGTGCTCTTCTTCCGTCTTCGAGAAGACAAGAATGTCATCGATGAAGACAACAACAAACTTGTCCAAATATTCCATGAAGACTTTATTCATGAGAAACATGAAATAAGCTGGGGCATTGGTTAACCCAAAGGACATGACCGTGCACTCGTACAGGCCATATCTGGTTACAAATGCCGTCTTCGGAATATCTTGGGGTCTGATCTTCAGCTGGTAGTACCCAGATCTGAGGTCGATCTTGGAGAACACCTTAGCTCCGCTGAGGTGATCATACAGATCTTCAATCTTGGGAAGTGGATATTTGTTCTTGATTGTAACTTCATTGAGGGAACGGTAGTCAATGCATAAGTGGATGGTACCGTCCCTTTTTGCCACAAACAGAACAGGTGATCCCCAAGGGGAGGCACTTGGGAGGATAAATCCCTTCCTCAGCTGCTCTTCCAGTTGCTTCTTCAACTCGGCTAATTCCTCCGTCCCCATTCTATAAGGCTTCTTATAGATGGGTCCTGCCCCGGGCACGAGCTCGATGATGAACTCAATGTCACGGTCAGGGGGCATTCCCGGTAGCTCATCCGGAAAGACATCGGGATAATCGCATACTACCGGTACTTGCTCCAACCCCTCTTCAGACAGACAGTTGACATGAGAGGCTTGAGCGGAGGAGGAGTTGGAAGCAAACTTAACTTCGACTCCTTGGTAATTGCTCACAGTGACAGCCCGATTGGCACAGTCTAATAAGCCTTGGTGCTTACTGAGCCAATCCATCCCTAAGATCACATCCAAGCCTTGCGATCTTAGGATGATAAGGTCTGCTAGGAAGTCTACACCGTTAATGATAACACTGACTCCTTTACAACCTATCTTGGCTCTCATCTCTGCTCCGGGGGTTTGTACCACCATGGGGTTGTTCAGGGGTGTAGGGGTCATGCCACTTTTTAATGCAAATCATTGAGTGACAAATGAATGCGTGGCTCCAGAATCAAACAATACAGTTGCAGGTGCTGAGTTGACAAGGAACGTACCCAGCACGACGTCCGGGTCTTCCTGGGCTTCTTCAGAAGTGACGTGATTCACACGCCCCTTCCCATGGTTAGGCGGGTTGCGAGGAGCTGGGTTCCTTGGTGGCATCCCGCGGCCTTGTCCGGGGTTCCGCGCATTGGGGCGCGGGGCATCAGGCTTCTTGTTGGGGCACACCTTAGAAATATGCCCTGACTGGCCACATCCGAAGCAAGTGACTTGGTTTGGATTATAGATCTTGTTGCCACCACTGTTATTGGGGTTGAATGCTGGCCTTGGGTTGGCATACTGTTGAGGCTGATAGTTGGTGCGAGGTGCAGGAGCCCTTGGTTGCTGATAGGTTGGCTTGACCGGGGCTGACTGCCACGGGCGAGGCTTCTGGTTGCTGGGACTTCCCTTGCTGACCATCTTGCGTTTGCGAGTGTCTTCCAGAGCACGCCGCTTGTCTTCAAGCATGAGTGCTTTGTTCACCAGGTCAGGGAAGGTTGGGCAGTCGCACACGACAAGAGAGTATTGCAGAGTCTGATTGAGGCCTTCCATGAAGCGCTCCCTTTTTGCAGCATCAGTGCTGACATCTTCAGGGGCATACCTTGACAGAACACTGAACTTCTGCATGTACTCCTTGACAGTGCCACTTACTTGCTTCAGGGCTCGGAATTCACGCTTTTTGATAGCCATGATTCCAGAAGGAATATTGGCCTTGCGGAATTCTGCCTTGAAGTTGTCCCAAGTGATGTCTTGCCCAGCTTGCATGACCTTTAATCCATCCCACCAAGCTCTAGCAGTCCCCCCGAGGCAGTGGGCTGCATAAGCCACCTTCTCGCGGTCTTCGGTGCATCCGACTAGTTCCAGCAAGTCCTCAATGGTGCGGACCCAGTCGTCTGCATCTAGGGGTTCAGCAGTCTCGATGAAAGTTGGCGGTGCATGCTTCTTGAACTCTGCCAACATGGAACCTCCATTGCCATTCCCCGTCGGCTGTCGGTTATTGGCAACAGCTTGAGCAATCAACTGAAGGGCTTCGGTGTTGGCTTGGCGTTCCTCTCGGAAAGCTTGGAGAAGCTGAGCCATGTCCATGTTCGGAGGAGGTGGTGGTGGAGCTTGGTCGTTGGTTTGGTCGTGGCCGGCCTCTGATTGAGCGGATGCTCCGGCTTCAGGCTGCTGGGTAGAGGTACCAGTACGAGTTACAACAGGCATCCTGTTGGAGCGGTAAAAGGTCTCATGATTTGGAAGAGGGAGAGCAATAAAGATGGGTGCCTAGTATGGGGTTGGGTGTGACACTAATCAAATCATGCAAGGGCCGAAAGGGCCAAACACATTCATTAAAATTCAAATGGGTGATGTAGTCGTTTACATATTCCCGAAGGGAGAATACGACATACATCCAAACACAACAAAAGCAAACACTAGATGGCTTCATATGAACCATACAAGGACTCTACTGCGCATAGGGGTTACACGACCTATCCTACCATAGAGGTCACAAACTAGCATATCCGAGTTGCGAATAATGCCTAAGCGGCGGAATGCTCGGTCGTGTATTCTGGCTCTTCTGGGTCTTCCTCCTTATCTTCATCTGTCTGGGCCCCCTTGTCACTTGAGGGTGTGGGGGAGTGGAGGAGTAGGATACGACAGTGTTTTGTCGGTGGTGCAGGAAAAAGCTTGCGATATTCCCTTGCAGTCATACGGCGTCGCCGGGGTGGTTCTTCATCCTTGGAAGATATATCTCGTGAGGGCCTTCCGCCTCGGTACGCAATAGCGGACTGTCCGGGAGGCGCACCTTCCTTCTTGACCCTATCTGTCTTCTCTTGTGCTCGACGAAGAAGTGCCTTGGTCTTGTGAAGTTCTTCTCGGAGCTTCATCGATTCCGAGACCAAATCTTGTGTCAAGCTGTCGGCACATAGACTGAAGTAGGTCTGGAATCGAAGTGGGAGTCCTTCCTTCAGTGGAGGGGCTAGTGCGCTGCTTTCATCTTCACCTTCCTTCCGGTAAGGTAAGAAGCGGGTTGTCATCTTGGCTGCCATCTCCGGAAGAAGCTCGCGGAGACGGGTTAGTGCCTTGAGTGCAGCAGCCTCGATAGCGAGAGGCAGTGTTGCCATCTAGGGTCCCTCGAAGAACCAACTTGTGGGAGGATCGTTTGCCTTCACGATCACTTCCACATGGTACTCCAGCTTAGTGTCGCTAACCCAATGCTCAAGGTAGGTGAGGATGGGTGCTCGGTGGAACTGGCACTCCTGGAGGCTATCCTCGAGAAGCAAGGGAAACCCAGTGGTCAGGTGCTCTTCAGGTACATCGGCCATCTACAAAGGTTGAATAGGAGAGGTTAATAAGCCGATGAAATCTCACGTTGGTAAGGTTTAGAAAAGAAGAGAGGTTCAAAAGGTTTTTGAAAAGGGGTCTCATCTAACTAACACCCATGCTAACTAAGGCTTCCTACAGTCAGGATGGCTCTGATACCAGCTCTGTGGGGACCCCGACTTAAGAGTCGAGATCACCGAATGCACGTGTACAGTGATCCCATAGATCAATGCTCACTGAACACACAGAAGCTGAATAACAAGAGTCTTACATCCATACATACCGTCTTACACAAATTATGGCCATTATGGCCAAGTCTTACATAGATAAAGCCTCACGGCCTGAATAGCAAATAACTCGAATAGCGGAATTCTTCAAAGATAAGTAGAACCCATGCCATCTGCCTTAACCCTACAGGCATTCTGACTAGGATAGCGTCCTAGTTCGCATGTTCGTCTCCATAGAATTCTTCTTCATATTCATGATCTTCCATGCCTGGCCAATTAAATAACCAGTGGCAAACCAATGAGTACTTTGAATGTACTCGCAAGCAACCCATGATTTGGTTCAAAGTAACAATGCAATTGTTCAATAATGAGCAATCTAGCTACAAGCTAGAATAAATATTCTACCATCAAGCACATGCATCAACAATTTTAGGTAACCTCGAAGACAGGTTACAGATATCAACATAGCCAAGCTATGACCTCTTCCTCTGGTCAAGTCCTTTTGGCTTGAATCAACGGAGCTTTTGCACACACACACAGGGTTTCGCAAACATTGGACGTAGCCCAAGAGCGGTTACCCAACTGTCCTTGACCGTGGACACGGCAATTCGAATAGTTTTTGTAGGATCGAAGAAGGTGAGAGTGTCTAGAGGGGGGGGGTGATTAGACTACTCGACAAGATAAAAATTCTGTCTTTTATCAAGGACAGATTTTGACAGTTTTTGCATAGCACACAAGTCAAGTAGCACACTACACATGCAATTCTAGAGTATGGGCAGCGGAAAGTAAATTGCACATATAGTAAAGAGAAGTGGAGAAGATCAAACGCAGTTTGGTGACACAGAGATTTTTTTCGTGGTTCCGATAGGTGGTGCTATCGTACATCCACGTTGATGGAGACTTCAACCCACGGAGGGTAACGGCTGCGCGAGTCCACGGAGGGCTCCACCCACGAAGGGTCCACGAAGAAGCAACCTTGTCTATTCCATCATGGCCTACGCCCACGGAGAACTAGCCTTACTCGGGGTAGATCTTCACGAAGTAGGCGATCTCCTTGCCCTTACAAACTTCTTGGTTCAACTCCACATCTCGAAGACGGGGGCTCCCAAGCGACACCTAACCAATCTAGGAGGCACCACCCTCCAAAAGGTAATAGACGGTGTTGATGGTGATGAACTCCTTGCTCTTGTGCTTCAAATGATAATCTCCCCAACACTCAACTCTCCTCACTGATATGGCTGTGGTGGAAGAAAGGTTTGAGTGGAAAGCAACTTGGGAAGGCTAGAAATCAAGTTTCATATGGTAGGAATGGAATGGCTTGATCTCAACACAAGGGTAGGTGGTTCACTTCTCAGAAAGTGTATGGTAGGAGTGGTAGACTTTCTGATGGCTCTCTCCACGAATGAAGAGGGGGTGGAGGGGTATATATAGCCTCCACACAAAATCCAACCGTTACACACACATTTGAGCAATCTCGGTGAGACCGAAGTGAAAACTCGGTCAGACCGAAAGTTCAAATATAGTGAACGTTGGGATTTTCGGTGGGACCGAAAATACCATCTCGGTGAGACCGAAAGTGCAAAAGATATGAACGTTGAGATTTTCGGTGGGACCGAGAAAGAAAACTCGGTTAGACCGATTTGAGAAAGGACAGGAACATGCCAGAATCGGTGGGACCGAAAATGAATTATCGGTGAGACCGATTTGAGCCAAGACAGAAGCTTGTCAATCTCGATAAGACCGATAATGCAAACTCGGTTATTCCGATATGATGTGAAATGGTTACAGAAACTTGGCAGTTCAGTTTCGGTGAGACCGATCTCAAACTCGGTATGACCGATTTTTCTAGGGTTTGGAATATGGCAGAAGTGGTTCATCTCGGTGGGACTGAGTTGGAAGAATCGGTTTGTCCGAGATTACTTATGGGTGTGTATAGAAGTGAAAGGTGCTGATAGTTGAAGGAGATATATCACTAAGCACTTGAGCAACCAGATCATCAACACAACCTCATCCCCTTTTAATAGTATTGGCTTTTCCTATGGACTCAATGTGATCTTTGATCACTAAACCAAAAATAGAGTCTTGAGCTTTTGCCAATGCTTGCCTTAGCATTTGAGGGGTCCACTTCTTCAGTCAACTTGCCATACCAATGTGATTGGGTTTCCTGAAACATACTTGATAAAAGCATTAGTCCAACCACAAAGTATGTTGTCATTAATTACCAAAACCACCTAGGGAGCAAATGTGCTTTCAATCTCCCCCTTTTTGGTAATTGATGGCAACACACTGAAATTATACTGAACAAGACATCAAAGCTTATTGAAAGAAAGACAGAATTATCATGAAAGCTTTGACAAGCATGTAGTACACAGGCTCCCCCTACAAGTGTGCAAGATTTTCATAGATTATGGTTTTGGACTACCACAAGCACACAAGAGAGATAAGCAAGATGTGCTACATGCAGCTTGGCTATATGCATCAGAGCAAATGAAAGGAAGTGAGTGATAATGCATATGTGCATGGTGATTTCTTGCAAACAAGTATTTACAAGCAAGTCACCATCATGCACATTCTGCAAGATGCATATACTTACCTTGAGGTTCCTTGGCATTGTACCTGAAGGGATAAACTTGGGAAAACATGGTTAGATAACACAAGAGTATTCCTTCAACCAACTGCAAGAACATCAAGAGTACCAAGCCAGGGAGGACATGTATAAAGAGTGTCTCATATTGAGCACAGGCTTGAATCAGCAAACATGTCTCCGAAGCTAAAAGATTTTCAATGAACTCTGAGAGATTTTGCTTTCCATAAGATGTCAATTGTGAAGATTCCTCTAAGTCTTCTCCCCCTAAACTAAAAGATTGAATAAGATATCAGAACAAGGGGTTTTGATGGAAATAGCAAAATCAAAAGAATGATGCCAATTGTAATGTCCAAGGTAAGACAGCTTTGATGTGATTCTCTCCCCCTTAAGATAAGATTGCTTTTCTTCTTCCCCTAAGTGTTCTCTTCTCCCCTTACTCCCCCTACTCCCCCTAAGTCTTCTCCCCCTTTGACATCAAGTGCCGAAAAGGACAGCAAACCTGGTAGGGCAGGAAAGATGGAAAGAAAGAAAGAAAGAAGTGGGATCCTTAAGAATCACAACAGGGCAAATAAGAACATTCAAGGAGAAAAAATTTTGAAATGAAATTTGAGTCTTCTCCTCCTTAAGATTTAAATTTGAGTGGAGCTGCAGAAGTTGATGTCCTGGAAGATAAATCGGTGACACCGAATTAGATGGATCGGTGGGTCCGAATCCTTTTCGGTTAAACCGAAAATGTTAAATCGGTGACTCCGAGTTTATTCCAAGGAAATACAGAAATAATTCAGCTCACTTTGCGAGGAAAGTTTCAAAGGATTTGCAATGAATTTGTAAAAGATTTTCGGGGAATTGATCAGAGCCATAAAAAGATTTCCAGAAGGATATTCACAAAGAAATATAAGAAAAGAAATAAAAAAGATTCCTAGATGAAGTATTTTTTTTTAAGAAAACTCAATGAGAGAACATAAGAGAAAATAGAAAGACTCCAAAAACATATGTACTTCATCTAGATAAAGGTCGGCGACAAAGTCACCTATGTTTGAGTATATTGACTTAGGAGTCAAATGAGGACATTTGATCACAGGTCATACTCATCATTTAAGCTCAAAATGGGGATGCCATTTTTCGATTAAGCATTTGATGTGATCACATCTTATGAAGCTGCTTGTACTCATGACTTTGAGCAAAGCTCCTCAAAGATGTGAAGAACATACCTTGGGCTTGTTGTTGCTTTACTCATGTAGGTAGGCTTGATGTAGGTGCTCATCGAATGTGAAGTTGGAGCGCCATTTCTACTTGTGTAGTACATCTTCCTACATGGGTTAGGCAAGCAAGGAAATACTCAAGAATATCCAAGATGACAAGAGTGAAATACTGGGTGTATAAGGTGTCAAAAAGGATATGTGGAATTTTGTTCCTTGAACTCAACCTCCCAAAGGGCTAGATACTTGGTCAATGACAAGATTACTCATGATTTGAGTGTGTGGTAATCTTGTGGAATGTGGATCATCCAAGTACCTGCAAAGAGTTAGAAGCAATACAAGGAGGCAAATGTGTCCAAGACATATGATCATCATCATAAGAGAAATATCAAGGATTAGTCAAGTGAGCTCATGCCTTGCATGCATCAATGGAGTTATCACTCCAAGTTTGAAGCATCAATGATGTTCAACTCACTCCTCAAGCGACAAAACACCTTCTCATCAAGAGGTTTTGTAAAGATATCAGCAAGTTGTTTGTCAGTACGAACATGCTTAAGATTAATGTCACCCTTGGCAATATGATCACGAATAAAATGGTGACGAACTTCAATATGCTTTGTTCGAGAGTGTTGCACAGGATTGTGTCCAATCTTGATTGCACTCTCATTGTCACAAAGCAAGGGAACACGTCTCACATGTATCCCATAATCTTTAAGCGTTTGTGTCATCCATAGTAATTGAGCACAACACGAACCAGCAGCAATATATTCTGCTTCGGCAGTGGATAATGATACCGAATTTTGTTTCTTGGAGGACCAAGATACAAGGGATCGACCAAGGAATTGACACGTACCCGAAGTTGACTTTCTATCAACCTTGTCACCGGCATAGTCCGAGTCGGAATAGCCAACAAGATCGAAAGAGGCTCTCTTAGGATACCAAATGCCAAAGTTTGGTGTGTGTATCAAGTATCTCACTATCCTTTTAACAGCTTTAAGATGACATTCTTTAGGGGCTGCTTGATATCGCGCACACATGCATACACTCAACATTATGTCAGGACGAGAAGCACAAAGATATAGTAGAGAACCAATCATAGATCGGTAAACCCTTTGATCAACGGGTTCTCCATCTTTTGTCAAGTCATTATGTCCACTAGTAGGCATGGGGGTACTCATACCTTTGCTTTCTTGCATGTTGAACTTCTTAAAGAGATCCTTGGTGTACTTTGTTTGTGAGACAAAAGTACCCTCCTTAGATTGCTTGATTTGCAACCCAAGGAAGAATTTGAGTTCACACATCATGGACATCTCATACTTCTCCGACATGAGCTGTCCAAACTTCTTGCTAAAATGAGGGTTAGTTGAACCAAAGATAATATCATCAACATATATTTGGCACACAAATAGTTCACCATTAACCCTTTTTGTGAACAGCGTTGAGTCTATCTTTCCAATCTCAAAGCCTTTTTCAAGAAGAAAACTAGTCAAGCATTTGTACCAAGCTCTAGGAGCTTGTTTAAGACCATAAAGAGCTTTGTGCAGCTTGTAAACATGATTAGGCTTTTTGGGATTCACAAATCCGGGAGGTTGTTTCACAAATACTTCCTCCTCAATTTCACCATTTAGGAAAGCACTTTTGATATCCATTTGATAGAGAGTAATATCATGATGATTGGCATAAGCAAGAAGGATGCGAATGGACTCAAGTCTAGCAACGGGGGCATAGGTCTCACCATAATCCATACCTTCGACTTGTGTGTAACCTTGAGCTACGAGACGAGCCTTGTTGCGGATGACTTGTCCATCTTCATCTTGCTTGTTCCGAAACACCCATTTGGTTCCAATGATGTTTTGATCATCGTTGGGCTTCTCTACCAATGTCCACACCTTGTTCCTCTCGAAGTTGTGTAGTTCTTCGTGCATAGCGTTCACCCAATCCGGGTCTTCAAGTGCTTCCTCTACCTTCATAGGTTCAATACTAGAGATAAATGAGTAATGCTCACAAAAGTTAGCTAAGCGAGTTTTAGAGCGAGTAATTCTCCCGGAGTTGATGTCGTTCATCATTTGTTCCACGGGATGATTCTTTTTGACTCTTGCTCGAACTCGAGATAGCTTTTGTTGATGTTGTGGCTCAGCTTCCTCATCATCTTCATCTTCCTCTTCTTCTTCTTCATTGTTGTTGGTGTTGTCTTGAGGCGGTGGAGAAGGAGGTTGTGGTGGATCTTCTTGTTGTATTTCCTCATCTTGGTGAGTTCCACTTGTGGAGGCCTCCATGTTGCCTTGAGGTTCATCTCACCGTGAGGTAGGTGGCTCCACATATGTAGATGAGGTACTCTCCTTCACCTCCATGGGACGAATCTTTCCAATAGATAAATCTTGGATTGCTTCCGATGGGTCCTTGTCTCCTACATCAATAGGCATTTGCTCTACTTGCGAGCCATTAGATTCATCAAACTTCACATCTACCGTCTCTTCAACCTTTCGGGTGAAATTATTGTAGACACGGTAGGTGTGGGAGTTTGATCCATAACCAAGAAGAAAGCCTTCATGAGATTTAGGAGCAAATTTAGACCGACGATGCTTATCAAGGATATAGCATTTTGAACCAAAGACACGAAAGTATCCCACTTGGGGTTTGTTACCGGTGAGGAGCTCGTATGATGTCTTGCCGAGGAGCTTATGAAGATAAAGCCTGTTGATAGCATGACAAGCTGTCTCGACCGCTTCTCCCCAAAAATGCTTCGGTGTCTTGTATTCATCAAGCATCGTTCTTGCCATCTCTATGAGCGTTCGGTTCTTCCTCTCAACAACTCCATTTTGTTGAGGAGTGTACGTAGCCGAGAACTCATGTAGAATCCCTTCCTCATCGAGAAAAGAGTCTACATTGGCGTTCTTGAACTCCGTTCCATTGTCACTCCGAACCTTTTTGATCTTCACCTCAAATTGATTTTGGGCCTTTTTGGCAAAGGTCTTGAAGATTTTCTGAACCTGCGATTTATCATCAAGGAAAAATACCCACGTAAATCTGGAATAATCATCAACTATAACTAGACCAAAGGAGTTACCACCAAGGCTTTTGTAAGCATTGGGACCGAAGAGATCCATATGAAGAAGCTCAAGCGGTCTCCTTGTGGTCATGACGTTTTTCACGGGATGACTTCCACCAACTTGTTTTCCTGCTTGACAGGCACTACAAAGTCTATCTTTGTCAAAGAAAACATCTTTAACACCAAGAATATGATCACCTTTGATCAGCTTGTCTAGATTACGCATACCAACATGTCCTAGCCTTCTATGCCATAACCAACCTTTAGAGGATTTAGCAATGAAACAAGCTCTAGGTTGGGCTTTCTTAGTGAAATCAACAATATTTAGATCACCTCTACGGATACCGGTAAAAGCCATGTTTTGATTATCACGACGAAAGACTTGGCAATCTACTTTGGTGAATAGCACATTGAATCCAAAGTCAGCTAATCTAGACACGGAAAGTAAATTGTATCCAAGAGATTCTACAAGCATGACATTTTTAATAGAGCTATCATGAGATATGGCCACCTTACCAAGGCCAAGTACCTTACCCTTGTCTCCAAAAGTCACATACTTGCGTGGACCATCATTCTTTGCAAGCTCTCGAAACATGTCTTTGTCTCCGGTCATGTGGTCGGTGCATCCACTATCAAGAATCCACTCTTTTCCGCCGGACATGTAGTCTCTCATATTTGCCATAAGATTGAGACTCTTCATGACCTTGTCTAGCTCGGTGTCCGAATCAGAGTAATCATCATCATGCTCATGCTCATCATCATATTGACCCATAGATTGTTCATCATCAACACCTAGGTCAATTTGATAAGTGCTTGCATTAGTTTGGTCAATGGAACAGTAATCTTCGGAATGCAATGCAATAGCATTTCTAATGATAATATTGATAAGACCGGGATCACCCTTCTTTTTCATAAGATCTCGAAGCTCAAAAAAACATTTATCAAAGTTGGGATCATTGGGGTGCAACTTATCAAATTCAATAGTCTTGTGTAGAATTTCATCAAGACTTCTCAACGAGTAGTCCGGATAAAGTTCTTCCAAGAATTTCCACATAGCATAGGCACACTCAAAGTTTGTAACAAGATTAAGCAAGTCATCAGGTAACCCTCTAATGATAAGATTTACAGTTCTAAGGTTACGAAGCAAATCAAGCTCTTCATCCATGGTAGGGTGCAAGGGATCAAATGGAGGCACATATGGGGTCTCAATATATTTGCACAAATTGTACATTTTAAAGATACTAAGCATTTCAGACCTCCAAGAGTTATAGAACCTTCCATTAAGAACAGGCACTCTATGGCTAACACTCCCATCCGTAGACACGTCCATCTTCCTCCAATGGTGTGTAAATCAAAGCAATGGAGACCAAAGCTCTGATACCAATTGTAGGATCAAAGAAGGTGAGAGTGTCTAGAGGGGGGTGATTAGACTACTCGACAAGATAAAAATTCTGTCTTTTATCAAGGACAGATTTTGACAGTTTTTGCATAGCACACAAGTCAAGTAGCACACTACACATGCAATTCTAGAGTATGGGCAGCGGAAAGTAAATTGCACATATAGTAAAGAGAAGTGGAGAAGATCAAACGCAGTTTGGTGACACGAAGATTTTTGTCGTGGTTCCGATAGGTGGTGCTATCGTACATCCACGTTGATGGAGACTTCAACCCACGGAGGGTAACGGCTGCGCGAGTCCACGGAGGGCTCCACCCACGAAGGGTCCACGAAGAAGCAACCTTGTCTATTCCATCATGGCCTACGCCCACGGAGGACTAGCCTTACTCGGGGTAGATCTTCACGAAGTAGGCGATCTCCTTGCCCTTACAAACTTCTTGGTTCAACTCCACATCTCGAAGACGGAGGCTCCCAAGCGACACCTAACCAATCTAGGAGGCACCACCCTCCAAAAGGTAATAGACGGTGTTGATGGTGATGAACTCCTTGCCTCTTGTGCTTCAAATGATAATCTCCCCAACACTCAACTCTCCTCACTGATATGGCTGTGGTTATATCTAGCCATGGGCCGGGCCGAGCCGGGCTTCGGCCCAGGCCCCATCAAGCCCACGGTCTGTTTCCCAGGCCCAGGCCCTCCCAGGCCCATGAAAATACTACGTTTCCCAGGCCCAGGCCCTCCCAACACAGAAAGCCCGAAAGCCCTAAGCCCTCCCAAAAGCCCTCGACGTTGTAACATCAAATAGTATCAGAACAAAATTGCTCCAAAACAACACAGCAAATAGTATCTTAAAGTGCATAAACAGCACTAAAGAGTAAAGAGCATAAACAACACCAAAACAAAATTGCTCCAAAACAACACAGCAGCACCAAAAGTGCATAAACAGCACCAAAAGTGCATAAACAGCACCAAAACAGCAGCACATCAGCAGTTCAGCACCAAAACAGCACTAAAGAGCATTGTTTTCACATCAAATAGTATCAAACATTCCAGTAGCTGCTGGTTGCCATCTCGACATGCCTTCTCCGAATCTTCTACTCATCTCATTGCTCTAGCAAGAATTCTACAAAATGCAATAAATAGCAGGTTAGCTATAAACTCTAAAGTACATGTTGAACTTGACAAGTTGACATGAAGTCATGAACAAATAATAGGGATGTTACATTCATCATCGGAAGAAGAATTTTCATCATCTAGCTCAACCACTTCTGCCTTTCTCTTATTACCTACAACTACAACAACATGTTAGTTATAAACTCTAAAGTACATAGCATGAAGAAAGAAACAAAGTAAGTTAAACTATATACCATCTTTCTTCTCCAATTTGCAGCGATACCAATCTTGCAAACACATCAAGGCCTTAACCGTCTTTGGTTTAAGTGAGGCTCGGCTCGGGGTTATAACCTTTTTACTCAAGCTGAAAGCAGATTCTGATGCAACACTTGACACGGGAACAGCAAGGATATCACGTGTCAATCTTGCTAGCTGCGGATACCTAGCTGCAGACTTGCTCCAGTAATCCAAGATATCAATGTTCTCATTCAACCTCTTCGCAGGTTCAGCCAAGTACAATTCCAATTCAGATTTCTCTTCAAATGTGGTCGTGCTTTCCACATACTGATCATAGTCAGCAAAGGCACCAAGTCCACAAGTGCTTGACATACTAGTTTTGGGTAAGTTGTCATGAACAGGTACAACACTACCATATTCATTAAATAAAGAAGTCAAGGTAGTTCTAACATCAGCAATCCGACGCTTGGCATCATCCTCTTCATACAACTTGGAGTAGGAATAAGCCAAGAACTTGAACTTAATACGAGGATCAAGAACAGCAGCACAAGATAGAAATACGCTATAGTCAGACCAATATTTCATGAACTTTTCTCTCATAGCAAACAGCATTGGACCCATGTAGCCATTTATACCATCGGTAGCCTCAATAATAGCAGTGTGAACTAGATAAACATTCATGAAGTACAAGTTGGCTGTTGGATATTTTGTTCCTGAGAAAATAGTAGTTACCTCGAAGAAAACCTTCAAAAACTGATACATATGAGACACCTTGGACCATTCTTCCTCACATGGCCAAAAATGCACCTTGAAGATGCTATCCCTCTCAGAATACCACTGCAACACTTCTTTAAAGTATAAACGGGAGCCAAGCATAGTATACGTTGAATTCCAACGAATGGGCATGTCAGGTTTCAACTTCCTTGATTCTTCTAGGTTGAAAGTAGTTGTAGCAGTGCTATAAAACTTGTGCAGCCTATTACTTGAAGCCTTTAGATACATTATACCATCTCTAAGTTTGGCCACAGCTTTATCAATCAATGTCAAACCAGATTGAACTACCAAATTCAGTATGTGTGCACAACAACGAATTTGAAAGAATTTGCCGGACAAAGGTAAAGCACCTTGAGACAAGTGGGTTCGCAAGCAAACAATCATTCTATCATTATAGGCTGCATTATCAAGAGTGATGCACATTACTTTCTTCTCAATCCTCCATTCACGAAAAGCTAGATGGACCTCATCGGCAATAGATGCTCCATCATATGGTGGATCAATTTTTTTGAACCAAACAATTCTTTTGTTTAGTTTCCAATCAGCATCTATGTAATGACAGGTAATGCAAATATAGCTATGCTTGGTGACTTCAGATTTCCAATTGTCAGATGTGAAACTTACTCTACCAGGGGCATCAACAATAATTTCAAGCAATTCTTTTTTCTGGTCAAGAAACATTGCCATTATCTCTCTTTTTATTGTGTGCCGACCAATACTCTTGAATGATGGACAACAAGCAGTCATCATTGTTCTAAAACCATCTTCTTCAATTGTTGTAAATGGATGAGAACCAGACACAAGATAAATAGAGACTCCATGTCTAGCTACTTGAGCATCATATCTAACATTTCTCAATGCATTTGTTCCATCATCATTTGTTTCAGATTTCAAGAAAAAATTATTCATTGTTGATTGATCAGTCTTATGCAACGATTCGGTGTGCCTAAGGAGATGAGATGTACCATGTCCAGATTTAGCTGACAGCTCAGCGGAGCAATGGTTGCACTTAGCTACAATAAAGGCATCACCATCTTTGGATATCTTGGTGAAGTCCAACCATACTTTTGACTTCAGTCTGCTACTGCTAGAGGACGCAGTGCGTTGCTGCTGTGCTTTGGCTGTAGGTTGCTGCTGTGCTTTGGCTGTAGGTTGCTGCTGTGCTTCGGTTGTAGGCTGCTGCTGTCCTGCCGATTGTCCACTTCCTGAACGTGCAGTAGATGCTGGCTTCTTCCCCCTTTTACTTGCAGATTTCTGCCGTACACGAGGAGGATTTGGAGGTACAATAAACAGCTCCATCTCACCCTCAGCCTCATGCCCTTCTAATTCTTCAGGATGATAATCTGGTTCATCACCCTCAGCACCCTCCATGCTAAATCTATATCAACAACAAAAAATATATATGTCAAGTTCTCAACAACAAGAAATATCTATGTCAACAGCAGCAAGATATCTATATCAACACACTTATAGCCATTGTTTCATCAATCATCTACACACACTTATATTCATGTACAACAGCGAGTTCATCTATAGTTCTACAGTCTACACACACTTATATTTATGTACAGCAGCGAAATCATCTACCATTGTTTATGAAATACAAATCTGCATCAAATCCATCCTGCTGACATGCATGTACACCTGCTAATCGGTCAAGAACAGGAAAAAAAATCTGCATCAAATTACCTTAAGAGCAGAGGTGCAGCGGCGCTCGGACGACGGCTAGTTGCTGGAGAGGAAGCCTGCCGGCGTCGCGGTTGGGGAGGAGAGGAGGCCTGCCGGAGGCGGTGCGGTTGGGGAAGAGAGGCAGTCGGGCGGCGTCGCGGTTGAGGAGGAGAGGCAACCGAGCGGCGTCGCTGTTGGGGAGGAGACGAATCCTGCCGGCGTCGCGGTTGGGGAGGAGAGGAGGCCTGCCGGTGGCGGTGCGGTTGGGGAGGAGAGGCAGCCTGCCGGCGGCGGTGCGGGACGGGGGCGCGGCACTGCAGGACGGGCTAGGTCACCGCCGCCAGCACGGGCCACGGGCAGAGGAGGGGAGGGGTAGCGAGTACCTATCGATGGATAAGTTAGGGTTCGAGTCGATGCGGTGGAGGAATCGAGGACTCGAGGACTAGAGGTGGAGTTGTGGACTGCTGGGCTGCTGGTTGCTGCTGTTGGAGTAGGGCCGGATGGGCCTAATTTTGGTCTAATATTGAAGCCCAGGCCCGGCCCCAATAACTGCTAGGGCTTACTTTTGAGGCCCAGGCCCGGCCCACTGATCAAGCCCAGCCCTCCCAGGCCCCGTTTTTTAGGGCCGGGCCGGGCCGGGCCGACCGGGCCGGGCCGGAGATGGCCAGATATAGCTGTGGTGGAAGAAAGGTTTGAGTGGAAAGCAACTTGGGAAGGCTAGAAATCAAGTTTCATATGGTAGGAATGGAATGGCTTGATCTCAACACAAGGGTAGGTGGTTCACTTCTCAGAAAGTGTATGGTAGGAGTGGTAGACTTTCTGATGGCTCTCTCCACGAATGAAGAGGGGGTGGAGGGGTATATATAGCCTCCACACAAAATCCAACCGTTACACACACATTTGAGCAATCTCGGTGAGACCGAAGTGAAAACTCGGTCAGACCGAAAGTTCAAATATAGTGAACGTTGGGATTTTCGGTGGGACCGAAAATACCATCTCGGTGAGACCGAAAGTGCAAAAGATATGAACGTTGAGATTTTCGGTGGGACCGAGAAAGAAAACTCGGTTAGACCGATTTGAGAAAGGACAGGAACATGCCAGAATCGGTGGGACCGAAAATGAATTATCGGTGAGACCGATTTGAGCCAAGACAGAAGCTTGTCAATCTCGGTAAGACCGATAATGCAAACTCGGTTATTCCGATATGATGTGAAATGGTTACAGAAACTTGGCAGTTCAATTTTGGTGAGACCGATCTCAAACTCGGTATGACCGATTTTTCTAGGGTTTGGAATATGGCAGAAGTGGTTCATCTCGGTGGGACTGAGTTGGAAGAATCGGTTTGTCCGAGATTACTTATGGGTGTGTATAGAAGTGAAAGGTGCTGATAGTTGAAGGAGATATATCACTAAGCACTTGAGCAACCAGATCATCAACACAACCTCATCCCCTTTTAATAGTATTGGCTTTTCCTATGGACTCAATGTGATCTTTGATCACTAAACCAAAAATAGAGTCTTGAGCTTTTGCCAATGCTTGCCTTAGCATTTGAGGGGTCCACTTCTTCAGTCAACTTGCCATACCAATGTGATTGGGTTTCCTGAAACATACTTGATAAAAGCATTAGTCCAACCACAAAGTATGTTGTCATTAATTACCAAAACCACCTAGGGAGCAAATGTGCTTTCAGTTTTACACTCTGTAGAGGTTGCACACTTTACCCACTAGATCCGGGGAACTTCCGTGACATCCACGACCCGCGGTACCTCAAGTACCCGGGGTAAGCACCCGATCACTATCTTTCCCTAGGCGACACTAATATGGAGTCCACTCGATTGGTAGCAACCCCCGTGCCCCACATTTCACATCTTAAGATTTTTGGAGCCTCGCTCCCATTTCACATACCACGGGCACGGGGAACCAACGGTGTGTTCGGTGCCCTGCGAAAACAGTCATGGCCGCCTATCCAAGCACGACCCCGTCCCGAGAGTGACCTCATGTCACCCCCATCACTGGTAATGCGGGCACCATGCTAGTGTCGACCTAGGTAATCAATAATGCCCTTTCCCATATAAGGGTAGAGTGGTTGCGCATGTAAAGTTGGAATAACGGTCGCAACTTAAACCAATCCGTTTGAAAAACATCACACTCACTTGTCTTGGTACACCACTTCGCCATCAAGTGATTACCCATCTCATCTTTTCCCCCGGGCATAAGTGGCACCTGGTGGGGTCTTAAAAAGAATGCAACCACGAAGGTATCATGGCACACATGCATCTGTAAACATCACTACTAGTCATTTGTATTGCATCTAAGCATATAGCAAGATCATGAGTAAAGCATGCATCAAGTGGTGGATCTCAACTAGGTCACCACCGTCACTTTTATCATCATGCATTCGGAAATAAATCGGTTCCGAGGAACACGAGGGTATCATGGTGAAAGGGCTGCTTGCCTGGATTGGCTTGGTTTTCAATGTCTTCAAATCCTTCCCCTCCTTCTTCTTCAGCAACCTCGTCAAACACGGTATCTAATCGTCGCAATAAACAACGGGAAAAGAAGACCACAATAAAAACAGAAAAATCAAAGTGCTCAGAAAAATGTCAACTTATTTTTATCAAATACTAGAGGGAAAACTAAGATGGCAAAAATTCTTAGTTTGAGTTTTGGAGTGGCAGAATGGGGTACATGAATATTTGAACAGAAGTTTTAATGTTCAAATATGAATTTAAATTTGAAGAGAACATAAAAGGTTCATGGATACGTGTGAAAGTGACACCATTAAATATGTTGGATTTTTACAAGTTTTTAGGAACTGGAATTAATTAGTTTGGACAAATATTTAATTCTGTGGAATTATTTGAAATCCCACAGAAAAGAAAAATGAAAAAGGGCTCTGTGCCACTGGGCCAGATCGGCCACAGTGCAGAAGGCCCAGGGCGAACAGCCCACCGCACGGGCGCCACCGCGCGCCAGAATTTTTAAACCTGATGGGCGGGGCCCGGCGTCAGTGAGTGGAGAGAGGGGCGAGGGCGAGGGGAGGCTGACAGGCGGGGCCTGCTTGTCATCCCTATCCCTCCGGCAGAGAGCCGACGAGCTCACCAGCGGCGTTTCGGGGCACGGCGGGGCGAGCTAAGGGCAGGAATGGATTTAGCAGAGTGTCGCCGATCTGGTGGAGGTGGTGCGGGTCGCCGGAGTGGCCTGGGTCGCCGACGGCGAGGTCATGCGGCGGAGGAGCTTCGGGCGGATGCTGCTCCGGTCGATTCCTGCAGCTATAGAGAGGGGAAAGAGGGGGCAACGCGTCAGGGTGATGCAGTGGTGCTAGATCGAGTGAGAGAAGAGGCTGGGGCGGCCTGTACCGAGCAGGCGACGGGGAGCCGCCGCGGCGGAGCTCGAGCTCGATCTCGAGCTCGGGATGGTCTGGAGCGAGGCGAGTGGCTCTGGGGGAAGATTGAGAGAGGGAGAGTGCGACTGGTGAGGAGAGGAGGGGCTCGGGGGTCTATTTATAGGCGGGCGGCGAGGTGCCGTGGACCTGTGCGCCGGCGAGCCTCTGCTCGTTGCCACAGGGCACGGGAGGCGCTGGGGAAGTGTCGGCGGGGTTGCTGGACGAGGTCCAGGGCAGAGGAGAGGAAGAAAGGGAGCGGGGGAAGCTTCTGGTGCTGCGCGCGTGTGAGGCCGACGACTGGAGCTCGCGGGCGGCCGGCGCGCGTGCGAGGGCGTCCATTGGATGGAGAAGGAGGAGAGGGACATCACCGGCGAACGTTGCGGACGCCGAGGCGCATCGAACGGCGCGAGGGGGGAGCATGAGGTGGTCGGGGCTGGCTGATTGGGCGAGGCTACAGTGCGGGCGTGCACTATAGCGCGCTTTGGAGCGCGCCTTCTGCATGCCACGGCATGCCGTTGGCTAGCTGGGCGCGTCCGCCGTGTGTGGGGGGTCCAGCATGGAGTAAACAATCTGGCTGTGGCCTTGGATGCCTTGGTTGTCCAGTGGGAGTGGAGGGAAGCTGAGAGAAGATAAGAACTGGGCTGTCCAGCAAGGTAAATTGGGGTTTTCACCCTTCAATCATTGAACTCTGGTCAAGGGGAAGTTACTGGAGGTAGAAGGTGACTAGGTGAGGCTGTGGTAGAAAGTTGAAGCAAAAGTAAATAGTAAAAGAGGCCAAAACAGTAGTTTTGGTAAAATGGCAGAAGGTGTTTGATTATGTTTTGGGAAAGCAAATGATCTCCACTAGCCATGACACTTAACATGATTAAATGGCATATGGAAATAGGGTGTTTCACCAAGTTTGGGCTTGTTTGAAGAAACTTGCCAATGTAACTTTAGTGAACCCTAGAAATCAACAGAAATGGTTTCACCATGTTTAAGTCAAGCTAATCACCTCCCCTTGATGCACCACTTGGTGTAGTGTCATCATTTGGGGTTATGATCATGCCCACAAAGTTTGAAGCCCCAGGTAAAAAGTTGGTAATGTAAAGTTGTTCAAATTTGAATTTGAACAGAAATGGTTTTGGGGTATTCTGATCACGTTACCCTATTCCAAAGCTTGTTCCATTTGGTCTAGATGCCTTATTAGACCATTCTAGCATGTGCACCAAGTTTGAGAGCATTTGGATAAGTTTGGCAGTGTAAAGTTGCTCAAACTTCAGATATGGACAGAATGGTTTTGAAGGGTTTTGATGATGTTTTCTTGCTTCCCAAGGCATGGGGCTTGGCAAGATCATCAGATATGTCATATATGACATGATAGAATTTCCCTGGAATTTTTAGAGAATATTTCCTTTGTAAATATTTCAAAAGCTTGAAATATCCAGATAGGGTTTCTGAGGGATTAGCCCATTATTTTGAACATGACCAAGTGTTGAAACTCTTATATATGGACAATATATGTCCTATGAGTCTCCCTGAATTTTGGCAAATATTTTTGAAATAATTAAATAATTTTTCCCTATTAAAGACCATTTCCGGCCTTAAGAAAAAGCTTTTAAATAAAATAGGAAAATAACTTTTAAAATTATACTTTTGTGGTTTCTGGGAGTCCTATATCTACCAGGTTTCAAATATACTTTTTGAAATAATTTTCTCACCCTAAATCAAGCACTTGCAGTGCAAACCTCAATTCAGGGGTTTTTGGAAATTCTAATTTTTGAAAATACATTTTGGCCAAATTAATTTTATAAGAAAGTACTATGCTGCTATAAACACTTGGTATGATCATTGGGCAGAAGTTTTTTTGGATAAGGAGATGAATTTTACATGAGGGAGTAGTTGACTTTAATGAGCACTTGAAAAACACGGGAAGAAAAACTCAATTCCAAATAAAAGCCAAATGATGCCAAAAAAAATTGCTGGTCCAAATTTTCATGCTTTACTGATGCAAATGACATGTTACAAAATGCAGGGTGTGACACCTCACCTATGGCTTTGGTAGTTTTGATACCCGGGAACGGGATTGCTGAGTCCTCGTGGCTCACAGATTCAACACACACCAGATGCAGGTACCGCTGAGATCAGTGCAGGAGATGGTTTAGAACTTCACTGGGAGTTCGATGAAGAGCGTGGTCGTTACTATGTATCGTATCCCGACGATCAGTAGTGGTTCCTACTTGGGGTGATCAGGCCTTGTGTTGTGGTATCTTTTCTCGTTTGGATTTCGTCCATAGTCGGACCCTGTGTTTTTCTGATGATTTTATGTTATTGTATTCATTGTGTGACGTGGCGAGTGTAAGCCAACTATCTTTTCCTTTTCATCCCTGAACTTTTACATGAGATGTGCAAAGATACCATACTTGAGATCATTCCAGAATGCGCTTATGTCTTTAAGTCGTGCCTCGACACGTAGGAGACATAGTCGCATCCTGGGCATTACAAGTTGGTATCAGAGCCTTCTCCTGTTGGAAATATGCCCTAGAGGCAATAATAAAAGAGTTATTATTATATTTCCTTGTTCATGATAATCGTTTATTATCCATGCTATAATTGTATTGATTGGAAACTTAAATACATGTGTGGATAAATAGACAAACTTTGTGTCCCTAGTAAGCCTCTTCAGGACTAGCTCGTTGATCAAAGATGACCGCGGTTTCCAGGTCATAGACATGAGTTGTCATTTGATAACGGGATCACATCATTAGGAGAATGATGTGATGGACGAGACCCAAACGTTAAACATAGCTTTTTGATCGTATCAGTTATCGCTATAGTTTTCTGCATGTCAAGTATAAGTTCCTATGACCATGAGATCATGTAACTCACTGACACCGTAGGAGTGCTTTGTGCGTGCCAAACGTCGCAACGTAACTGGGTGACTATAAAGGTACTCTACAGGTATCTCCGAAGATGTCTGTTGAGTTGACATGGATCGAGAATGGGATTTGTCACTCCGTGTGACGGAGAGGTATCTCCGGGCCCACTCGGTAATACGTCATCTCAATGAGCTCAAAGTGACTAAGTAGTTAGTCACGGGATTATGTATTACGGAACGAGTAAAGAGACTTGCCGGTAACGAGATTGAACTAGGTATAGAGATACCGACGATCGAATCTCGGGCAAGTAACATACCGACGAGACAAAGGGAACTGTATACGGGATTGCCTGAATCCTTGACATCGTGGTTCATCCGATGAGATCATCGAGGAACGTGTGGGAACCAATATGGGTATCCAGATCCCGCTATTGGTTATTGACCTGGGAGTGTCTCGGTCATGTCTGCGTAGTTTCCGAACCCGCAGGGTCTACACACTTAAGGTTCGGTGACGCTAGGGTTGTTAGTGAGAACAGTGCATGGTTACCGAAGGTTGTTCGGAGTCCCGGATTAGATCCCGGACGTGACGAGGGTCTCCGGAATGGTCCGGGGACGAGGATTGATATATAGGATGAGAGTGATCGAGTCCGGAAGTGTTCCGGGGAGTATCGGGGAGTCGTCGGATGACCGAAAGAGGTTTCGGGGGTCCCGGCAAGTGTTGCGGGCCCTATGGGCCACAAGTGGGAGACGCAACAGCCCTCATGGGGCTGTGCGCCCCCCCCCCCTTGGGCCCTCTCCACCTGCGCCAAGGGGGCTGGGCCCCCCTAGGGCTGCCGCACCCCTAGTCTTGGGGGGCAAGGCGCCTGGGGGGGGAAACCCTAGCCCTGGCCGCCGCCCCCCCATCTCCCCTTGGCCGCCGCCCCTAGGGGTAAACCCTAGGGCGCCCCCTCCCCTCTCTTCCCCCTATATAAAGAGAGGCAGAGGGAGGGCAGCCACACACGTTCGTGCCTCGGCGCTGCCCTCCCTCCACCGTAGAGATCTTCGTCTATTCCGCAGTGCTTGGCGAAGCCCTGCTGGAATCCTCCACCACCATCTCCACCACGCCGTCGTGCTGCTGGTTTCTCCATCAACCTCTCCTTCCCCCTTGCTGGATCAAGAAGGAGGAGACGTCCCCGAGCTGTACGTGTGAAGAACGCGGAGGCACCGTCCTTTCGGTGCTAGGATCTTCGGCGATCTGAATCGCGGCGAGTACGACTCCATCAACCGCGTTCTTGAACGCTTCCGCTTAGCGATCTACAAGGGTATGTGGATCCAACTCTCCCCTCGTAGATGCATCTCCTAGATTGATCTTGGTGAGCGTAGGAAAATTTTTTGTTTCCCATGCAACGTTCCCCAACAGTGGCATCATGAGCTAGGTTCTTGCGTAGATGCTTTCACGAGTAGAACACAAAAGGGTTTGTGGGCGTTGATGTTTAGATTGCTTCCCTCCTTGGTCTTTCTTGATTCAGCGGTATTATGGGATGAAGCGGCCCGGACCAACTTTACATGTCCACGTACATGAGACCGGTTCCATCGACAGACATGTGACTTTTGTTGCATAAGATGGCTGGCGGGTGTCTGTCTCTCCTATCTTAGTTGAATCGGAATAGACAAAGGCGGTCCTTGTAGAAGGTTAAATAGCAACTTAAATATCACCGTTGTGGCTTTGCGTAGGTAAGAAGCGTTCTTGCTAGATACCCATAGCAGCCACGTAAAACATGCAACAACAAATTAGAGGACGTCTAACTTGTTTTTGCAGGGTATGTATGTGATATGATATGGCCAATGACATGATGAGATATATTTGATGTATGAGATGATCATGTTGTAATAGTCAATATCGACTTGCATGTCGATGTATACGGCAACCGGCAGGAGCCATAGGGTTGTCTTTAATTTTTGTATGACCTGCGTGTCAATCATTAAGCGCTATGTAATGCTTTACTTTATCGCTAAACGGTAGCAATAGTAGTAAGAGCATGGTGGGCGCGCGACAACCCCGATGGCGACACGATGATGGAGATCATGATGATGGGGATCATGGTGTTGCGCCGGTGACGATGGAGATCATGCCGGTGCTTTGGAGATGGAGATCAAAAGCACGAGTTGATGGCCATATCATGTCACTTATGATTTGCATGTGATGTTAATCCTTTTATGCATCTTATTTTGCTTAGGACGACGGTAGCATTATAAGATGATCCCTCACTAAAATTTCAAGATAAAATTGTGTTCCCCCCGAGTGTGCGCCGTTGCGAAGGTTCGTCGTTTCGAAGCACCACGTGATGATCGGGTGTGATAGACTCTACGTTCGCATACAACGGGTGCAAGCCAGTTTTTCACATGCAGAACACTCGGGTTAGACTTGACGAGCCTAGCATGTACAGGCATGGCCTCGGAACACGGAAGACCGAAAGGTCGAGCATGAGTCATATAGTAGATATGATCAACATGAAGATGTTCACCATTGACACCACCTCATCTCACGTGATGATCGGACTTGGGTTGGTGGATTTGGATCATGTCACGCTCGGATGACCAGAGGGATGTCAATTTGAGTGGGAGTTATAAGTAATTTGATTAGTTAAAAACTCACTTATCATGAACAATAGTCTAAGATGTCTTTGCAAATCTTTTGTTGTAGATGGCTCGCGCAGTAGCTCCCCTGAATTTTAATGCGTTCCTAGAGAAAACTAAGCTGAAAGATGATGGGAGCAACTTTGTGGACTGGCTCCGCAATCTGAGGATCATCCTCACAGCTGCCCAAAAGGTTTATGTCCTAAGTGCACCGCTAGGTGAACCCCCCGCTCCGGCCTCTGTGGACGTTATGAATGCCTGGCAGACGCGTTCGGATGACTACTCAGTAGTGCAGTGTGCCATGTTGTATAGCTTGGAAGGAGGACTTCAAAGGCGTTTTGAACGTCATGGAGCATATGAGATGTTCCAGGAGTTGAAGTTCATCTTTGAAAAGAATGCCAAGATCGAGAGGTATGAGACCACCGATAAATTCTTTGCTTGGAAGATGGAGGAGAATTCGTCTGTCAGTGAGCACTTGCTGAAGATGTCTGGGTACTATACCCGCATAGCTGATCTGGGACTTGTGTTCCCGGAGGAGGCTATCATTGACAGAATTCTCCAGTCACTCCCACCTAGCTACAAGAGCTTCGTGCAGCAGTATAACATGCAAGGGATGAACAAATCCATCGCCGAGCTGTTTTCAATGCTGAAAGTCGCTGAGGCAGACATCCAGAAGGAGTATCAAGTGTTGATGGTCAATAAAACTACCAGTTTCAAGAAAAATGGCAAGGGCAAGAAGGGTAACTCTAAGAAGGGTGGCAAGGCAGTTGCTCATCCAGTGAAGAAACCCAAGGCTGGGCCCAAGCCAGAGACTGAGTGTTTCTATTGCAAGGGGAACGGCCACTGGAAGCGGAACTGCCCCAAGTATCTGGCAGACAAGAAGGGGGCCAACAACAACAACAAGCAAGGTATATGTGATATACATGTTATTGATGTGTACCTTACCAACTCTCGTTGTAGTGCCTGGGTATTTGATACCGGTTCGGTTGCTCACATTTGCAACTCTAAACAGGAACTACGGAATAAACGGAGGCTGGCGAAGGACGAAGTGACGATGCGCGTGGGGAATGGTTCCAAGGTTGATGTGGTCGCCGTCGGCACGCTCGCTCTTCGATTACCATCGGGATTAGTTATGAACCTGAATAATTGTTATTTAGTGCCTGCGTTGAGCATGAACATTATATCTGGATCTTGTTTAATGCGAGACGGTTACTCATTTAAATCAGAGAATAAAGGTTGTTCTATTTATATGGGTAATATCTTTTATGGTCATGCACCCGAAGTAGGGGGTTTATTCTTATTGAATCTCGATAGTGACGATACACATGTTCATAACATTGATGCCAAAAGATGTAGAGTTGATAACAATATTACCACTTTCTTGTGGCACTGCCGTCTGGGTCATATCGGCGTGAAACGCATGAGGAAGCTCCATGCTGATGGACTTTTGGAGTCTCTTGATTTTGAATCACTTGACACATGCGAGCCGTGCCTCATGGGCAAGATGACTAAGACCCCGTTTTCAGGAACAATGGAACGGGCAAGTGACTTATTGGAAATCATACATACTGATGTGTGTGGTCCGATGAGTGTCACGGCGCGCGGTGGATATCGTTATTTTCTCACCTTCACTGACGACTTAAGTAGATATGGGTATATTTACTTGATGAAGCATAAGTCTGAAACGTTCGAAAAGTTCAAGCAATTTCAGAGTGAAGTTGAGAATCATCGTAACAAGAAGATCAAGTTCCTACGATCTGATCGAGGGGGAGAGTATCTGAGTTATGAGTTTGGCAATCACTTAAGAAAATGTGGAATTGTTTCACAGTTGACGCCACCTGGAACACCACAGCGTAATGGTGTGTCCGAATGTCGTAATCGAACCCTATTAGATATGGTGCGTTCTATGATGTCTCTTGCCGATTTGCCACTATCGTTCTGGGGATATGCGTTAGAGACAGCTGCATTCACTTTAAATAGGGCTCCATCTAAGTCCGTTAAGACAACACCGTATGAACTATGGTTTGGTAAGAAACCTAAGTTGTCTTTTCTCAAAGTTTGGGGTTGCGATGCTTATGTCAAAAGGCTTCAGCCAGAAAAGCTCGAACCCAAAGCGGACAAATGTGTCTTCATAGGATACCCAAAAGAGACAGTTGGGTACACCTTCTATCTCAGATCCGAGGGCAAAGTGTTTGTCGCTAAGAACGGGTCCTTTCTCGAGAAAGAGTTTCTCTCGAAAGAATTGAGTGGGAGGAAGGTAGAACTTGATGAGGTTATTGAACCTCTGCTTCAACCAGAGAGTAGCGCAGCACAGAAAGATGTTTTTGTGGAGCCTGCAGCGGTTGAAGAGGAAGCCAATGATGATGATCAAGAAGCTTCTGATCAAGTTACTACCGAACCTCGTAGGTCGACAAGGGTACGCACTGCACCTGAGTGGTATGGTAACCCTGTCTTGGAGGTCATGTTGTTGGACAACAGTGAACCTACGAGCTATGGAGAAGCGATGGTGGGCCCGGATTCCGACAAATGGTTAGAGGCCATGAAATCCGAGATGGGATCCATGTATGAAAACAAAGTATGGACTTTGGAAGTATTACCTGAAGGGCGGAAGGCCATTCAGAATAAATGGATTTTTAAGAGGAAGACGGACGCTGACGGCAATGTCACCGTGTATAAAGCTCGACTTGTGGCAAAGGGTTTTTCACAAGTTCAAGGGATTGACTACGATGAGACTTTCTCACCCGTAGCGATGCTTAAATCTGTCCGAATCATGTTAGCAATAGCTGCATATTTCGATTATGAAATTTGGCAGATGGATGTCAAAACAGCGTTCCTTAACGGTTTTCTTAAGGAAGAGTTGTATATGATACAACCGGAAGGTTTTGTCGATCCAGAGAATGCTGACAAAGTTTGCAAACTCCAGCGTTCCATTTATGGGCTGGTGCAAGCATCTCGGAGTTGGAATCTTCGCTTTGACGAGGTGATCAAAGCGTTTGGGTTTGTACAAGTTTACGGAGAAGCTTGTATTTACAAGAAAGTGAGTGGGAGCTCTATAGCGTTTCTAATATTATATGTGGATGACATATTGTTAATTGGAAACAATATAGAATTTTTGGATAGCGTAAAGGGGTAATTGAACAAGAGTTTTTCGATGAAGGACCTCGATGAAGCTGCTTTCATATTGGGCATCAAGATCTATAGAGATAGATCGAGACGCTTGATAGGACTTTCACAAAGTACATACCTTGATAAAGTTTTGAAGAAGTTCAAAATGGATCAATCCAAGAAGGGGTTCTTGCCGGTATTGCAAGGTACAAAGTTGAGTAAGACTCAATGCCCAGTGACTGCGGAAGATAGAGAAAAGATGAGTGTCGTCCCCTATGCTTCAGCCATAGGCTCTATCATGTATGCAATGCTGTGCACAAGACCAGATGTCAGCCTTGCCATAAGTATGGCCGGAAGGTTTCAAAGTAATCCTGGTATGGATCACTGGACAGCGGTCAAGAATATCCTAAAGTACCTGAAAAGGACTAAGGAGATGTTTCTCGTTTATGGAGGTGATCAAGAGCTCGTCATAAAGGGTTACGTCGATGCAAGCTTTGACACTGATCCGGATGACTCTAAGTCTCAAACCGGATACGTATATATTCTCAACGGGGGAGCGGTAAGCTGGTGCAGTTCCAAGCAAAGCGTGGTAGCCGATTCTACATGCGAAGCGGAGTACATAGCTGCCTCGGAGGCGGCAAAGGAAGGTGTCTGGATGAAGGAGTTCATGACAGATCTTGGAGTTGTGCCTAGTGCATTGAACCCAATGACTCTGTTTTGTGACAACACTGGTGCCATTGCTCTAGCCAAGGAACCAAGGTTTCACAAGAGGACCAGACACATAAAGCGACGCTTCAATTCCATCCGCGATTCAGTCAAGGAGGAGGACATAAGCATTTGCAAAGTACACACGGATTTGAGTGTTGCAGATCCGTTGACTAAGCCTCTTCCACGGGCTAAGCATGATCAACACCAAGACTCTATGGGTGTTAGATTCATTACCTTGTAATGCTAGATTATTGACTCTAGTGCAAGTGGGAGACTGTTGGAAATATGCCCTAGAGGCAATAATAAAAGAGTTATTATTATATTTCCTTGTTCATGATAATCGTTTATTATCCATGCTATAATTGTATTGATTGGAAACTTAAATACATGTGTGGATAAATAGACAAACTTTGTGTCCCTAGTAAGCCTCTTCAGGACTAGCTCGTTGATCAAAGATGACCGCGGTTTCCAGGTCATAGACATGAGTTGTCATTTGATAACGGGATCACATCATTAGGAGAATGATGTGATGGACGAGACCCAAACGTTAAACATAGCTTTTTGATCGTATCAGTTATCGCTATAGTTTTCTGCATGTCAAGTATAAGTTCCTATGACCATGAGATCATGTAACTCACTGACACCGTAGGAGTGCTTTGTGCGTGCCAAACGTCGCAACGTAACTGGGTGACTATAAAGGTACTCTACAGGTATCTCCGAAGATGTCTGTTGAGTTGACATGGATCGAGAATGGGATTTGTCACTCCGTGTGACGGAGAGGTATCTCCGGGCCCACTCGGTAATACGTCATCTCAATGAGCTCAAAGTGACTAAGTAGTTAGTCACGGGATTATGTATTACGGAACGAGTAAAGAGACTTGCCGGTAACGAGATTGAACTAGGTATAGAGATACCGACGATCGAATCTCGGGCAAGTAACATACCGACGAGACAAAGGGAACTGTATACGGAATTGCCTGAATCCTTGACATCGTGGTTCATCCGATGAGATCATCGAGGAATGTGTGGGAACCAATATGGGTATCCAGATCCCACTATTGGTTATTGACCTGGGAGTGTCTTGGTCATGTCTGCGTAGTTTCCGAACCCGCAGGGTCTACACACTTAAGGTTCGGTGACGCCAGGGTTGTTAGTGAGAACAGTGCATGGTTACCGAAGGTTGTTCGGAGTCCCGGATTAGATCCCGGACGTGACGAGGGTCTCCGGAATGGTCCGGGGACGAGGATTGATATATAGGATGAGAGTGATCGGAGTCCGGAAGTGTTCCGGGGAGTATCGGGGAGTCGTCGGATGACCGAAAGAGGTTTCGGGGGTCCCGGCAAGTGTTGCGGGCCCTATGGGCCACAAGTGGGAGACGCAACAGCCCTCATGGGGCTGTGCGCCCCCCCTTGGGCCCTCTCCACCTGCGCCAAGGGGGCTGGGTCCCCCTAGGGCTGCCGCACCCCTAGTCTTGGGGGGCAAGGCGCCTGGGGGGGGGGGAAACCCTAGCCCTGGCCGCCGCCCCCCCCCATCTCCCCTTGGCCGCCGCCCCTAGGGGTAAACCCTAGGGCGCCCCTCCCCTCTCTTCCCCCTATATAAAGAGAGGCAGAGGGAGGGCAGCCACACACGTTCGTGCCTCGGCGCTGCCCTCCCTCCACCGTAGAGATCTTCGTCTATTCCGCAGTGCTTGGCGAAGCCCTGCTGGAATCCTCCACCACCATCTCCACCACGCCGTCGTGCTGCTGGTTTCTCCATCAACCTCTCCTTCCCCCTTGCTGGATCAAGAAGGAGGAGACGTCCCCGAGCTGTACGTGTGAAGAACGCGGAGGCACCGTCCTTTCGGTGCTAGGATCTTCGGCGATCTGAATCGCGGCGAGTACGACTCCATCAACCGCGTTCTTGAACGCTTCCGCTTAGCGATCTACAAGGGTATGTGGATCCAACTCTCCCCTCGTAGATGCATCTCCTAGATTGATCTTGGTGAGCGTAGGAAAATTTTTTGTTTCCCATGCAACGTTCCCCAACATCTCCGACCTAGGAGCCCCCTGATTGATCGAACCGCTGACGGTTGAGTCTAGGCACACACACAAAATGTTTTGAGTCCTATATATATCGGAGAGTAGGATTTCTTTTTAGTCATCATCCCCTTTATCGCTCTAGTGAGGTCTCCTGACGTTGTTTTAACTACACTATTCTCAAATTTTCACCAATTTTTTTAGGATCACGCGGGTATTGTTTGGATTGTTCCGATATCTTTGTGATGAGAACATTGTTCTCGATGCCTCCTGTCATTTAGGGGTTGTGGCAGTGTCACGGGGAGTTGAGCTCTGAGGTGTTGTCGTCACAAATGTATCGTGGCAGTTCTAGAATACCAGAGGCGGCTGACATCGAAAACTCTTCTATGCGGTTAGTGGTGAGATAACCCCGACGTCACCCTGTACTGGCGGGATAGTTTGGGAGTATTGCCACAGCTTGTATAGCGGATGCGTTTCAAAGGTCCGAGGTAAACGGTTTCCGAAGATGACTGGTTATGTGTTGTCGGATGGATACAGCTGGATGTAGGTTTAGAGTTGAGTGCGTGGTGCTTCCCCTGTATCCCCAACACCAGATTGCATAACTGGAAAGCTTCGGGAATTAATAGGTGGGTTTCAAGTAGCTCGTAGGTAATCATCCAATGGGTGCATGATATGAGGTTTGGGGTTCAACATCTAGGGAAGAGGTTTCATGGGCGCTGTTCCAATTGGGAGTTGCATCTTAAAGGATCCTAGGCTATGCTGATCTGGGGATTCCAAGGCCCTTTGTAACACGTGCCATGGGGCATTCAGCACGAACATGTGGGACGAAACCTCTATTATGTATTTGTTCCATCTGTACCTTGTTGTTTTATTCTATCATTTTGTTCTCCCAAGTGACTTCTCGAGAAGTTGTTGTACCATTAAGCTATGGAATTCATTCGTTCAATTCTCTGTTCGAATGATATTGTGAAGATTATGTCGCAACATATCTATCCTTTGTTTTGTTTTAATTCTGGTATTCGAGTTGCTTCGATGTCAAGTGTTGATTCCATACCTTTCCTAATCGGTGTTTTCATATTTCTATGGGAGTGCTAATCCTTCTTGATCATCGAGATTGTTATGTTAAATTCTTCTCAACCGATGCGCTTCTCTTCAAGTTAATTCGACCCTTTCAATATGTGCAAGACCAATTCTGGGTTTTCTCAATGGTGTCCGTTTTGTTCGTCTCAAGTTGTCTTTGTTTTTCCCCGCCCTCCCACCCTTTTTCTTCATGGAGCCAGAGTCCTTAATGAAATATCCATTTTATTCATGTGATTTTCTTCATTCTTTTCTTTAAATGTCCTTATCCGGTGATTCTCAGGAAGATGCTCAGGAATTTCAAGTTTATCATTCTCCGTTCTCGTTTCTTCTCCGGTGGACTAAATTTCAAGCTTCGATCATGATCATATCTCTTCCTTTTTGTTTCACATGTTTTCCCATGTTGGATTTTCTTATCCAAAGTCTCTCCTGTTTATTCAACTCTCTCGAATTCTTCTCCGGAGTGTCACAAGATATCTCGGAAGATTCGTATTTCCATTCTTAACCAGTTCAATCTATTTCGAGGTTGTTATCTCATTCAAGCCATTTGATTCAACCGGTGCAATCTCTCTTTCAAGCAATCATTTCAACGGTGTTTCTTTTGAGTGGGACCTAACCCACATGTTTTCCCCAGGATATTACGTGACTCTTCTATGTTTTCCGGCGTTATTCTCAAATTCTTTTCAAGTTTGATGTAAGAATGCATTTCTCATCGGTCAAATGTATCATCCAAGATCGCTTTCTAATTACTTTCACCATTAGTTCAACCTTTTAATTCTTCATTCTGGAGTGCCTCAACAATTCATGGTGGTGTATCTCGTCGTCATTCTCAGGTTTTGAAGACCGAAGAAGAGTTCCTCTTGAATCCTTACTCGTTCTTCCAAAGATTCGTGGTTCTAGCTTCATGACATCCTCATAGTTGTTTCGATCACGAGGAATCTTTTCATACCATCCGAAGCATTTCATGAATTCTTTCCATTGTGATCCTCCGAAGGCCATCATTTCACAAGATTTCTTCGTTCTCAGTTTTCAACTTCGTCCTCCAACTATTCTTAATTTATGCCTCTTCGTTCGTCTCCCTATTCTTATGGTGGTTCGTTCAAAATTCTTTTTCCTTTTTCATCATATCAATTCATTCGTTCTTTCTGAATTCCTATCGGTGATTCGTTGAATACTTTCTCAAGTTTGTGCGAGATCTCTCTTTAATTCTTTGCAACGAGAATAAGTAGTATGCCAAATCCATTGCTTGTCGTCAATTTGAATTGTTGAAGAATATGCATAACATAATTCTTATTCTAGTTTCTTCCAAGAGGTTAATCCCTTCCTTTGGAGTTTGTTCAGGAGGAATAAATTCTTGGTTTCAAGTTGTTTGTCTTGTTTCCCGGTGTTCTAAGCTCTCTCAATTTTCTCATCGCGAAGATCCATCTAATCATGGCAAGGCTCCAATCTTATTCTTTTTATCCTTCACTTCTCATCATTTTGTTACCGGAGTTCTTCATGGTGGTTCATCACAATTTAATTCATCCTCGAAGTGTTCATCAAGATTCTTGTTAGAGCTCAAGCATCCTTCATCATGCATTCTGAAGTGCAATATTTTCTCCCTTATCTTTTAAGGTGGTGTTATGTCATTCTTGACAATTTTTCCTTCATGTTTCATGATTCACAAGTTGTCAGGAATGAGATATGTAAACCCATAATTTTCTTTGTTCAGGAGATCTTTCCAACCCTTCAATTTATTCGTTGGAGTAATCTTGAGTTGTATTACACCTAAAAGCCCTTTCATAAGTATTGTTGCTATTTATGGTGCTTATAAATGACACATCTTCTTCGTTCATCCTCCCGGTGAGATAAGTTTTTCATCTCTTCATTGAACCAAGGCAAGCAATTGTTTACGTTAGTGGCGGGTTGTCACCTCATAATTTTGAGATGTTTTCCATAAGCCCACAACAAGCTTATTCTTTTGTTGTTGTTGAACTTCCAACAACTCTGTTCAATGATTCTTAATAAGGATGCTCTCAAAAATTCATTTATGGGAGAAGTTTTCATTTTCTTCTTCGTTCTTTTCTTTCCAACGATCTAGCATCTATTCTTTCATTTCAGAGGCATTGTGGTATTGCTCTCGTTGACCATCATCTCGTTTTGTCAAGATGATGTTCTTTCCTTGCTTGTCCATTTAACAAGAGTGTCGTGTCCTCTTTTAAAATTTTCTCATCTTATCAAGTTTTGCCTATCTTTTTAACGGGAGTGCTGTCTGAAATCCTTCTTACCCCTTGTGACATTCTTTTAATTGTTTCAGAGGCAGTGTGTTGTTGATTTCATCAAGCAGCATACCATCTTGTCAAGTTCATGTTAAATTCCTTCCATTTTCAGTCGGAATGCTTTCTAATTCTGTCATTCTTAATCCTTGGCTATACCGTTGCGGTTCATATTCTTGTGTTTCGTAAGCTCTTGTTTCATGCCTTTCAACCTCTTGGTTCTCGTAATGTTCCTTGTTCCTTTTTTCTAATGGAGTGTTTTCATCTTCGTTCATCTCCGCTGTATTCTTCTTTCAATTTGGTCAATCTCTCAAGTTCGTGGTTTCACTCATTTGTCAAAGAAGCAACTTTGTTTTACCTCTTCCTTTTCCGTTTTATCCGGTGCCATCTTCAGGATCTCGGGTCGAGATCCTCTGTTAGTGTGGGAGAGTTGTAATGCCCCAAGACCGACGCTCCAGAAGACTTCCAGCTACTTTGTTGTCGTCATGTGATTTATTTTTGTTTGTTGCATTTCATCATCGCATCATGAGCATTGCATCTGCATGTTTTCATAAAAACCCGTAGACGTTCGGAGTCGCCGCTTCTCTCCTTGCCTTCGTGGCTTGTTGTCACTCCGCTTGGCTTCATTGTCCTTTCACTTTCCAACCACACACTTGACTGCGACCATCTTACCCCGCCTTACCCCTTTTCACAGTACACAGACCCCTCACCCATGTCCGAAAACTTACCCGAAACCGATCCGGGCAGTCATTACCGATGGGTCCGGATCATCCCCAAACATCCCGAAAATATCTTCGGTTATGTGTCTGGACTTCCAAAGCGCTTTATTCTTGACTGTCCGATTGCAATCAAAGGGACGAAATAGACCCTAACCTAACCCACATGCTATTTATAGCCCACCTAGTCCAAAACAAGACCAAACCCTAACTTCAAGGGACATGTCCCATCCGTGCTGCCACTCTGCCAAATCCTCTCGGGATCCCCTCCCGATCCAAAAACCACCAACCGCAACCACCACTTCCCATTCGTTTGAACCAGCACCGATCCCCATCGATCCAGCCAGCCATCCACCACCCAATCCTCCTCCTTGCCTCGCTCAAGCCCACAGGAGAGGAGCTCCTCCTCTGCCCGACGCCCACAATCCCCGCCTCCTGGATCCGCCCATCCCTGAGCTTCATCCTCTCGATCCATGGCACCTCGGCGTCAAGGCGCCCGAGTTCCTCACCTGCTGTCCGCCGGAACGAGCAGGAGCTCAACCATGGCGCCTCCTTCTGCTTCCCCTGCTGTAGGGCTCCATCGCCCCTGCTCGTCTTCATCTCGCGCGAAGGTCGCCGCAGCCCATGGCGCCGCACCCTGTCTTCCCCGTCGAACACATCAACCATGGCCGAGCCGCCGGAGCGACCTCCACCGGTGACCACCTCCAACAGGACCGTCGCGTCCCTCTCCTCTGCTTCCTCCCATTTCCCTTCTTCTCGTATCTCCCTCACCTCGCGCACTCATCTCTCTCTCTCTCATTCTGGACAGGGGAGCGACCATGGCTGTCCGTCCATGGAGATGAGCCGCGCCGCCCTGGTCACCTGCGACCTCGGTTCGCCTCTGCGTCGTCCTCACCGCCCGCTAGTGAGCTCCATTGCGCCGCCTCTGGCCCCATGCCTTTCCTCGCGTCGCGGCCCTGCTGACCTCTCCGCCTTGCCGTCGTTTTGCTGCAGGAACCGAGGCTGCCGTCCTCCTCAGTTCGTCGCGCCACCTCCAGTTCCGCCGGATCCGGCCTTGATCGACCACCCCAAGACCCCGCGCCAACCCCCGCCGCTGCTACCTCCACTTCGCCTGAACCCCGCCCCAGTGCTCGCCTCCTGCATCGCCATGGCCGCTGGCCTCTGTTTGTTTCCTCGCCGTGAGCAATTTCTTAACTGAAGATTAATTCTGTTCCCTAGATCCGTTCTGGCATATAGAGGTTATTTAGTGTTGCAATTAAATTGTAGCACGCACAGGTCAGCTAGCCCAGTGGTTCTTTCCTCGTGCACACATCCAGGAGCTTTTGGGTTCGATTCCCAGTTATCGGTTCCTTTTATTTGTTGCACGCATACACACACCTGGCCGCTTGGGCCTTATCCCACTACTGGGCCACTGCACTGTATTGCTTTGGGCCCGTGCATGTTTTTTTTCCTGCCTGCGAATTTTGCCATTTATCCAAAAAATGCATAGTTTCAGTTTGACCCTCCATGTTCATGCATTTAATAACTTAATAACTGTGCATCAGAATTAAACAAGTTATATATGAAAATTGCTTAGAATTTTGTATAGATTAATATTTTTCAAGTTTCAACCCTGTTAACAATGTTAAACCTGCAGTCTTCTTTAATTTGGTTAAATAATATGTTAAAATGGTTTATTTCATAACTAAATAACCGTAGCTCCAAATTTAATAAACTTTATATGTAAATGGGGTGAAAAAATGTGTAGAATAACATGGTGCTTTTACTTTTGCTGTTTAACAACATTAAAATGTGATAATAGGCATAACAGTACTAAATTCAAAATATGCACATGGGGATTTTCCGGAATTGTTGTTGTTATTTCCGGCCTCATTTAAAATACCTTGATAGTGTAGTTTTGCTCATGCTTCACCTCTTGCTATGTTAACAAACATTTAATCTTGTATTGTAAATAAACGAGAGTCAACTAAATAAATAAAATGTGGTGTTTTGTCAAATGCAGCTCGTTGCATATTGAGCTCCACTTAACTTGTAGTATTGCTTGTGCACCTTGTCATGCCATGCATATTTAAACCGGACATGCATCATACTTGGATGTGCATCATATGTCATGTTTATGATTGTGTGTTTACCACGTTGTTTGCTTCTTTCCGGTATGCTTCTCTTGTTAGCTTCGGTTTCGTTCCGGAGTTGTGAGGATTCGTTCGACTACGTCTGTTTGTCTTCTTCATGGACTCGTTCTTCTTCCTTGCGGGATCCCAAGCAAGATGACCATTCCCCGATATCACCTCTATCTTTGCCTATGCTAGTTGTCTCGCTCTTTAGATATGCCTCGATGCCTATTCGTATTTGTCAGCCTCCTATTGTTGCCATGAAACACTCTAACCGCCTTCCTAGCAAACCATTGATTGGCTAGGTACGCTTTCGCTCAGCCCCTCTTATAGCTTTGCTAGTTGCAGGTGAAGATTGAAGATTGCTCTATGTTTGGACTTCTTTATTCGGATAACACAATATATATCTTCTTTAAATTAACGCACATATATATTGGCAATGGGTGGAAGGCTTGGCCTTCCGCTTGGTGTTGTGTTCAACTCATGCCACCTTAGAACCCGATAAACCGGTGTTATGTTCCTTGATTTTGCATTCCAAACACAGTTGGGGTTTATGGGCCCCCCCTTGATAATTTGCACTGCTTAAAGCTTTTCCAGCAAGGCCCAACTTTGGTTTTACCTTTTGCCATAACTAAATAACTTGCATAGGGACTTTCCGGACCCCGAGGACTTAATTTTACAACCCGGGCCAGTGCTCCTCATGAGTGTTGGTCCAAACTGAGCAGACTGCGGGGCCGCCTTGGGGAAACCTGAGGTATCTGGTATACCTATAGGATGACTCATCCGGTCGTGGCCTGAGACGAGATACGCGCGGCTACTATCAGGGTGTCGGCACGCCGGGAGGTCTTGCTGGATTAGTTTTACCTTTGTCGAAATATCTTGAGCACGGGATTCCGAGAATACTCGGGTCTTCCCAGTTTGGAGTTGCGACTCCGCAAATCGTGAGCTTGTGATGGGCTAAGTTGGGACACCCCTGCAGGGTTTTGAACTTTTGAAAGCCGTGCCCGCGGTTATGTGGCAGATGGGAATTTGTTAATATCCGGTTGTAGATTACTTGACACCATATCCTTAAGAATTCACTACCTGTGTGAGTAACCGTGACGGTCTCTTTCCGAAGGGCTTCGGGAAGTGAACATGATGGGGTTATGTTTGATCGTGAGTAGCTAGGATCACTTCTTGATCAACTTGGCGACCGTTGGCACTTGTTTCGTTCTCGCTCTAAAGTCGTAAGATATATGCTTAGTGCTTGCTGCAGACACTTCTATAGCCTTTCCTCACCTAAGGCTTTGGTAGTTTATATACCCGGGAATGGGATTGCTGAGTCCTCGTGGCTCACAGATTCAACACACACCAGATGCAGGTACCGCTGAGATCAGTGCAGGAGATGGTTCAGAACTTCATTGGGAGTTCGATGAAGAGCGTGGTCGTTACTATGTATCATATCCCGACGATCAGTAGTGGTTCCTACTAGGGGCGATCATGCCTCGTGTTGTGGTATCTTTTCTCATTTGGATTCCGTCCGTAGTTGGACCCTGTGTTTTTCGGATGATTGTATGTTATTGTATTCATTATGTGATGCAGAGAGTGTAAGCCAACTATCTTTTCCTTTTCATCCCTGAACTTTTACATGAGATGTGCAAAGATACCATACTTGAGATCATTCCAGAATGCGCTTATGTCTTTAAGTCGTGCCTCGACACGTAGGAGACATAGTCGCATCCTGGGCATTAAAGAAGCATTACACCCGGACACCAAACTTGCCGTTCTACACACATAGGAGTCCTACCCAGACACGGGGCATAGTCTTCTGCTTTATCTTCACGGCCCATCAGTCCGGCCCATATCTAATAGTCCGGACACCCGAGGACCCCCTAGTCCAGGACTTCCTCAATGAGGTATTCATATTTCTTGCACTATGATTAATTATGTAATGCATATATATATGTCGACAAATCATTGGAATTTAGCTACCATTTGTTCAATTGGAATTGTTGCAAATTCTGATGAACGTTCTTCCCCTGGACACTATTTGTTCAATTGCATATTATGGCAAATTTTGTTTTTGCATGCCGATTCGAATGTGATATTTTTCCTTTAACCTTGCCATCAATACGCACACATTTAACTAAATGAGTTTGTGCGATCCGCAATAGAAAGCATACGTCAATCATAGCGGAACCGTCGGTGATACACAACATATCACAGAAAATTTGCAGCACTTCTATGTGTGCCTAGGGGCTCTCGAACCATTTTTTATAGCATATTATCACACACGAGAGCTTATAGTAAACCGTACCCAATGTAAAATGCAATCCCACTCGTAATTTCTTCCAGGAAACATGTGCGATCGCAAACGGAAAGCACACGTCACTCATACCGCAACCGTCAGTAATACACAACAATTCACAAACGATATACAACACTTGTTTGTGTGCAAAGGGGCTCTTAACCGTTTGTGATAGCACGTTATGGCACATGGTAATTGTTCACGAAACGTGTGCGATGGTGTCATGCATGGCAGATGATTTCTGTAGAAAACTCGTGTGCGATGGGGCACATATTGCACACAGTTCCTACGACGGCCCGATTGAGTATGAAACAACGGTATCACTGCATCATTAGAAACATTTGATCACAAATCCCACACGTGCGCCAGTAGGGTACGTGATATGTTGCTTCATTGCATACGATTACATTTGGCAACGCGTCTCCATCAAGTCTCCCTATCCCCGATGGTTTCTATGTCATGTGGGAAGGACCCCCCTATCGCCCACACTGACAAGGCAACGGTTTAAAATGCCGTCATGGAAAGGGGTTTAAAACCGTTTGTATAGCATATCGTTGTACCATGGCTTGCAGCAAGGGCAGCAGCGACGAGCTCCAAGCTTGTGTCCATGTCACTTCCTGTTTGGACTATTAACAAAGACAAAGAGAATAGGACTAGGGACAATTATGAAGGGACGAGGGAGACCGACAGCGTGACCTGGTGCTGCTACTCGCCTAGCTCGCCTGGGTACATGGGGTTTCGTGACGGGGTAGTGGGCTGCGATGGGCTATGTAGAAGGGCTTCACACTGAGAAGAGAGGGAATCGGTGCAGCCCGACACAGGTTTATGGAACACCGAAAATGTCCGAAGTTTTATCCGGCTATAGTGCCGCTTTAGTTTAACGGTTCGGCTACCAGCGAACTCCGAATGCGACAAATTTGGCAGGCGGTCTACCGAGAATATAACAAGACCACACGCCAACTTTTGCCTCATTCCAATAGTATTATTAAACCACTTATAAAATAATATTTCGGAGCTGCTATGTCCACGTGCGAGTGTGTCTACACTCAGAACGGTCAACCATAGGGACAGGAAGAACCAGCAACTATGAACGGATGCAAGTTTAGAAAAGAATGATGACACAGAGTGCCGATGCAATGCTAATGATGCGACGATGAATGCAACAAACAAACGAAACAAACGACAACAACGAAAATAAATGGAAGGCATCTGTAGCGTCGATTCTGGGGTGTCACAACACCCCCCCACTAACATAAGATCTCGACCCGAGATCTTATGAATGAAATGGAAGAAAGGAATAGGCGATTGAGATGATAAATGAAATGAATTAATGGAAAATCCCGAAGAAGACAATTGACTGATTAGAATTCATCCAGACGTCCAACTTGAAAAGAATTGCGAGTAACTCTGGTAAATTAGAAGAGCCAAGTAGGATCCTGAGGAAAAAACGTATGGGTTATGAGCCCATTGAAAGAAACACTGTTGGAAAAAATTGACTGAAAGAGAGATGATGCACCAATAGGATTTAATGGTATATCATCCACACCGAAAGCTGGAATTGAACTCACCAAAGAATAAAAGAAACCAAAAAATGATGAACTAGCAACTGCTGAACATCTTCATGAAGAATTCACCGGATGAAAGTTGAAATAAAAGGATGAAGAGACTTCGCACGAATAAAATGGATACTCGATTCGAGACTTCAGACACCGGGAAGTAAAAGGGTGGGTGTGTGGGAAAAGGAAAATAACTTGGGACGGGTGAAATGATGGTGTTGGGAAACTAAGGATTGATCTTGCAAAGTAGGAAGAAGATTAAATTAACTTGAGAAATGCACTGGTTGAAATAGAATTAACATCGCAACGATCGACAATACACACGTGATCCTAAAGAGAATTTGAAGCGGAAGAGTAGTAGAATCAAAGCACCTACGTCACGGTTCCTCACCAGAACGATGAAGGGGAAAGGTAATAAAAGAATTCCTACTCTCTGATAACTAGACTTGAGAGATAATTTTTCTTTAGACTCAACAATGGCCAACCTATGATCAATAAAGGGTCTCCTATGGTCGGTCAAGGCTTTGATACCAACTTGTCAAGCCCAATATGGAATCCTATCCTCGAGGAACTCTGAGGTCCCACCAAGGATAGAACCGCATATTGAAGACACTTTGCTAGGTGGATATCATTACATCATACAATGTACAACACAAGTGGGTTACATACAAAGGCATTCAATTGCCACATGAATACATTAATACATGGAAAACACCATACATAAGAGCAAAATCCGACTACAGATGAAATCAAATGAAAAACACGAACTACAACCACCTAGCTAGCTCAGGTTGCTGACCAGGAACCTCACCCTTGATCGAAGAAGAAGAAGCAGAAGAAATCCAAAAGAACAAGCATCGCTCTCACATCAAGCACCAGTTTACCTGAACATGCACTTGTTGTTGTAGTAATCTGTGAGCCATGACTTAGTAATCCAATTACCATGGGTATCAAGACTAGCAAAGCTTAATGGGTATGGATAGTTAAGTGGACAGGTTATAGCAAGCATGTGACACCCGGATAATTAAGCTACAGTAATTCCCTGCAAACGATGCCACGTCACCACGATTATTGTTGTTAATCTCGCATTGATTCAATCTAGTTCCTTTTAAAATCCGAAATAAAGTAAAACGATAAATGTTTTCAAATATGAAAACTAAAATGTTCAACTTGTAGCAAATAAATCATAAATAATATTGGTGTAGAAACCCCATTTTTGTAAAGTGTTCAAATGCACTGACGTAATTTAAACAGCAACAAACCATTTAATTAAATACATTTTTCAAATTAATAAAATATTAAACTATTTTATTTAGCTGTCCAAATTAATGTGGCAGTGTTGTAATTATAAATACTAATTTAGGTGTTGAAATTATATTTTACAAAACTAAAATAAATTAATTATTAAAAGAAACAGAAGAGAAATAAATAAACAAAAGATAAAAAAACAAACCCCCCTGGCCAACTGGGCCTTGGCCCAGCTGGCCCAACTATCCCCTAGGCCGGCCCACTTACCTCCCTCGCCCCCTTCCTCTATTCACCGCAGCGCGGTGGACGCCCGTGCGCCGTCCACGATGCGGATGGACTACAGGGCGGCCATCCGGCGACTCCCCGTCGACCTCAAGTCGCCTGCGACACCCTCGACCGAACCCTAACCCTAGGCGCCCCACAAGTTTGCCCCCCTCACACTCCCCTCTCTCTCTCCAACCTCTCTCGAACGCCGCCATGGCCTCTGCCGCGTGAACCTCGCGTCCACCGAGCCCTTTTCGCCGCCTCTCCGAGTCAGGTGAGGTCACCATCGTCCGCTACGCCGTCCACCACCTCGAGATGGGTCGGGGACCGCCTGTATGCTGCCCCAACCCCATCTTCCTACTCGGACCCACACCGCCGTCCACCATCGAATCGGCCTCCCTCTGCTGCTCCCGAACCTCACAGGGCCTTCTTGCGCCTGCGCTGTGAGCCACTGCCCCTCCTCCTCCTCCCGTGTAGCTCGCCCGCACCCCATACCTCGCCCCCGTCGCGCTCATGCTCCCTTCGCCGCGGTCGAGCTCGCCGTTGCAGCCAACGCATGCACGGCTCGCGTTCGACCACGTAACCGTGCACCTTGCGCCACAACGACACTGTAGTGCATCCCCTCGCTGCCTCTAGCTTCGTCCCTGTCGAGCTCCAATTTTCGATCGTCGGCCGACCTCGACGCACCGGTCCACTTCGGCCACCATCGTGCCTGCGACCACTGCCACTCGACACACGCTATCACGTGCGTTCGAACGCACCCGGCCCCGTGACGAACCGTGCCCTGCAGCCCCGCCTTCCAGCTCGCCCAAGCATCGACGTCTGCCGCGCTCGTCGCCGGCGACTCTCCGGCCCCCCTACGGCC
>LR738712.1:296341813-296434574 GCA_902687465.1 Secale cereale
CCCCCCCGCGCGTCATTTGGTCGCCGGAGACGTGATCCCGACAACATCCGCCGCACATGTGGTTGCCGCCGGCACGCCACCGCTTTTGAGAACCGGTGGTTCACTGCCTGGTGGGACCCCCGAGTTAGTTTAACGATTAGGCACTAATCCCCCTACCACTTTAGCCAGTGACATGCGGGCCCGAGCACTGTAGCATTTAGATTAGAAAAAAATTAAACATTTAATTGAATATGACACTAACAACTTGGCCCCATCATTTAATTCAGTTAACTAGGAAGATTAAATTCTGTTAAATAGACTCTCTCTATGACAGTTGGGTCCCACCTATCAGATTGACCAGTCAACAGTCAAACTGTTGACTGGGCTTTGACTGGCCCCGCTGGTCAGCCAAAGTTGCAACCCCCTGGGTACACTTATGTGTACCCATATCATTTAATATTTAATATATTTTTCGAATTAAATTAATCTATTAATTCCAGAAAATGATTTACCCCTGGGTACACATAAGTGTACCCATAGCATTTAATATTTAATATATTTTTGAATTAAATTAATCTATTAATTCCAGAAAATGATTTAAAACATTGAAAATTAATATAAAATAATCCATAACTCGGATGAAAAGAATTTATATATGAAAGTTGCTTGGAATGATGAGACGTATCTGAATACACAGTCTATTCGTTCACCACGCGACCCTAGCATATCGAACCTACACCCGTTCCCCTCCAGGCTGTCAGTACGAAAACGTGAAACACCGAGAATACTTTCCCAGATGTTTTCCTGCTTCGCCGGTATCACCTATACCTGCGTTATCTTACCCATGGCACCGCGTATTTCCTTGTTATATTTTGTGATGCTTTGGTTGCTCCGTATTTATAGTATCTTCCTTCTCTTCTCCGCTAGACCCCAAGACCGACACTGATGCCACTGACTACGACCACATCACCGACGACCCTTCTTCCTGTGCAACTGATCTTCCAGGCAAGCCAACCACCCTTGATCACCAGATATCACCCATTTTCTTCTCTCTTATTCTTGCATTAGGTTTGCTACAGTTGTTGATTCGATAGCTCCTATTCTGTTGCATAGCATGTCATTGTTGCTGCAACTGTTGATACCTTTACCTGCTATCCTAAATGCTTAGTATATGATGCTAGTATTCCATCAGTGGCCCTACATTCTTGTCCGTCTACCATGCTATACTATCGGGCCGTGATCACTTCAGGTGGTGATCAAAGTTATATGCTATATACATACTTTACATGATACATGATGTCACTAAAGTTGGGTCGGCTCGTTGAGTAGCCGCAAGTGATTTCGATGTGGGGGCTGAAAGGACAGGTGGTTCCAACCAGGTAGTGGTGGGCCTGGGTACCCGACGGCTCACCAAGTGATTCTTCGTGGCGGAGCGACATGGCAGGTTGAGACACCTAGTAGACAGGTGGCCTAGTTCCTGGTCGTTGTCCGCGGTTATTTCATAATAACATGCTTAAGGAGTTTGGATAATTGATCTGAGTCTAGCCACTGGCATATACGCACTAACGATCTACACGGGAACATGGGCACTCGACGTCGTGGTATCAGCCAAAGCCTTCTTGACGTCAGCAACTGAGCAGCGCACGTCGGGTTGGACCACGTAAAGCAACTTCCTTTGTAATGGAGGTTGCTAGGTCTGCTCACTGGCCGCCCATGCAACATGCAGGTGCGCAATGGGCGATGTGCCCAGACCCCTGCATGCTTAGGATTTAGACCTGCGTGCTGACCACTCTGTTGTGCCAAGGTAGGGCTGCGATGTGTTGATCTTCTGAGGCTGGGCATGACCCAGGAAAGTGTGTCCTGCCAGAGGGATCGAGCCTGTTGGGTAATGTGGTGCACCCATGCAGGGAAGTTTATGTATTCGAACAGATGTGTCCCTCAGTAAAAATACAACTCGGAGTTGTATTTTGACCTCATGACCACTAGATCCGGATACATAATAAAACACACCCTTTAAAGTGCCACATACAACCCGCTGATCGCTTTCCCACAGGGCGATGAGGGGAGGATCGCCGGGTAGGATTATACTATACGATGTTACTTGGTGAACTTTCCAGCTACTCAAGCTTCACAATTCGATCTGCTTTGGCCATCTTACTAATCGATCACATCTTCACAAAACCAGTCGACAAAATATGTCGTGATCATCACCAACACTATGAACTCTTCCAGGGTATCAATCGAATTCATGATGAGAAATACCATCCTACCCTTGATGTGTTGTGTTATCATCAACAACATCATTGTCTTCCCTCCAACACAAACTTGATCATGTTTTGAAGCTCCTGGCTATCCAACTTGTGTTGTGTTCTACGTTGGAGTATTACCATCTTTTATGTCAAGGATGTTGTGAGAATTGCTCCGCCTATTAAGAATTCTTGATATAGTAATACTTCTTGCCATATCCGTTCATATCTTGGTCCTCGTGTTGTTTCTAACCGTAATACCGACAATTGAACTAGGATGTGTGAATTCAGAACTTCTAGCAACCCTATTACTACGAAGTTAATGGTTGGTAGTGTCGTTCAAAGTATTTTTATTATTGAATCACCATTCTAACATTGATCGTGCTACTTGGTCCATATTTCCAAGTGCACTTTCATTCAATGTTCAGTTGTGGGTGTTCTCCTCGAACATACTTCATCATATACTTTGGTGTGTCCAATGCTATCACCTTGTTCACTTAATTGTGAAAATCCATGTTTATGGATATCTCGATAAATTGTTGGAGAGCCCATCGGCCACCTCCTCATCTTCTCGATGATGAAATCGCATTAGTTACATTGTTCTGGAAGTTCCTGATGGATCCTTTGCATTCCCAAAGTCTGACATTTACCCGACAACCATGTCAATGCTATCCTGAAGCATGTCTGTGGTACTCCGAATATCGATAAGAACATTGGAAGCGCAATGCTAAATATTTCTTGATCAACTATCCAAATGCCTTTGTATGGGTGATGTCTTCAAATTCCTCTCCCAACACGTAAATGGTTTTCTACATTCTATCCTGTCATGGATATCATGCTCTGCTTGCCCTTGGGAAGGATATACCCCTAAATTATGTGTTTAAACACATTTTCGTTTCCATTGTTATGTTTAATCTAATGATCACATTTTCCTTTCCATTGATTTGTTTAACTTTCTCATGATCTATATGATCTAGGCAATAATAATTCACTGCTTATGTAAGCACCTCGGTGTACAACTCTGTCAGTGAGACCCTATTTCTACTGTTGATGACATTCCGGTAACCACCGATGGACGAAAATTTTGCCTATTGGTCTGTCTTCTTCAACGAGCAGGAAACTGGTTCTCTTCGTCCCTTGCCCTTGGTACCGATGTGGTTGCCGACATAACTGACAGACTATACTCTGACATGCCCTTGCTTGCATGATCGTGCAATAAGTCACAACCCTTCCTACTTTTAACCCACATGGTGGGCCCATAACCCACAGGTCACATGATCGAAACCTGACTATCCTGTACACCCCTTGTTCCAAAGCTATTCCTCACACATGGCCTCGTATAAAATTCACGAGCCACCTTCCAAGAGATCATCAACTCTGGTATCAGACACAATATTTATTCCATTGCACTGAACCCCTTTCCCTCTTTGTTTCAGGCAACGAACGGTTGCCTATCCTCTTGAAGATTCTTATTGCACCTTCCTACCTTGCTCTCAACGACTTTCTTGAATTTCAACTCGAGAGATGCCTCTAGGCCACGTTCACTGAGATAGCCCCCAGGCACCTAACATGTGTTGAGCTCTGTACTTCCCGACTTGCCCCTTATCTTTTTCATAATTACGATGGAGGTCCTTAAGAAAGGATTCCTACTTGATCATGATGACCTGAAGTAGAGAAATGAAGAGATCAACGTAGAGGGTCAACTACTTCGGGAAGAGCAACCAAGACCGAGAAGATCCGTTAGCATTTCGTAACCAGAACATTCCCCCTTACGCCACCTCTTAAATATCGGGACGAGATTTCTTGTAGTGGAGGAGAATTGTAACACCCAGATAATTAAGCTACAATAATTCCCTGGTAATGATGCCTCGTCACCATGATTACTGTTCTTAATCTCGCATTGATTCAATCCAGTTCGTATTCAAATCTAAAATGAAGTCAAAGGATAAAAGTTTTCAAATATCAAAACTAAAATGTTTAAGTGGTAGAAAATAAATCATAAATAATATTGGTGTAGAAACCACATTTTTAATTAAATACCTTTTTTGAAGTGTTTAAATGCACTGAAGTAATTTAGACAATAGGAAAACATTCACTAAATACCTTTTTCAAATTAAAAAAAAAAAAACTATTTTATTTAGTTATCCAAATTAATGTGGCAGTGTTGTAATTCTAAATACTAATTTAGGTGTTGAAATTATATTTAACAAAACTAAGTTAAATTTTATTAAAAGAAGTAGAAAAGAAATAAATAAACAAAAACCCCCTGGCCAACTGGCCCAACTGTCCCCCAGGCGGCCCACTTACCTCCCTCACCCCTTCCTCTGTTTACCGCAGCGCGGCGGACGCCCGTGCGTCGTCCATGGCACGGATGGACCACAGGGCGGCCATCCGGTGACTCCCCATCGACTTCAAGTTGCCCGCAACCCCCTCGCACGCCCCTCGCTCTCTCCCACCTCTCCCGAGCGCCGCCATGGCCTCTGCCCCATGAACCTAGCGTCCACCGAGCCCTTCTCACTGCCTCTTCGAGCCAGGCGAGGTCGCCGTCGTTCGCTAAGCTGTCCACCACCTCAAGCTGGGCCGGGGACCGCCTCTACGCTGCCCCAACCCCGTCTTCCTCTCCGGATCCACGCTGCCGTCCGCCGTCAAACCGGCCGCCCTCTGCTACTCCCGAATCTCGTCGGGCCTTCTTGCACCCCCATAGTGAGCCTCTGCCCCTCCTCCTCCTCCTCCTGTGTAGCTCGCACGCACCCCATAGCTCCCTCCCATCGTGCTCATGCTCCCGCCGCCACGGTCGAGCACGCCGTCGCGGCTACCGCACGTGCGGCTCGTGTATGACACCGTAACTGTGCTCCCAGCGCCACCACGACACTGTAGCACTCTACAGTGCATCCCCTCGCTGCCTCTAGCTCTGTCTCCGTCAAGCCCCGATTTCCAGCCGTCGCCTCACCTCGACGCACCGCTCCACTCCGGCCACTCCCATGACTGTGACCACCGCCACTCAACGAGCGCTGTCGCGTGCATTTGAACGCACCCAGCAACGTGACGAGCCGTGCACCGCAGCCCTGCCTTCAAGCTTGCCCAAGCCCCGGCGCCCGCCCCACTCGTCGCTGGCGTTGCTCTGGTCCCCCTCCGGCCCTGCCACCGCTGTAGATCAAAGCGCGACTCTGGCCGCGTTTGACCCACCTCCCCCGTTTGCGTGTGTCATTTGGTCGCCGGAGGCGTCATCCCGACGACATCCGCCGCTCTTGTGGTCGCCGCCATCACGCCACCGCGTTTGAGCACCGGTGGGTCGCTGCATGGTGGGACCCCCGAGTCAGTTTAACGATTAGGCACTAATCCCCCCCCCCACTTCAGCCACTGACATGCAGGCCCAAGAACTGTAGCATTTAGATTAGAATAAAATTAACCATTTAATTGAATATGACACTGACAGCATAGCCCTGTCATTTAATTAAGTTAATTAGGAAGATTAAATTGTGTTAAATTGAATCTCTCTCTATAATAGTTGGGTCCCACCTGTCAGATTGACCAGTCACCAGTCAACCTGTTGACTGTTGACTGGGCTTTGACTGGCCCCGCTGGTCAGCCAAAGTTGCAACCCCCCGGGTACACTTCGGTGTACCCATAGCATTTAATACTTAATATATTTTCGAATTAAATTAATATGTTAATTCTAAAAAATGATTTATAACTTTGAAAATTAATATAAAATAATCCATAACTCGGATGAAAATAATTTATATATGAAAGTTGCTTAGAACGACGAGACGAATCCGAATACGCAGTCCGTTCGATCACCACACATGCCTAGCATATCGAACATGCAGCCGTCCCCATTTGGTCCATTTGTACGAAAACCCGAAACACCGGGAATACTTTCCCGGATGATTTCCCCCTCGCCGGTATTACCTATCCCTGCGTTACTTCACCCCTAGAACCGCGTATTTCCTTGTGATATTTTTTGATGCTTTGTTTGCTCCGTATTTACTGTATCTCCCCCCTCTTCTCTGATAGACCCCGAGATCGGCGCTGATGCCACTAAGTATGACCACATCCCTGACGACCCTTCTTCCTGTGCAACAGAGCTTCCAGGCAAGCCAATCCCCCTTGATCACCAGACATCGCCCATTCTCTCCTCTCTTATTCTTGCATTAGGTTTGCTACTGTTGTCGTTTCGATAGCTCCTATGCTATTGCATAGCCTGTCATTGTTGCTACATTTGTTGATACCTTTACCTGCTATCCTAAATGCTTAGTATAGGATGCTAGTATTCCATTAATGGCCCTACATTCTTGTCCGTCTGCCATGCTATACTATCGGACCGTGATCACTTCCGGTGGTGATCACGGGTATATAGTATATACATACTTTACATGATACATGATATGACTAAAGTCATGTCGACTCATTGAATACCTGCAAGTGATTCCGATGTGGGGGCTGAAAGGACAGGTGGTTCCTGTTGGGGAACATTGTATTTAAAAAAATTCTCCGAATGTTGGCGTCCTGGGAACCAGGGTACCCAGACTTGCCTGTCTATGGGCCGCAACGCGCTCCTGCCACGGCCTGGTACGGCCCGGCTGATCGACCAGCTGCTCAAGACCCTCGCGAGGGGGCTAGACCTCGCGAGGAGAACGACGTCAAGACCCCCTCGGTTGCGGCCTCGGTTAGCTTGCTTTGGAGGGGCGGAGAATCCAAGGCCAAGCCTGCCTCAGGAGGAGGCAGTGACGCAAGCGGTGACACACCGCGCCAGCGGGTGCCAGCGCCCGTCAGTGCCAGAGTTGCAATTTTGGTGCAAGAGGGACAACGCAGGTGCATGTTCCCGAGGAGCAGGGCAAATGTTAGTCCATTGGCGCAACAAGACTGAAGACCGCAAGGACGCCAGGGAGGATGTCACCACCCAGCCAACCACCGCGTCACCGCCTGATCCTTTTGCAGGCGAAGACTGCTTTTGTCAGCATAGGAACGTCCTTGTGTTCCCGCTCAAAATGGCCGCTGTGGGATCCCTTCCCGCCTAAACATTTCGGGGAAAGAGGACCCTGGCCGCCTATATAAGCAGCTAGGATCCCCACTATGAAGAGGGAGAGAGGATCAGATCCATAAACTCTGCCCTCGCACATAGGAGCAAGAACTCTTGCCTCCTGACCCTCCTGAGCTCTCCTCCTGAGAACAGGAACCACTGTACTAGTCCATATTCAAGCCCTCCTGGGGCCAATCCACCAAAGCAGGAAGTAGGGTTTTACACCACAAGGTGGCCTGAACCTGGGTAAACTCTTGTGTGCTTTACTTGTTGTTTGCTTGAATCTCTTCACTAGACGAGGGCGAGACGCTAGGTAGACGTGAGCGGGAGGGATCTTCGTTCACGCCCCTATGTTCGAACTTCTTGGGTTTGCGGAGCCCGTAATCCGACATTGGGTGCGCCAGGTAGGGGGCTTGTTGAAATCTCGCCTCTCCGACGATCTCGTCCCGCTCTCGTCCATCGACCCCGCGTCACCCAGCCTCAACGGATCATGACCCCGATGGCAGAAGCGCATCAGACGTGCGTGGAAGCCCGCGGCGCTCGCGCCGCTCGAGCGTGGCCCTTCGGCTATGGGACTCGCCGTCACCCGGCCTTGATCGGGGCCGACGGCACGATGACCACCACCGACCCGCCGCCCGGGGACCGGCAGCACCCATCGACCACACGATGCCAAAGCCGTGCAGCAGCGCTGGCCGCCGAGCATGCGGCCGCAAGTTCACGGGACCGGCGCGAAATGGCGAACATGAGGGCTGCGCTGCTGGTGGCAAGGGAGCTGCTAAGGTGCCGGTTACTCGATACTGGCCATGACGCGCTGCTCCACAGGGTGACCGAGCTCCTCGATGCCGCCAGCACCGGAGCCGAGCCATTCTGCTTCCACACAACGACGCCAGGAACCGGGGGCTGTGCCGGCCGCGCCCGGTCGCCCATGTGATCAAGACCTGCGGCGACCTACGAGGGCGACATGGGGTATGATCCCCTGAACCCTGTGTATGACGCTGCCCCTCTGCCTCGAAGCCCTTTGTACTCAGATAACGTCCCGGCCGATGAACCGAGAGGAAACAACCGCAGGACTATGCCCGACGCTCGATGCGATCAGGCACCGGCACGAGGGGGCTCAGGGGCAGAAGGTCAGGGGGCAGACCTCCCGCTCTTAGCCCTCGACTCTCCGCCGTTGCCACCGACGGCCATGGAGCACGAATGAAGCGCCGCGGGTGCCTGCAAGGGCCGGCACTCGCGGCACTGGCCGCAGCCCTCGGGCTGGCGGCATCTCTAGCCCCGGGCCTCGGCAGGCCAAGGAGGCATCCCCGGGTACCGTGTCAAGACGGAAAGGGAAGGGAAGGCTCGGGTCAGGCCCTCGTCCCCTCATGCGTGACCCGTGGCACATGAGCCCGCCTTGGATTTCACCAAGGGCTCGCCGGCGGCGGGTATGATGCGCGTGCGGAGGGGCCTTCTCTCCTTCCGTTCAGCCTCAAGATGCCGCGCCTCCCGGTGCACCATCCCCCGGGATGGGGAAGGTGCGCCTGGAGGCGGTACGGTAGCCCGTCCTACGCACACCAGGAGGGCCCAAGACCGTGGCTCCGTCCCCCTACTCACGTAATCCCGTATCCGCTGGGCCCGACCCTCATCAAGAAGGGCTCGGGGGCCATTAGGAGCATGGGTAGGGCAGGGTCCCCCTCACACCTTAGGACGCCGCATCTCCGGACGACGTTAGCCCCCAGGGGAGAAGCATGCTCGGAGATCGCGTAAGCTATGTACCTAGTGCTCGGCAAGGGGGCCTATAGCCAAGGTCCCATCCCCCACCATGCGCAGTGTCCCACCTCTTGAATGCCGCCTTCTGGTGAGTTCATGGCGGGAGCGGACTAGCGCGGGGCGGAGCCCTCAAAGCACAGGGCGGGCACGTCAGAAGATCTCCGCTCGTGACACTCTCACGTAATATTGAGTGGGGCTGTACATGCGCCGGAGTCCTCGGATCGTCGCCCTAGGGCCTCGGGGGCTCCCTCCCACGTCCCAGTGGATGCACCATGCTCCGCGCTGGCCGTCGACACTGCCCTCCAATGGCTATGCCCACACCCGCCGGTGGTAGCCCTACGCTCCGCGCTCGGGAGAAGACCGAAGACCTGCTCAGGGCCGGACGCGGCCCCTCCTTTTTGCCATTCGCCTTTGCCTCCTCTATATCTGCTTTTTCAAGCCGATCCCGTGGCTGCGCGACTCGTTTCTTGAAATGAAGGGGGAGACTTTTTCGTCCGTGATTTACGATTTTCGCTGAGTTTTTCTTCGCCCAGTCCATTTTTCACCTTGCTCGGCCAAGCCGGACTACATCCGCGACCCCGCCCAATCACTCCTCGCGAGCAGGGGCCGATGCATGGGCGCACGTCCTGTCTGGTCCACGGTCGGACAGCCAATTACTCTTGCGCCAACTGCAGGTACCCGCGAGACGCGCCCGGATGAGGTCAGCGGACGCTCCTCTCGGAAATGCAACAAGGGCCTGAGGTCTTAGCCTCAGGGACAAACGTCACAAGGGAGTGCCTAAACCCAATCTTACAGTGCTCAAACCCATTCTTACATCATCAAAAGCTTAAGTCTTGTGACATTCATCTTCCCCGGCTCTGGAGCCACAACCAAAAACAAACCTACAGCAGGAGCTGGATTAAGCATCGACATCTTCGTCAGAACCGTCGGCGTCGCCCCCCTCAAGCACCAGTGCATCATCGATGGCTGGAACGAGCTCTGTCACCAACACATCCACGTGATTGCTCACCCATCCCTCCAAGGGGCCAGCGACCGCCTCAGGCGCAGGCTCCAGCAAGGCCCCGGTCCGTACGAGAGTCAAGGCGGAGCAAGTTGCCAAAGATGCGGGAGACCGCACGCCTAAGGACGTCGTGGCTCTGCTCCTCAACAAGCTACCGAGCCTTCATGACCCCGCCTTCAAGATGCTCCACCACTCTGGTGAAGAACCCGAGATATCCGGCGTCATCATCAACCAGAGGGTCGTCGACCCTCATGTCAAAGAGCTCACCCAGGGCTCGGCCGGCCCGATGCCGCAGGGACTCGAATATCTTCGAGCGGGTGTGGTGCATTCCACGAGCTCGCATGGCCTCCTCGAAGTTCCGGGCCGCGAGGGTGGAAATGTATTCCACTTTCTTGTGAAAGCAGGACAGTTCCACCCTGACAGTGGCGCGAGCCTTCTCCGACGCCCGCTCAATGCGCTCCGCCGCAACACAGGCCTCCTTCGACACCTGCTCACGACGCTCGGCCTCCCTGGCAGCCTTCTTCACGACGTCCTCGCGATCATCAAGGTTGCCCTCGGCTTCGACTACCTAGCACTCCATCGTCTCCGAGCGTTCGCGCTCCATGTTCAGCTCCATCGCCTCGAGTGCTAGCGCCTCCTCTCGCGCCGAGAGGCCCCCGGGCTGTCATCATCGGCCATAGGTGCGACGAGGGCAACCCTTCGTGCGCGAACCTGATGCTCGTGCGCTGCGTTCGAGGCTTCAAGCTCGCGCTCATGCTCCTCAGCTGCTGCACAGCGGCGGTCGGCGTCTCGGGCCTCTTCCAGGGCGCGGTCACAAGCCTCTTGAGCCGCGGCGGCGGACGCTTCCGCCTTCTTTAGGGTGGTTTCATGTTGCAACTGGCTCAGGTTAACGGCGGTCCTCAACCGGCGCCAGCCCTTCGCCAGAACCAGACCCTCGGCCTCGACGCGCCTATCCACTTCAGCAACCTCGACCTCGAGGCGCTTCAGGGCGTCTGACGCCTCCCGCACAAGATCATGATGAACTGCGCTCCTGCGCAGCGCAAGTTTCAGGAGGCGACTGGGCTCGTCCACGACATCCGCGCTGCCCAAAGGGGATTCCCTTTCTCCCTCTCCTTCAGCATGCGCCTCGGGGTTAACCCCAGTAGTGCGCACTGCCTCCGGCGCGAGGGGCAGGCGTGGTCCTGATGGGCGGTTAGCCATCAGGTCCGCCTCAAGAGCTTGCTGATCCATGGTGAAGACAAGCCCCCGGGCACGGGACGGGCCCCCGACGCACCAAGAGCTGCCTTGCCCCAGAAGCCCTCGGGGACTGGGAGCATGACCTATGTAATAGGTTCCGGGCGCGGCCCCGAGAACCCGCGCGAGGCCTTCCAAAGACCAAGCATGGTCCGGAGGAGGGACGCAGGCAGAAGCTTCTGCGAGCCTCGCCGAGCGGCTCGAGAGTGAGCCAGAGGAAACCCTGGAGAGCAAGGGGTCAAGAGAACCATATTGGGAAGGACAGGAAGAGCTGAGGGACACACACTTGCCCGGCACAGTCAGTTTCGTCCTCTTCAGATCCCTCGGGGCAGGGCCGTAACTGCCCCTCAACCTCCGCATCTTGCCTACCGCAGCGAAGGACGACATGAGGCCGCTTGAGGCAGATGCGCCTAGGCTCGGGCCAGGGCCGCGGCGGACGCCCGCGGCTGGCGCTCCATTCCCCGATGCGACATCCTCTAGACTCGCCTCGACCGGAGACTGTTGTGCCTCCCCTTCAGTCACCTCAGGAGCCACCGGCGCCTCGGTACCTTCCGCCACCTCCGTCGACACTGGCGCCCGTGCTTCATCCGCTTGCTCCGGGGGCGGAGTGGACCCTAGACCAGGGTCTCCGCTTGACGCGTCCGCCCCGGAAGGGAAGGTTGGGCTCGCCAGCCCTGGCACCACACCAAGGGATCATCATGAGGATCAGAGGCGCCCCCCGGCAACAGTCCCCATGCATCGAAGCGGGGCATCTTTTCAGTGAAAGCTCTTCCGGCCACAAGAGCCAAGTACAAGGGAGTCGTGGAGACAGGGCGCGCTTCGAGCACTCCACCAACGAGCAGCCGCAGCAACCCCTGGAGCGTCTTAGGGGGGAGATGCTTCCGCTGAAGACGCGCACGATCATCAAGACCTAAAAGGGCCCACATTGGGCGAGAATGGCACTGAAGTGGGGCGACACGGAGGACAAGGAAGTCCCTGACCACCATCGCCAGAGTCAATCCGTTCCTCCTCAGGCTGGCCAGCCGGCGCATAACTAGCTCCGCCCGCGGATCCGAGAGGGCCTCGTGCTCCCAGCCTGAGTTCGGCACCGCCGGCGCGACAGTAAGGTGGAATTGGGCGCTGTACGCAACAGCATCAATGTACACCCACTTCCGGCAAAACCCTGTTGTGGTCGAGTGGAGTGAGAATTCGATTCCGGAGGCAGCAGTCGCCTCCACCACGTGCAGCGATGCGCACCCCGAGCGCTGCCCCCTGTCGACCAGGGAGAGGGCGAAGAAGTGGCGAAGCAGGGCCACAGACGGGGAAACACCGACGAAAGCTTCGCACAGAAACGCAAAGCCGGAGAGGAGGATGATGGACCCAGGGTCCAAGTGCAGCGCCCGAATCCGGTAATGCGTGAGCACTGCGTAGAAGAAGGCGGAAAAAGGGGGAGGAGACCCCCGAAGATGGCATGGAGATGGAGCTGGATGTCATTGGCGCCTAGCTCCGCCGTCGGCCAGGAGGCAAGCCAGACCCTAGTCGGCCCCCACTCATTAGATGTGTCGGCCAAGGCGCGACGCACCTTGTCCAGACCCTCATGGTTCACCACGGGGGAGCGACCCAGCGCCGGCTCGAGCACCGGCGGCGGCATGGCAGACTCGCTGTACCCCCTCTTCTTCGCCCTGCGCGGCATGGCGGTAGAGAAGGCAAGTAAAGGGAGAAAGCGATTGAAGGGAAGGAAAGCAGGGGAGGCAGCAAGAAGTCCGCCTATCGGTTGTGCGATTGGCAAAACGCATGACTGCCAAGACTGCGTGGGAAGCGGAGTCGCCCACGTCCCATCCGACCATCGCACGCCAGCCTGGACCGCAGCCTTTGGGGGGCCGCCGCGCTTCATCCTCGACTAAGGCTTCGCCTCGAAGCCAACTCCGCGCGCGCCTTGGGCCCGGGGGCTACTGTCGGCGTCCTGGGAACCAGGGTACCTAGACTTGCCTGTCTGCGGGCCGCAACGCGCTTCTGCCACGGCCTGGTACGGCCCGGCTGATCGACCAACTCTCAAGACCCTAGCGAGGGGACTAGACCTCGTGAGGAGAACGACGTCAAGACCCCATCGGGAGCGGCCTCGGTTAGGTTGCCCCGGAGGGGCGGAGAATCCAAGGCCAAGCCTGCCTCAGGAGGAGGCAGTGACGTAGGCAGTGACGCACCGCGCCAACGGGTGCCAGCGCCCGTTAGCGGCGCAGATGCCATTTTGGTGCAAGGGGGACAGCGTAGGCGCATGTTCCCGAGGAGCAGGGCAAAGGTTTCCCCATTGGCGCAACAAGACCGAAGACTGCAAGGACGACAAGGAGGATGTCACCACCGAGCCCACCACCGCGTCATCGCCTGATCCTTTTGCAGGCGAAGACTGCTTTTGTCAGGATAGGAACGTCCTTGTGTTCCCGCTCAAAATGGTCGTTGTGGGATCCTTTCTTGCCTAAACATTTCGGGGGAAGAGGACGCTAGCCGCCTATATAAGTAGCTAGGATCCCCACTATGAAGAGGGAGAGAGGATCAGATCCTTAAACTCTGCCCTCGCACATAGGAGCAAGAACTCTTGCCTCCTGACCCTCCTGAGCTCTCCTCGTGAGCTCAGGAACCACTGTACTAGTCCATATTCAAGCCCTCCTGGGGCCAATCCACCAAAGCAGGAAGTAGGGTTTTACACCACAAGGTGGCCTGAACCTGGGTAAACTCTTGTGTGCTTTACTTGTTGTTCGCTTGAATCTTTTCACTGGACGAGATCGAGACGCTAGGTAGACGTGAGTGGGAGAGATCTTCGTTCACGCCCCTATGTTCGAACTTCTTGGGTTTGCGGAGCCCGTAATCCGACACTGAACACGCAAGATCTATATAGGAGAAGCATAGCAACGAACGGGAGAGTGTGTCCACGTACCCTCGTAGACCGAAAGCAGAAGCGTTTAGTAAGGCGGTTGATGTAGTCAAACGTCTTCGTGATCCAACCGATCAAGCACCGAACGCACGACACCTCCGCGATGTGCACACGTTCAGCTCATTGACGTCCCTCGAACTCTTGATCCAGTTGAGCCCGAGGGAGAGTTTTGTCTGTACGACGGCGTGGTGACGGTGTTGATGAAGTTACCGATGCAGGGCTTCGTCTAAGCTCCGCGACAATATGACCGAGGTGTGTAACAGTGGAGGGGGGCACCACACACGGATAAGAAATCAACTTGTGTATTCTAGGGTGCCCCCTGCCCCCATATATAAAGCAGCAAGGGAGAGGCCGGCCGGCCCTATAGGGCGCGCCCAAAGGGGGAGCAATCCTACTCCTACTAGGAGTAGGAACCCCCCCCTTTCCTAGTCTAACTTGGAGAAGAAGGAAAGGAGGGAGAGAACAAAAGGAAGGCGGGGGCGACACACCTCCCCCTAGTCCAATTTGGACTAGGCCATGGGGGGTGTGCGGCCTACCCTTGGCAGCCTCCCTCTCTCTCCCCTAAAGCCCATTACTTCTCCGGTGGTTCCGATAACCCTTCCGGCACTTCGATAATTATCAGGTGACCCCCAGAACTCATCCGGTGTCCGAATAATATCGTCCAATATATAATTCTTTATGTCCCGACCATTCCGAGACTCCTCGTCATGTCTGTCATCTCATCCAGGACTCCGAACAACCTTCGGTACATCAAAACACATAAACTCATAATACCAATCGTCATCGAACGTTAAGCGTGCAGACCATACGGGTTCGAGAATTATGTAGACATGATCGAGACTCATGTCCGGCCAATAACCAATAGCGGAACCTGGATGCTCATATTGGTTCCTACATATTCTACGAAGATCTTTATCGGTCAACCGCATAACATACGTTGTTCCCTTTGCCATCGGTATGTTACTTGCCTGAGATTTGATCGTCGGTATCATCATATCTAGTTCAATCTCGTCATCGGCAAGTCTCTTTACTCGTTCCGTAATACATCATCTCATGACTAACTCATTAGTCGTTTGCTTGCAAGGCTTATTATGATGTGTATTACCGAGAGGTTCCAGAGATACCTCTCTGACACTCGGAGTGACAAATCCTATTATCGATCTATGCCAATACCACAAACACCTTCGAGACACCTGTAGAGCATTTTTATAATCACCCAGTTACGTTGTGACATTTGATAGCACACAAGGTGTTCCTCCGGTATTCGGGAGTTGCGTAATCTCATAGTCATAGGAACATCTATAAGTCATGAGGAAAGCAATAGCAGTAAAACTAAACGATCATAGTGCTAAGCTAACGGATGGGTCTAGTCCATCAGATCATTCTCCTAATGATGTGATCCCGTTGATCAAATGACAACACATGTATGTGGTTAGGAAACTCAACCATCTTTGATTAACGAGCTAGTCAAGTAGAGGCATACAAGGGACACTCTGTTTTGTCTATGTATTCACACATGTATCAAGTTTCCGGTTAATACAATTCTAGCATGAATAATAGACATTTATCATGATATAAGGAAATATTAATAACAACTTTATTATTGCCTCTAGGGAATATTTCCTTTGGTTCCATCCAGGTAGTGGTGGCTCTGGGTTCCCAATGGCCCCCCAAGTGATTCTTTGTGGCTGAGCGACATGGCAGGTTGAGATACCCAGTAGAGAGGTGGCCTATTTCCTGGTCGTTGTCCACGGTTATTTCATAATAACACACTTAATGAGTTTCGATATTTGATCCAAGTCTAGCCACTGGCTTATACGCACTAACCAGCTATGTGGGAACAATTATGGGCAGTCGACATCGTGGTATCACCTGAAGCCTTCTTGACGTCAGCGACTGAGTGGCGCGTGCCGGGTTGGACCGCGTAACGTAGCTTCCTTTGTAATGGAGGTTGCTAGATCTGCTCACCGGCCGCCCACGCAACATGAAGGTGTGCAATGCGCGATGGGCCCAGACCCCTGCGCGCTCAGGATTTAGACTAGTGTGTTGACCTCTCTGTTGTGCCTAGGTAGGACTATGACGTGTTGATCTTCCAAGGCCGGCCATGACCCAGGAAAGTGTATCCGGCCAGAGGAATTGAGCGTGTTGGCTAATGTGGTGCACACTTGCACAAAACTTTATCTATTCGAATAGATGTTTCCCTCGGTAAAAGAACGACCCAGAGTTTTATTCCAACCTCATGACAACTACAATCGGATACTTAATAAAACACACCCTTTCAAGTGCCAGATAAAACCCAGTGATTGCTTTCCCACAGGGCGACGAGGGGAGGATAGACGGATAGGATTATGGTATATGATGTTACTTGGTGAACTTTCCAGCTACTCAAGACGGAGGCTGCCAGAAGCATTGATACTTGTTACTATTCGAGCTACTCTCTTCTACTGCTGCAAGATGGAGGCTGCCAGAAGCGTAGACTTCGATAGGATTGACTATCCCCCTCTTATTTTGGCATTTTGCAGTTCAGTCAACAGAAACTACCCATATCATTGTTACCATTGCATATGTAGTGCAGATCCTTGCTTGCGAGTACTTTGGATGAGCAATCACGGTTGCTTTGCTCCGCCTTTTCCCCCCTTTTCTCTTCTTCTCAGATGATGCAACCAGATGGTGGAGCCTAGGAGCTAGATGCCTTCGCCGACGACTACTAGAACCCTGACAAAGCTTACTAGTACATGAAGTCTGCCGACGACCAGGAGTAGTTTAGGTGGATCCCAGGGAGGAGGCCTTGCCTTTTCAATCTGTATCCCTGTTTGTGCTAGCCATGTTATGGCACCTTGTTTAACTTATGTCTGTACTCAGATATTGTTGCTTCCGCTGACTCATTTATGATCAAGCTTATGTATTCGAGCCCTCGAGGCCCCTGGCTTGTATTTTTTTCGAAATTATCTACTATGGAGCAAAGCCCCACAGTCTGTTATTCCAACCTCAAAGAGAAAGAACAATTATAGTTAGACATATTTACAAAAAGATAGAAAAACCTACGCAAACTTACCTATAATCTAAGGTAGGGAGCTAAACCAAGCCAGAAGAGAGGCCCTGGTTGAACTAGCTAACCTATGAGAAATTAGTGTTACATCATGTACAAAATAACATTTCCACCTAGCAAAAGAGGCCCTGTCTCCTCTAAAAGTTGTGCCATTGCGCAAAATCCAAATATTCCAAGCAGCTGTAAGCTTGACTTCAAGAAGAAAGGGGGTCTGAAGGATCTCCTCAAATGAGAAATACAATGCTGCAAGTCGTCCCTACCAATCCAGTCAATCCCCAGATAGTTCCAGACTCTGTTGCTGAAGGTAGAGTTGAAGAAAAGGTGTAGCATGTCTTCATAAGCCTGAGCAGCACAAATGACACATTGATTGTCATCATCAGGAAGTCTCCAAAGTCTTCTGACAAGCATATCTTTGGTGTTTGGCTTGTAATATGAAGCTTGTATGATCTTTAATTGGTGTTTAGAGTTGTGTTGTGATATCTTCCCGTGAGTCCCTCATCTTGGTTGTACACATTTGTGTGCATGATTAGTGTACAGTCAAATCGGGGGCATCATAAAGCATTAAGCATTGTATGGTGGCTAACTTATGAGTACGAGAATAAGAAGAGTAAACTATTCATAATGGTCACAAACTATTAATGATCAAGAAGTTACCCTAAACTACTTATGAGTCAACTATAACCCCACCACGTTCTCTTCCCGAACTCCCATGGAAAGAGACAATAACGGTTACACGCATGGTTGGATTATTTTATTTCAGGTTTAGTGTCTAGTTCTATACAACCGGATATTATAAATTTCCAAGTCGCCACATATCCGAGGGCACGACTTATGAAACCCTGCAGGGGTGCCCCAAGTGGTCAATTATAAATTACCATACGCATCTGATGGAACATCGTCACACCATGATGACATGATGCTTACGATAAGTAATCCCGGCAGGGAAGGCACTCATCAAAGGAAAAACAATCATAGAGAGACCTCCCAGTGTGCCGCCACCTGATAGAAGCCACGCGTATCTCGTCTTAGGCCATGACTGGATGAACACTAGGTACGGCAGCCGAGGACCCAAGTTAATTGGGTAGCATCACAAGTGGCTCTGTCTTTGGACAAATACTCATGAGGAGTACTGTCCCAGGTTGTTTATTACTTATCCTCGAGTGCTAGCCGGTATATATGCAAGTTTTTAGTTAATATTAGGAAATGGGCCTCTCCAGGAAAACTTTAATCTAAGACGGGTGATCAGGGGTGAGGGAGTCCTGGACTAAGGGGTCCTCGAGGCGCCAACCTATTCCTCATGGGCCGGACTGATGGGTTACTTTGGAGCCAAGCTAGGGAATGGACCCGTGACTGGATAGATGACCTTCGGAGCCTTGGTGTATCCTCCAAGTCAAGATCTATTATGTTTTCCCTTTATCATAACCGGCCATGTGTAACCCTAGCCCTACTCGTGTCCATATAAACCAGAGGCTTTTAGCCTTTGCGGCCCTAGAGCAACACCCATCACCCTATTAGCTTAGGGTTTAGCTCATCTCATATTGTGGTAGATCGACTCTGTAACCATACCATACCATCAATATAATCAAGCAAGATGTAGGGTTTTACCTCCTATAGAGGGCCCGAACCTAGGTAAACACCATGTTCTTCATCCTATGTTCCCCGTCATTCCTAGATTCACAGCTCCGGACCCCTACCTGAGATCCACCGGTTCTAACACCGACATTGGTGCTTTCATTGAGAGTTCCAGTGTTGGATCACCGGAGGGTCGATGGCGCGCCTGATCATCGGAGATGGCGTTAACGCTGGGGACATCTTCGTCCGCGGCCAGCTCTTCACATTCCACATCATCGTGTTGCACGCTAACCTGACGGGTCATCTAGACGAGATCAAAAAATTTGCCCCTGAACACCAGATTAGAATCGGCAACCTGGAGTACGTCGCGGACATTGGAGGCGGTCTAGTCTCCGCCGGGTTTGCAGCCTCGCCCAATACTCCCATGGTCCCCATAGTACCTACTCTGGAGCTTTCTCCCGATACAATCTACGGATCGGCCCCAACCTCTCAGTCGGCCTTGAGCTCGGACATATCCACTCCATCCGGAGATCAGGAATCTCTTTCGGCCGAACTTGGGATACTCACCGCAGATCCTGTTCCAAGCCACAATGGAAGAGTGGTGTTTGAAGGCCAAGAGTCACTCTTGACCGAAGCCTCTCCTCGCATCACAGATCTAGCCTCGAGCCCCAGCATCGGGCCGATGTTTGGAAATCAGGAATTATCCCAAACCGAAATCACTCTCACCAATTTGGCTTTGAGCCCCAATGTGGAGGCAACATCTGAAGACCAGGCATTACCCTCAGTCTCTCCGGCCTATCCGACCATTAATATGGCCTCGGACCTTGAGATGAACTCAGTCCTAGAAGACCAGGATTCAGTCCAGACCCGGACCTGGATCAACCCTCACCCCGCCGCAACAGAAATCGGTCCCGAACGGCCACCACACACCAGCTCGGCGAACCTCACCCTGTTAAACGAAGCAATTGACCAAATCCAGATGATGGCTATATGGGACAACCCATGACCGGCCTGCTTTCAGCAGCGACTCGAGGTGAACTACATGTATTTTTACGACCCACCCACCACCCACCTAGTTGCCACAGTCGAAGACTTAACTGACATGTTGTACTATGCCTCGGAAAATGCCAAATACATGGATGAAGAAAGTGGAGCCACGACTAACGCTGATGTTGCCCCCTGTCACCGGCCGCTGGATGGCCACATCCACTTACGATGTCTACTTGGTGGACACTCCTAAAAGTGATAACGGCATGCCCATAAAGGATAACGGCAAGCCCAATGATGAGCCACCAAAACACCGCAAATAGCACCGCCGCTCCAAGGAACGTTGAAGCCATGCGAGCAACACGTACACTAGAGAGAATGGCACCCCGGACATTGCGGAAAATCTTGACAACCCCGCGGGAAATGAGCATCAACCCGATGGCTACGAGGAGCATGAGGACCTGCTCGATCTTTAGGACCTCAAATATTCCGAAGATAGTAACTACCTCCCCATTTCTGAAGAGAGGTCAGCATAGGTGACAGAGATTTCATCATCCCCGAAGACCCGCTGGATCAAGAGCGGTTCAAATGGTAGCTTACAGCCACTGCACGTAGCCTAAAGAAACATAAGCAAAAAATAAAGGATGAGCAAGACACCCTCAATGATAGGTGGAGAGGGGTAACCTCAATGATAGTGGCATAACCACTCAGCATCACAATATCAAGGTTCTGAGACCAACTGTTAACACAACGAAGCAATAGAAACTGAACTGAGAGTTGAATCCACCATTAACGTGATCCTGATAGATTGAATGATAAGCCTAGTTCTTAATCCCCGTAGAAAAGAAGAAGGTGACTTAGATCATAAGGTCGTAAGGTAAAGGAGTAAAAAGAGCCTTACGTTCCCTTCCACAATCAATTCCCTTATATATAACCAAGAATTTCTAGACTCGACTTCGACCAGTTTGGCTTGGTAATCCTACAGGCAGTCAGGCTCTGATACCAAAGCTGTCAGGACCCCGATCCTATGTCACACCAATCTAGCATGTAACACATCATATCACTTTGCGACCTCATGCATGGTATCCCCACGGGTGCCACCTTACCTGGCCCGGGACCGTTTGCACATTTTGGCTCACGTATATGATAGTGTCGCTAGCATCCATATGACAGGGAACCCGGGCCGACATTACTAGTTATAAACCAAAAGTGGTGCTAAATTACAGGGACATGCATTCATGACCCAACAATTCACGTGTCGGTCAGCAGCGAGTGTTGTTGGGCTGTAGCAAGCTAACAGGACTCCGGTATACACCCCTTGACATTTCCCCATAGGGGATAGACACAGGAGCAAGGAAGGACACATGCCGGTCAATCCATGTGTTCCGGAGCAGTAGCAAGCTACCAAGGCTTAGTGGAAGCACTAGGAGGCATTTCTCCATAATATAGGCTACCAAGGGTAAACAACTAGCTCTCGGATCCCACACATACCAAGCATTTCAATAACATACACACAATATGCTCGATATGTGCAAATACAACATGGCATCACAACAAAACTCTATGAATCAAACTATTTATTCATTATGCTCCGAGGAGCCATCTATTACAAACATGGGTCTCATGACCCAACATACAGAGCATACAAGCAACGGTAGCATAACATGTCTGGGTACAGACAACTACAAATGAAAAAGACCGTGAAGGCTGGCTATCTACAAGAACCACCCGGGGGTACAAGATCGTAGCTGAGGTAACGAGCTAAACGTCGAAGTCCACGCGGAACTACTTGTGAGACTGAAGTCTCCACTACAAAAACATAAACTAAGAAAACATGAGTACAAAGGTACTCAGCAAGACTTACATAAGAACTAGCTATATATGCATTATTATCAACAAAGGGGGTTGTGGGGGTTTAACTGTAGCAAGACAGCTTTGACTCGATGGCTAACCTATACTATGACTGCAAGTAACTCTTCTGAGGTGGCGCACACGAGTCCACATATTCACCATATCAATATACCACTATGGATCTGCTCCCGTCTCCCTACGAGAAGGCCATCCATAGCACTCACGCTTATCTTGCGCATTTTAAAGTATCCACTTCCACTTGTCTATGAACTATATAGGCAACCCAGAAGTCCTTTACCGCGGACACGGCTATTCGAATAGATCATTTATAACCCTGCAGGGGTGTACTTCTTCACACATGTTTCCACCACTTAGCGTCTGCACACGACATGTACTCGGCAGACTTCAAGAGAAAGCCGACGTGGGTGTAGACTACGACCTGACTAACCACACAAGTCCCTAGTCCTGGTTTATCGCTTATTCAGGTTCCATCCGAAGGGTGTCCGGCCAAGGCTTCCACTTACGACCCCAAATGATGTGTGCAGGGTTCCCGAGGCACCAAACCGGTATCCCGGTACACCGTGCCATGTGTCGATGGTCACAGGAGCTACGTCGACGGCGAGCTTGGGCGGCAGCGTGCTACGGTCAGCAAGGGGACGACAACTACATTGAGAAAAAGGAAACGGGGTTAGGGGAGAACGTGCAGGGGCTCATGGTGGGTCGGATTATGTCAAAGGCGAGCTCGGGGAGGCACCAGAGGCCGCAAATCGACGACAACGATCCTCGGCGGCCGACGAGGGGACCAGCGGTGCTGGCGCCGTCCAGGAGCTTCCGGCGTCGTTTGGCTCGGTGAGGAGGAAGTGCTGGTCGAGGCAGAGCTCTTGGATGTCTTGGGGCGTTGTCGAGACGGCGGTGGGCATGGCAACGGTGAGCGGAGGTGACGACGCTTTTCGTTGTGTGGGAGGAAGAGAGCCAGGGGAGGAGACGAGGACGAGGGAGAGTGAGAGGGGGTCAGGGATGTGCGTGGCATCGTCCAGGCACGTCGAGGAGGAGCCAGGCAGGTAGGTAGGGAGGAGGTGGCCGCACGATGGTGCGCGTGCGTTGGGCACGCGCCCGTCCTCCTGGCAAGGAGGAAGACGACAGGAGGAGGTGGCCAGGTGGGCTGGGCCGCCAGTTGGGCTGCACAGGATCTGGGCTAGCCAGGTAAGGCCAGGTTACTCTCTCTCGTTCTTTTATTTTTGTTTTTCTATTTTCTGTAATTGTTTTGGCTTTAATAAAAATGCCAGAGCATTTTTAGAAAATCCTGAAAATATTTGTGGGCTATCTTTGGATTATCTCCAACATCCCTCATTTACTTTCAAGATCATTTGGACATTTAAAATTATTTATAGCATTTAAATGTCCAAGAACAAATAGTGTATGATTCAATTCATTAACCCAAAGTGTCCTAGAAAAGTGTGCACCATTTTTGGCAGAGGTTCTGGACCAAAACAAAAATGATGAACATTTATGAGGGACATTTTGGGTTCATTGAAAAGATTTAACTTTGACCTTAGTTCAATTTCATTTACTACTAGGGTTTATCAGTCCCCATTTCAAAGTTTCATAAAACTTAAACATGATGCAGGGAAGCTTATGCAGTGACAGGCAAGGCCTAAGCTAGGGTTGTGACAACTCACCCCCAGTAAACAAGAATCTCGTACCGAGATTCAAGCGTAGAGTAAGGTGAAGGGGGGACACAAACTAACACAATCTTCACGATCCAGGTTGCACTTCATAAGACCATTGTTCGATCACCATCTTTGTCTCGATGTCTTGCTCTGAGAACTCCAACCAACATGACAATGAGAGGAAAGGGAAAACTCTAAAGGATCGATCTTCTTGAAGATCGAACAACTCAGGATCAACTTATGGAGTGAGACATTGAAACATCTCTCGAGCTGAGACACGAAACATACATCCATAGGGATGGAGTGAAACAAATGACGAAGATTCACTAGGTAGGCAACAATTCCACACTTAAGAAGGTGGTGAACGGTTATCAAGGTAGCGAGGAGTTGAGTTCCCATGATACCATAACGAGACATCTTAGAGGAGGTGACTCATAGAATTATTACCTTAAGTGGCAAAAAGAATTACTTTTGATACATAGTTCATTGAATCTCTTCATACCAGCCTGAGGCAATTCACCAGCAATCATTTGGCGCAGTGCGAAGGAATAGCTTAACCGGACTAGAATGGATGATGCGGACTACCTTGTTGAAGACAACGTAAGGGATGATTTGCTTATCATCGAAAATAGATGGAACCCATGGTAGGACCACTTTTGAAGACGATCCTGAATAAGAACCACAGGAAGGGTTGACCATAGTGAGATGGCTCATTGGCGGTGCAAGCTGGGAACAAAATGGAAATGCAATGAATGTTTCAACCATCATATCTGCCTGAGATTCAGATCTAGTTAGTAACATGATACTTCAGACGTCATGTCTGGAAAAGGATAAGTAGCAACATAATTCGATGAGATGATGTTTGCGAGATTCTCGGGAAATGAACTATGATAGCAAGCTCCAAAACATGAGTTGGTTATGCTACACACATGTGAACACGTTGTCCGATACAAGCATGACCACATAGTAGTCTTATAATAAAACAGTACCGACTTTAGGTTGGGAACCATCATCACGGATAAAGAAGTCCTTGCATAAGTCATATGATTAGCTCTTATGAAGGAACTTCTTCTCCTTAAACAAATCAATCAGTGGCTTCGTGTGCTAGGGATACACATAGAATGAAGGTTGCAAGTCTCCATACCACAGAATACTTCGCACATATGCATGATTGACTTGGGATGATTCTAGAGGAAGCAAAAACAAGCTTTCTCGAGTTCAAGGCGGAAACTTGCATCAAATGCACATGAATTAGAGGAATTCTCACTTGTTTCATCGGCACATATGCTCCATGCATGGAACATGAAGGTAGTGCTTATAGAAGTTTCCAATACTAGTTCAATGTTCAACATAACCATGGAGAAACTAAGGATGTTGTCCATGGACTCAACAACAATTCATCCACGTTTCCATAGAAATGGAATTCCATAAATATGTGAATAAGGTGATAGCATTGGTCAGACCCAGAAGATATAATGGTGTATGCCCGAGGAAAACAACCATGAGTAAGACAACATTACGAACATCGTTGGTTCTGATTTCATTTGATGATAGCCCATAATCAAATCAAAGATTGGATAAGGTGATAGGTCCATTAACTAATCACGAGTGTCAATCGATGAAAATATCATCTTTCATCAACACACATACATGATATCCCCTAAAATGAACTACATCGAACAAGCTTTTATCTTCCAACTCTCAAGTTGTTGATTAGCTTCACCAACTAGCTCAGGGGTATGCAACACAGATTCTTGGAGAAGGGGTGGTTACAGGAAACCAACTTGATCTCGAGCTCAACATAATAGTCAGGGGACAATCTGGCGATACCTCTGGGAAGATATCCGGAAAATCATGAACCACCGATAAGTTACTAAGCTCGGGAACAATCTTGCTTTTCAGGGCAAGATGATGTGATCAACTAAGCAAGGATTGACACAATCCTAACCCTTGATAGAGGAGTGCACCAGAAATAAGGACTAGGTAGCACAATCAGTCTTAGAATGATAATTCAATAACCAACACGCTAAGAACGAAATTATTGTCCCTTAAGTACCAAGCAACAGAGTTGCTAGGAGTATTGATTTCAAACATCACGATTCACTTGTCGGCATTCCGGTTACAATAACACGAGAGCTAAGGAATGAATAAGGATGGAGAGAAGTATCACTATGTCAAGAATTCATAAGAGCTGGTAAAATTCTCATGAAAATCCTGCCATAAAGGGGGTAATACTCTAGGGTAGAACAAAATCAAAAACTGGATTGGCATTTTGATTTGCGGGTTACAACTGCTTTGACCCAATCATGCAAATGGATAAGGTATTGGAGTTTGTTTCTCCTAGTCATTCCGAGATAGAACGGCTTAACGAACCACAGGAATAAAGGGGCATCAATGAACACAAATGCATGACTACTCATGTCTATCAACCTATAGACGAGGGCCTGAATATAGCTACAAAGGAAACAACTCAAAAGAACACATGATTTTCTGGGTCGTGAATGCATGGATTAGCATGTCGAACAAGTTCAACATATTTCTTCCGGATAACCCATGCAGAAGAGGAAGGACTGGCAGATTCACAATGTAGAATGGATAACTCATCAAGGGTACTCTTATTGTGATCTTTTGGTTCAAAAGAACTTCTACCAAGGATGGTTTATGGTATTTGGAGGAATGATATACCATGGACCTCGATGACTATCACAAAGGTTACTAATATCCTAAAGGAACGAGCAAACACTATCAAGACGAGGTAAGTAGAGTGGATCTTGGGTTCAAGAACCCAGGAATAGAATGCCTACTAACTAAATGACATCACATAATGCTTTCGAGAATAATGGCCAGAATCATCACACCGGGGATATAAAGCATTGCTAGATTGCTAGGTGATTCTCTAAGACACCTAGGGTCATAATAATAGCTCCAACATATATGTTGAGGCAATGAAGTACCTCAACTCAGCAATTAGTGTGGTTAATCTGGCCTAAAAGGACATCGGGACACGGAGGAAATATTTTCAAATGCATCAGACTATTTAGAAACCTGGGATGACTCAGACAACATAACGGCAGCAATTGCTCAAAAATATTTGAGACATCCTGAAAAATGGTGGCATAACCACTCAGCATCACAATATCAAGGTTCTGAGACCAACTGTTAACACAGGGAAGCACTAGAAACTCAACTGAGAGTTGAATCCAATATTAACGTGATCCTGATAGATTGAATGATAAGCCTAGTTCTTAATCCCCATTGAAAATAAGAAGGTGACTCAGATCAGAAGGTCATAAGGTAAAGGAGTAAAAAGAGCCTTACGTTCCCTTCCACAATCAATTCCCTTATATATAACTAAGAATTTCTAGACTCGACTACGACCAGTTTGGCTTGGTAATTCTACAGGCAGTCAGGCTCTGATACCAAAGCTGCAGCACCCCGATCCTAAGTCACACCGATCTAGCATGTAACACATCATATCACTTTGCGACCTCAATTACGGTATCCCCACGGGTGCCACCTTACATGGCTCGGGACCGTTTGCGCATTTTGGCTCATGTATATGATAGTGTCGCTAGCATCCATATGACAGAGAAACTGGGCCAACATTACTAGTTATAAACCAAAAGTGGCGCTAAATCACACGGACATGCATACATGACCCAACAATGCACGTGTCGGTCAACAACGAGTGTTGCCGGGCTGTAGCAAGCAAACAGGACTCCGGTATACACCGCGTGACATTTCCCCATAGGGGACAAACACAGGAGCAAGGAAGGACACATGCCGGTCAATCCATGTGTTCTAGAGCAGTAGAAAGCTACCAAGGCTCAGTGGAAGCACTAGGAGGCATTTCCCCATAAGATAGGCTACCAAGGGTAAACAACTAGCTCTCGGATCCCACACATACCAAGCATTTTAATAACATACACACAATATGCTCGGTATGTGAAAATACAACATGGCATCACAACAAAACTCTATGAATCAAAGTATTTATTTATTAGGCTCCGAGGAGCTAGATATTACAAACATGGGTCTCAGGACCCAACATACAGAGCATACAAGCAACGGAAGCATAACATGTCTGGGTACAGACAACTACAAATGAAAAAGGCTGTGAAGCCTGGCTATCTACGAGACCCTCCCAGGGCTACAAGATCCTAGTTGAGGTAACAAGCTAAACGTCAAAGTCCACGCGGAACTACTAGTGAGACTGAAGTCTTCTCTACAAAAACATAAATTAAGCAAACGTGAGGGTAAAGGTACTCAGCAAGACCTACACCAGAACTAGCTATATATGCATTATTATCAACAAAGGGGGTTGTGGGGGTTTAACTGCAGCAAGCCAGTTTGACTCGGTGGCTAACCTATACTATGACTGCAAGTAACTCTTTTGAGGTGGCGCACACGAGTCCACATATTCACCATATCAATACACCACTATGGATCCGCTCCCGTCTACCTACGAGAAGGCCATCCATACCACTCACAGTTATCTTGCACATTTTAAAGTATACACTTTCACTTGTCTATGAACTGTATAGGCAACCCAGAAGTCCATAACCGCGGACACGGCTATTCGAATAGATCATTTATAACCCTGCAGGGGTGTACTTCTTCACACATGTTTCCACCACTTAGCGTCTGCACATGACATGTGCTCGGCAGACTTCAAGTGCAAGCCGACATGGTTGTAGGCCACAACCTGACTAACCACACATGTCCCTAGTATAGGTTTATTACCTATTTAGGTTCCATCCGAAGGGAGTCCGGCCGAGGTTTCCACTTACGGCCCCGAAGGATGTGTGCAGGGTTCCCGAGGCACCAAACGGGCGTCCCGGTACACCGTGCCACGTGCCTACCACATCACCGCCCACCCCTCGGGTCAACGCTGCGCATGGCCTCCAGCATACTACAAACACCAGAAACTACTTGCAACTCCTGGATAGAGGACAAGGGGCGTTAATAAGTCGAGCGGGGTCATATTTCAGGGCCCAACGTGTGGTAGTAGCTATTCATGGATCACAAACACAGAACTCAGTTCCTGAGGACGGCTTCAATGAGACAACCCACCATGTACACCTACATGGCCTCTTACCGCTACCTTTACCAAATCATGTTCACACACTTAGCTCTCAACAGTAAGACATGTTCACCACATTCCGATTCATCCCCGATGAATCAGACCTGACTCAACTCTAAGCAATAGCAGGCATGACAAAAAGCATGAATGAGTAGGCACATCAGGGTTCAAACAACTCCTACTCATGCTAGTGGGTTTCATCTATTTACTGTGGCAATGACATGTCATGTAGAGGAAAGGGGTTCAACTACTGCAGCATGTAACAGTTGAATCGTTGTTGTCCTAATGCAGTAAAAGAGACCAGAAGTGAGGCAGTGGGATTGTATCCGAATGAACAAGGGGGTTTGCTTGCCTGGCACTTCTAAAGATAGTAATACTCGTCGTCGGTGTCATCGAACTCATCGTCAGAGCTACGTCCACTGAGAGGGGACAATACCGGCCAACGGAGAAGGAACACAATCAATGCAATGCAACAATATGATGCATGATCATGACATGTCAATATGATGTTGATTGAGCTAATGCAACTAGCAACCATTTAAATGAAGTTGGTTTGAACTCTTGGTTCAAATTCAAACTCCATATAAGACATTTTCAAATGCCATTTAATCAAATTGTCATATACAGCAACCTTAAGTTGTTCAAACATGCATGACAATGCCATAAACAGATTCCTCATATTTATCTGATAATTTTTCACATATAAATTATTTTCATTGGATTTATAGATTATTTTCTATTATTTTTAGAAGTTTTAGCTATTTTCTGAAATAAATAAATCATTTCTGATTTATTTAAAATTCCAGAAAGGCTTTATGACGTTAGAGCGACATCATCTCTACATCCGCAAGTCAAAGGCGCTAGCTCAGGTCAAACCTGGCGGCTGGGATCCACATGTCAGTGGCACAGCCAGTTAATAAAGACTGTTAGTGCTAATTAGCTAAATAACTTAATTAACCCAGAGGCTGGGCCCACAGGTCAGTGACTAACCTAACTAACTGGGTTAATTAGCATTTAACTTAACTAACCTAGGTTAATTAGTGGGGAGGGCCCAAACATCAGTGACCCAGGGTGGTCAAACCCTTGTCAAACGGGGTCAAACACACCAGCGGCTTGAGGCCGACGAGGCCAGACGCGGCGGCGAGCTGCAGGATTCCTTCTCCGGCAACTAAATGGCCAGCGGAGGGCATCTACGTGATGCAGACGCTCGTCTACATCGAGTGGTGGCGGTGGTTGGGCCTAGGGTGGCCGGAGTCGTCGCCGTCATGCTCGTTTGCGGTCGCCGGAGTTCAGGCGACCACGGGTTTGTTGATGCGGCATGCAAACAGGCGGGGTTTTGTGCTAGTGAGGCTCTACGGAATGCTACGTGTGCGTTGGGATCGTCGGGGTGACCAAATGGTCACCGGAGCTACGTCGACGGCGAGCTCGGGCGGCGGCGTGCTACGATCAGCAAGGGGGCGACGACTACGGCGAGAAAAAGGCAACGAGGTTAGGGGAGAACATGCAGGGGCTCACGAAGGGTCGGATGATGTAGACGGCGAGCTTGGGGAGGCACAGGAAGCGGCAAATCGATGACGATGGTCCTCGGCAGCCGACGAGGGGAACGGCGGTGCTGGCGCCATCCAGGGGCTTCCGGCATCGTTTGGCTTGGTGAGGAGGAAGAGGTGGTCGCTGCGCAGCTCTTGGACGTCTCGGGGCGTCATCGGGATGGCGGTGGGCGCGACAACGGTGAGCGGAGGCGACAGCGCGCTCGATTGCGTGGGAGGAAGAGAGCTAGGGGAGGAGACATGGACGAGGGAGAGTGAGAGGGGGTCAAGGGTGTGTGTGGCGTCGTCCGGGCGCGTCGAGGAGGAGCCAGGCGGGCAGGGAGGGGGGAGGTGGCCGCACAGCGGTCCGCGTGCGTCGGGCACGCGCCGGTCCTCCTGGCAAGGAGGAAGACGACAGGAGGGGGTGGCCAGGTGGGCTGGGCCGCCAGGTGGGTTGCACAGGATCTGGGCCAGCCTGGTAAGGCTAGGTAACTCTCTCTCTCTCTCTCTCTCTCTCTCTCTTTTATTTCTGTTTTTTTATTTTCAGTAATTGTTTCGGCTTTAATAAAAATGCCAAAGCATTTTTCAAAAATCATGAAAATATTTGTGGGCTCTGTTTGGATTATTTCCAATAGCCCTCATTTAATTTCAAGATCATTTGGACATTTTAAATTATTTATAGCATTTAAATGTCCAAGAACTAATAGTGTATGATTTAATTCAATAACCTAGAGTGTCCTAGAAAAGTGTGCACCATTTTTGGCAGAGGTTCTGGACCAAAACAAAAATGATGAACATTTATGAGGGGCATTTTGGGTTCATTCAAAAGATTTAACTTTGACCTTAGTTGAATTTCATTTGTCGATAGGGTTTATGAGTCCCCATTTCAAAGTTTCATAAAACTTAAACATGATGCAGGGAAGCTTATGCAGTGACAGGAAAGGCCTAAGCTAGGGTAAGCTAGGGTTCTGACAACATACCAAAAGGTACCCTAAGCAGAGATTGCTGCCACATTTTGACAACGAGGCCCTAGAGCCAGCACCTCCAAGGTACACACAAACAGACCACCCGGACCACCCCCTCGAGGACGGGACATGACAGCTGAGAAAGCCGAACAGCCTCCTGAAGTCCGGGTCATGGAAAAAGCCTTCTAAAGGCAACCAGGATGGACCAACCAAGTGGGATGCAATCTTGGACATGCCCTACCAGATCCATGGCACCCCTGAGAAGCCCGCTCATCACACCAACCATAACTGTTGGGGCAATAAAACAAGTTGGCAAACTCACAGCCGAGGACTCTGGCAAAAGCGCTCGTAGCGAGGGCAACGGGGAACCTCGCAGGCTGAATAGTGGAGGAGAAAGACCTTTCCTTCTCATAGTCAAAATTGTGAATATGATCTACACCACTCATATACCAAGAAGGGAGAGGAAACATGCGCTATGAGATGTTTACGCCATCGAGCCCGTAGCTCCAAAATTTAACCCATGGTCGGCTTATCCGATCACCTTCGCCCGCAGGGACCATCCGACCTGTTCTGTCACGGAGGATCGACGGCCCTAGTGCTCGACCCCACTGTTGATGGATTTCACCTCACGAGAGTCCTTATGGATGGAGGCAGTAGCCTAAATCTCATCTATACAGATAGGGTGAGCAAAATGGGGATCGATCTGTGAAGGATCAAACCCAGTAACACCACCTTCAAGGGGGTTATTCCGGGATTAGAGGCCCGCTACTTAGGCATGGTGACCCTAGAAGTCGTATTCGGCTCACCAAACAACTTCCACAGCGAAGACTTGATCTTCAATATTGCCCCTTTTGGCTACCATGCCCTCCTCGGTCGGACGGTGTTCTCTAAATTCAATGCCGTTCCGCACTATGCATACCTCAAGCTAAAGATGCCCGGTCCCTCGGGTGTTATAACAATCAATGGCAATACAGAGCGTTCACTCTGGGTCAAGAAATAGACCGTAGCCATGTCAGCCGAAGACCAAGCCGGCGCCATAGGGCCTAGTTACCCGCCCACCGTAAAGGCTAGAGATACAAGGAAATGGGCACGAGCTCGCTCCCCGTCATGGGAACTCGCATGTGTTCACCGCAAATAGGGACACACGCCCCATGGCACACCGACCGCAGTCGCGCTCTACATGCCTCGTGCCTCGTCGGCACAAATTCACGCTCAAGATACCATGGGCAGCCGTGGGGCCAACATCAAACAACAACACCATGTGTTCGGCTTAACCAAACTATGGAATTACCACATCCTCGGACAACAATGGGTACGACTCCGGATTGGTCAAGCATCAAGCTGTGACAACACGGCTACCTCTCAAGGTTCCTACTAAATGGCCCCCCTCGCCGACATACGCTTCTCTAGACGGAAGTCCCCCTACCTAGCAGAAGCAAAGGCACATACGTGCAGCAAGATACAGGTTGAGGCTTCGACCCACACATCAATGCCCTACGTAAACATTTCTTGTGTAAAAGATTTTCTTTATACTTGTAATAAATGCCTCGTCTGTTTGAATTGTATGGATAGAATTCATGAGCTTATGGAAAATAAGATCACCTTTTATGGTATTCGGGCATTTGTTTTGTCTTGCCCCTCTTTTTCATTTCCCGCTCTTTGAACGGCTTGGCACGCACACATTGTGCCACAAAATACAAATTGGTTAATTAACCAAGGGATCAATCTTGTTATCAGCCCTACGTCTCAAGTAAGGAACCAATTCCACTGTGTGTTCGGCATCTCAAATATTGCGCTATATGAATTACTTCTAAACTATGTCTTGGGTCAATAGTTGGGTTGCCTGGCTCATGTTCTCACCTGCTTACGTTACGCCCATTCGGCTAAGAAGGTAAAGGGAGAACCCATGCGATTGTACTTCTGGCTAGCTCAGTCAAGAACCTCAGGGGAGAAAGCCGAAAACTTACTGTCATAGTAGGCGTGAAGTGGTCAGCGATCTGATGACAAGTGTTAAACTCACGGATCGATGGTGATTCCTCCTTGTGATACGAAAGGTTCTTCTAGCACAAACCACGTGATTACAAATGCATGCCTCGGCTTCACCGCATATGACAAAACACTGGGGCTAGTCATCCACTCCCGCAGTCAAGCTCCTATGGCTAAGTGAAAGTAATAAAACCACATACTCCGATTGCCTAGTCTCTCTCATGCACTACCGCCTTCGGGCACCGAGACGTCAGCCAAGGGTAACAGTGCGGGGACGAAATACCCCTCGTAATATTAGCGTGGGTGCTGAAGCCAACGACTGGTAACTTTTACAATAACAATGGCCGCACAGGAGTCAAAATAAAATCAGCATAGTATAAAACATACAAACTGTCCACATTATAAAGCAACAGGTCCAGTTATCAGCATAGTATAAAGTAGCTGCTCCAAATAGGCTCTGTGGGCCATAGCCGGACACAAATGTCCTTCATGTCCGGCCTGGAAATCCAATGCAACTCCATGAGCTGCTTCATCTGGTTGATGAGGAGGGGAGGATGTTCGGGCGCTTGGAACTGTGCCCAGAAAATTCATTGTTCGACATTCTCCTCCCACGTGTCGTAGTGCTCCCCCGCATCTACCGCACTCCTCGGAAGCTCGGCGAAAATGCATGCGGAGCGCTAGAACCACGTCAGCAATGCGAACATGTTGCCGCAAAATACATTTTCTAGTAAGTATTACTTACCGTTCGTGATCTGCCTCACTTGACGGAGCTCCTCTCAGGCACCGCGCACTTCTGTTCTTATCCCCCGGAGCTCTTGTTCCACTTTGGATAGGTCGGAAGACTGCTCTTTCTGTTTCTGCTTAAGGTTCTCAAGTATCGTGATGGCATCCTTGAGCTCTTGTTTCACTTTGGCCACTCGAGCCTCATGCTTCTCACTGACGGTCGTTGTCGCTTCGAGTTCAGCTGCTGCCTTTTTGGCCGCCGCTTTATGTTTGGCAGTCTCGGCCTTGGCCTTCTTTAGCGCGGCCTTGAGGTTTCCGACCTCCATGATGGCTGTTGTCATTGTTAACACACCTTAGGTCCGCTATACAACCCCGAACATAGCTGTCCGACAATATTGAATACAAACCTTAATCGGGGCCTACCTTGCGCCTCGCTTGTTGACAAGGTCAACTCGGTATCGGAGCATTTGAGCTTCCGATCCATCTCCTCCAGCACCGCGGAATTAGCAACCGCCGCCAAGGATGATGCCTGCAGAATCAAATTAATTATGATGCTTCAACTACTAACATGCTGATGTTGGATCCTCTGTAAGGATTTTGCAATGCTCACAGAGTCTTGGGCGCTGTTTTGCACAAGGCTTGTCCAACTTTGGCTAAAAAGATGAATCCGCTCTGCGGGGAAATAGAATTACTTGACTCATCTCAAAGCCTATTAGAAGACCTTGAACAACATTGTTCATTCCGGTGTTGACGGGCGGAACACCTTGCAAAACTACAATCATAAGGGCGTGGTGTTCGGCAACAATGAGGGAGCTGTTCACCAACTCCTCCATCGCCTCTGGCCAGCCTTCCATTGTCCGATTGTTGCTGTTTGACGCGGGCAGTGTGGCCCTGGCCCCCCTCGGCTGACGGTCGGATCGGCACCTCCGAGGGCCTTGGGGGCTCCGGTGCGGCTGGTTGGGAGGGCTCAGACGGTCCGAACTCTCCCCCGTTGTTCACCACGAGGGATGCATAGTCCTTGTCATCGATGACTCAGGCATTGGCCTCGTCCATGGTCTCGTTGTCACCCTTCCCCTTGCTCAAACGAGAAGGGTTCCATTGGGACAACACTCGCTGGGCTCTGCAAGAACTGGGGGAGGTGCGGAGCGCGGCGCTGATTCGCTGTCCTCCAGATCGGCGGGCGGAGCAATCCCCTCCGAGGTCAGCTCGGTTGGGAGATCACGCGGTGGGCTATAATGCCACGTGCTCAGCAACCATCGGTAAAGGATGTATAAAATGAAGAAAAAAAAATGCAAGGTTCATACCTTGCGGCTGTGGGCTTGACCCCGGGTTTAGCTCATCTAATCACGTGGTAGATCGACTCTGTAACCATACCATACCATCAATATAATTAAAGAGGACGTAGTGTTTTACCTCCTAGAGAGGGCCCGAACCTGGGTAAACACCGTGTTCTTCCTCCTCTGTTCCCCATCGCTCCTAGATCCACATCTCTAGACCCCCTACCCGGGATCCACCGGTTCGAACACCGACAAGGGGGTCCCCATAAAACACACAGAAGTTAGGAGCGCTCTTCAAGGAACATACCACCGGTATGACGGAAATTAAGGCGTAATGAGTGGAACAAAATACCAGGAAAAAGGCTGACCCATCCACACATTACCAAATATAGCAAACATGCCTGTCTGTTGCAACGGGAGACAAAAAAATTACACGCTAGCCAAATAAATATGACTCAATACCCTTGCATATGAGTGTCCTCTATATTGACACGATGACTCTCAATGTTTTGCCACTTATCTTTCTTCTCATTCTCGCTGATGATTGATGTGATGTCCATGTGATCGCAATGCATTCCACGTGGTAAATCCGAAGGCAATGAGCTTGGCACTGCACAACACACTTGGCATTGTCTCGCGCAAAGGAATGTTTAAAACTTTTAAAATAAATCACAACGACTATGAACTACTCCCAGCGCCTAGATATATAAAGAGTTTACAAAAACTAAACAAATCCTAGACATAAATACTTCTGAATCGGCAAACATTTTTCCGAATCGACAATCTCTTTTAAAAAATTGGGCACTTTCTTTAAATTCATGAATATTTTTTAGACGAACATTTATTGAAATGCATGAATAGTTTTCGAATTCATGAACATTTTTTGACTCAGCAAATATTTTTTGAATCAATGAACTTTTCTAAATTTAGAACTTGACAAAAAATGTTTCTTTAATATTTCTAAAATTTCATGGCCTTTTTTTCAGATTCACTAATATGTTTTGAATACACGAACATTTTTTCAAAATCATGAACTATTATTTTCCGATCTTTTTTCCAAATCATGAATCTTAATAATTGTGAACAGTTTTATAAATCAACAACATCTTTTTGAAATTTGTAAATCTCACATAAATTTAATGAACCAAAAAAGAAAAGGCAGAAATAAGTAAAGCAAAGACAAAAAGTAAAATGAAAAAGTGGGTGTCATGCCCTGCGGGCTAGCCCATGAGTATGTAAGAGGGGGGAGGAGGTGCGTGAGTAAAAAGGAGAGGGAAAAAATAGTAGACCTAGGGTTTGAATCCTGGTCTCCCGGTTTGAAAAGTTAGGCTGTAACCACCTCGCTTCTATCGTGTGGATGATTTATGCAGGGTACGATAGCTATAAAAATACTGAGTACGACGGTAACTTTGAGAAAAAAATTGACCGTGTTTACTTGACTTATGGGTGGCATAGCAGGTAATTTATAGCAATTTTGGGGGCATTTTTTTTGACGGACGGGCAGAAGCATTAGCCTCTTTATTATTAGGTAGAGATATATATATATATGCGTTGATTAAATAAGAGATATTGTGATATCCCATGATATCCATGTCCGAACATGGAACAACCTGCAACTGCACCTGCAATTAGAAACGATGTAATAGGGGCTGAGCAAAGCGGTAACATAGCCATACAACGGTTTGCTGGAATGGTGAAAGGTTAGAGGCTGTTTCATGGAATTTGGGAGGCTGACAAATAAGTGGTAGGTAGCAGGACATAGCGATATCAAAGATAATATTGATATCCGAGGTAATGGTCATCTTTCCTGAAATCTCGCTGGGAAGAAGATTGATTCCATGAAGTAGTAGAACGAATCCTGAGAATTGCAACGTTACGAGGAACTTTAAAGAAGAAGCACAACCGGAAAGAAGCAAACAACACGGTAAACAATCACCATCTAATCAAGGCATGATGCGCAATCATACGGCTCCAACGTATCTATAATTTTATATTGTTCAATGCTATTATATTATCCACGTCGGATGTTTTATATGCATTATTATGCTATTTTATATCTTTTTGGGAATAACTTATTAACCTAGTGCCCAGTGCCCGTTTCTGTTTTTTCCTTGTTTTTGTCTTCCATAGATAATTAATACCAAATGGAGTCCAAATGGAATAAAATTTTATGATGATTTTTCTTGGACCAGAAGACATACAGGAAGCTTCGGGAAGAGGGCATAAGACCCACGAGGCGGCCACAAGCTGCCAGGGCGCACCCTAGGGGGGGCATCCCTATGGCTTGTGGGCCCCTAGTGGCTCTTCTAACCCTAATCTCAGCTCTATAAATACCCAAATATGCCCCCTACATCAGAGGGCACACCAAAAATACTTATCCACCGACGCAAGCTTCTGTCCTCATGAGATCCCATCTTGGGACCTTTTTCGGTATGCTGCCGGAGGAGGATTCGATCACGGAGGGCATCTACATCAACCTTGCTACCCTAACGATTATGTGTGAGTAGTTTAACACAAACCTATGGGTCCATAACTAGTAGCTAGACGTCTTCTTCTCTCTCTTTGATCTTCAATACAATGTTCTCCTCGATGTTCTTGGAGATCTATTCGATGTAATCTTCTTTTGAAGTGGTTTGTTGAGATCTGATGAATTCTGGATTTTTTATCAGATTATGTAAGAATATTATTTGAGTCTCCTCTGAACTCTTTTATGCATGAGTAAGATAGCTTTGTATTTCTCTCTGATCTATCAGTTTGGTTTGGCCAACTAGATTGGGTTTTCTTGAAATGGGAGTGGTGCTTTGTGATGGGTTCAATCTTGTGGTGTCCTCACCTAGTGACAAAAAAGGTAGCAAGGCACATATTGTATTGGTTCCATGAAGGATAATAGGATGGGTTTTATATCATATTTCTTGAGTTTATCCCTCTACATCATGTCATCTTGCTTAAAGTGTTGCTTTGTTCTTATGAACTTAATACACTAGATGCAGGCAGGAGTCGGTCGATGTGTGGAGCAATAGTAGTAGATGAAGAATCGTTTCATACTACTTGTAACAGACTTGATGCCTATATTCATGATCATTGCCTTAGATATAGTCATAACTTTGCACTTTTCTATCAATTGCTCAACTATAATTTGTTTACCCACTGTATGATTTCTTCAAGAGAGAAGCCTCTAGTGAAACATATGCCCCCGGGTCTACTCCTTATCATATATTTTCAGATCTATAAAACCAAAAACCCAAAAATATCTTGCTACAATTTATTTGTGGTTACTTTATTTTACCTTTTATTTAGATTTTAAATCTATGTCTATTTGATCTCACTCTTGCTAGTGACCGTGAAGGGATTGCCAACCCTTTTTCCGCGTTGTGTGCAAGTGTTTGTTAGTTTGTGCAGGTGCATCTATTAGGGACTTGCTTGTGCCTCCTAATGGGTTGATACATTGGTTATAAACTTAGCGAAATACTTATCTCTACTTTGTTGGATATATGAGTAGTTTGATTCCTTTCTATTCTATTGAAATATGTATATGGTAATATTAGAGTCATGCTTGTAGTAAATCATGGAATAGTAAAAATACTTTTGTTAAGGTTTGTGATTCCCGTAGCATGCACGTACGGTCTTCTAGTGATGTGATCAAGTTAGAGCACAATTTATCCTTGATTGTTTACCTTTGTGTGAAAGTCAGGAGCGTGTGATGGTTAACTCCTTCCAACTCTCCCCTAGGAGCATGCGTAGTAGTACTTTGCTTCGAGGGCTAATAATTTTTTTGCAACAAGTATGTGCTTTCGTTATGACTAATGTTGAGTCCATGAATTATACGCACTCTCCACCTTTGGTAACCACTCTAGTACCATGCAACTTTCGCTGGTGCATTGAACACACCGTATACCTTTCCTGAAAACAGCCACCATACCTACCTGTTATGGCATTTGCATAGCCATTCCGAGATATATTACCATGTAACTCCACCATTCTGTCACTACGAGTTTTCACCTTGAGCTGTAATTTTTGAGCTGTAAGTAAATAAAAGTGTGATGATCATCATTATTAGAGCATTGTCCCATGTGAGGTTTATAAAATAAAATAGGCCAAATAGACCAAAATTTTAAAAAAGAAGAGGCTAAAGTGCCCCAAAAAAATAAAGAAAAAAATAAATGAGAGAAAAAGAGAGAAGGAACAATGTTACTATACTTTTGCACACTTGTGCTTCAAAATTGCACCACGTTCTTCATGATAGATATTCTCCTATGTTGATATTTTCATATATTACTAGTGGGAATTTTTAATAATATAACTTGGCTTGTATATTTCAATGATGGGCTTCCTCAAATGACCTAGGTCTTCATGAGCAAGCAAGTTGAATGGACACCCACTTAGTTTTCTTTTGAGCTTTCATACACTTATAGCTCTAGTGCACCCGTTAGATGGCAATCCCTACTCACTCACATTGTTGTCAATTGATGGACATCTCCATAGCCGATTAATTTGCCTAGTTGATGTTAGACTTTCTACCTTCTTATGTTCACTACCACCTTCTATTCCACTTATATTGCTATATCCATGGCTCACGCTCATGTACAGTGTGAAGAGTTGAAAAAGCTGAAGCGCATTAAAAAGTATGAACCAATTTCTTGGCTGACACTGGGGTAGGACATGATTTATATTTTGTGCTGACAAGAGGGAACATAACAAGACTATTATTTTGTAGGGATGACTTTCTTTAGACATGTTATTGTGAAGTTTCATGATTTTTCTTTTTAGTATGCTTGAAGTATTATTGTTTTTATGTCAATATTAAACTTCTGTTTTGAATCTTATGGACCAAAACATTCATGCCACAATCAGAAAAATTACATTGATAAATATGTTAAGTAGCATTTCACATCAAAAATTTCGTTTTTATGATTTACCTACTCGAGGATTAGCAAGAATTAAGCTTGGGGATGCTTGATATATCTCCAACGTATCTATAATTTTTTATTGTTGCATGCAATTAAATTATCTACTTTGGCTGCTTTATATGCATTAGTATGCTATTTTATATCATTTTTGGGACTACCTATTAACCTAGTGCCTAGTGTCAGTTTCTGGTTTTTTCCTTGTTTTTCTGTTTTACAGAAAATCAATACCAAACGGAGTCCAAATGAAATAAAACTTTAAAATTATTTTTCTTGGACTAGAAGACATCCACGAAGCTTCGGGAAGAGGCCAGAAGACCCACGAGGTGGCCACAAACTGCAAGGGCGCACCCTACACTACTAGGAAAAGGGCTATAGATGATATGGCCACTAATGGCGCACCAGACATGTGGTGCGCCATTAGTATATACTCATGGAACACAAGGTGTCGGTGCGCCATTAGTGTACAAATACTAATGGCGCACCAGATATTCGGTGCGCCATTAGTAACAACTTTTTTATTTTTTATTTTTACAGACATACTAATGGCGCACGGTGGCACAGTGCGCCATTACTAGTTTAACTAGTAATGGCGCACCTCCAACTCAGTGCGGCAGTACTATTTTTTTTTTTTGCAAAACTACTAATGGCGCACCAGCCATCAATGCGCCATTAGTAAGACTGGTTACTAATGGCGCATTGATGACTGGTGCGCCATTAGTAAAGTAGGACCAGCTAGATATTTTGGACAGCCACACCTACCCACTCACTTTCCCTTCATTCTCTCCACCTCGATCCTCCTCCAAGCTTGTGTCGGCTACAAACTGGGCGAGTACGCATACCGGAGGTGATGTTCCAGTTGTGCCCGCTGGGTCGTGCCCGCTGTGCCCACTGTGCCGCCGAATCGCCGATGGTCCAGTTTGAAGCCGACCATATCGGAGCTCGTGGAGTGCTAAGATCCGCGCTGTAGTGTGTTCATCACAGCCTCCCATCTCAGGCTCCGGCAGCGGCTGGTTCATCACCGCCTCTCCAGCATCAGCTCGCGTCCTCCTCGACCTCGTCGGCTGCAACTCGTTGGTGAGCTCCATCTCAATTTTATTAGCTAGTACATGTATGATGCATATAGTTTTATTTTCTTGTGATTGTTCATGTCAAATCTGCTCGTTCCTGAATGATGCACTTTTGCAACTTCGATTTGATGCTCATACTTGTTCAAGTCTTGGTCGTTTGGCAGTCTAATTTGGACATTATGTTTAACTGTTAAGTACTCTGGAGAACCAAGTTAGTAGGTTAAGGACGGGTAGATAATCCTCGTTTTGAAATTTAGGACATTGCACTGAAAATAATAATATCTACGGTTGTTCCATTTATCGTCAAAATACACATTCATTCAGTGAAAAGTTGATGGACAGTGTTGGTGGAATGTCGATTAACTTCCGTTCCGGCAAATTCGGGTACTCCATATGTCCTATTTTCAGTAAAGGTAAATTTTCCGTGAATTTTAGCAAGACTTTGCTAAAAATAGGACATATGGGGTACTTAAGAGTCTGCCGACATCTAGATAGTTGATAGACTTCAGAGACATACTAGATTAATTAAGTCTCTGTCATACTTAAGAGTCTTCCATACTACTTAAGAGTCTGCCATACTACTTAACAGTTCACAAACACTTCATAGTTCACAACCATACTAGCTAGCGCAAAAGTTAAACATCATCAACTTCACAGAGGGTGACTAGATGGGACTCATAGCCTTCAGGAGGGCTGCATGCTCTGACCTGATCTTCAGGTCCCTCCCACTCGTCTTTAAACCACGTGCATGTGACATAGGGTGCTCATACATCCCATCCTTGGGAATTGGCTTAGTGGTGCAGTATGGGCACATGAACTTGCCCCACTTGTAGTACGCCGCCTTCCCCTTCTCCCTGATCTTGTTGGCTTCCTTCTCAATGAAGGACTTGTGGTTCCACTTTTCCACCTCATCTCCAGAGTTGTACTGCACATACAAATGATTTTCATAAATACATACTTCCCATTTAGAGTAATGTAATTAACGAACATCAGATAATTGCCATTTACTGGAATTTAATGAACAAACAAACATCAGATAACTGCCATTTACTGGAATTTAATTAACAAACATCAGATAGCTAGCCACGAACGTCCAGGAATTAATGAAACAGAAATCGACCACAGGTAAATCTAACCAAACTGAACTCAAATCACAGGTCACAATTTTGACATGCGCTAAAACTGCAATTTGATTTGATCATTTGTCCCACATGTAAGATGCATATCAACATTACTCAATCCAGATAACTATCCTATCATCAAAGCAAATGCCATCCCAGCAAATGATTAACACATACTAGTAGGATGTACAAATAAATCCCAAATTTGGACATGCGCTAGAGAACATATATTCTGTCTTGAAAAAATGATTCAAAAGAAGCAGTAGGGGCATTAGAACATCACACATAATAACATAAGGCAGAAGTTCACCAAAGATGCAGGGACATCAAGCAAATTGTGCCTGGTCGATGCTCCCAGTCCTAGATAAATGGGAACCCAGAACATGATTATTACCAAAACACATAGTAGCAGCTACGACATTCAACTGGTACGCTAGATGTAGTAGACCTTGAAGAGATCCATGGCGAGCACCCCAAACTAGCTCTAACCTATGCATCCAAACAGGGCCAAAAAACAACTTGGGGTTACCTCCTCGTCGTTGTCAGAATCAGACGGGTCGTTGAACCCAGCGATGTCCAGCTTCCTCTTGTTGCCAGCAGCTTCCTCATTCTGCAATATAAGTAATTAATTCAATTATACTACTAACTACATATAACACAATATGCAAAGGTCAAGCAATCTGCAATGTGCTTCTAATAACCTAAAATGTAATTTGACCTAAAGTTATCCAAAGATCAAGCATTCTACAATGATAGCTTGGTCAAACAAAATTTTTAGATCATGCTGACTATTTTGAAATTGCGCACTAGTTATTTAGTTTATGGATAATGAAGTGAAGCTCCTAACTATTTTGAAATTGTGCACTAGTTATAAACGTACCGTGTTCATTTCAACAATTAATTGAGGGAATATGCACAACAAATCTAACAACATATACAACACATAACAGAATCTGAGCACATGCGACAATCCAGATTCTAATATAAATAACCTAACTAAACATCTAATTAGAAAACCCTAACCACTACATCCACTGGATGATTCAATCACAGATTCTACATATAACTGCCTATAAATTAATCCAATACAAAAAAACCCTAACCACACTACATCCACTGGATGATTAATTCAATCATAGATTCCACATATCAGTGGCTATAATTGAATCCAATACCAAAAACCCCCAACTAAACATCTAACTCAAAACCCTAACTAGTAGATCTACTGGATGATGCAATCACACCAAACTTAACCTTTCACTATAAATCAATCAATCAAACATCTAAAAACCATAATTAATTATGAGAAGGGGATCGATGTAGCAACTAGCAACCACAAAAAAAAACCCTTACACCTAAATCTACTGCTTAATGGGGGTAACTAGAAACGGAGGGAACTGCTGGCAAGGATTACCTGCAGGTCCACGTGCTCGCCGCCGGCCTCCGCAGGTCCATGAGATGGGCCGCTCGACACCGTCACGCCAAGCTGCGGCATGACGGAGGCCGCCACGGCCACCTTCTTCTCCTCCACACCCGCCGCCGCAGCGACTGATCCAACGCGTGGGGATGCAGCACCTCCTTCTGTCATCGCAACTTCACCACGGCCTTGCTCCATCCGAGCCAGAAGCAAGCAGGAGGAGAGAGGGAGGCGATGGTGGTGAGCGAGCAGGTGGGGTGGCCGGTGAGGGAGACGACGAGGCAGAGGAGAGAGGAGTGAGAGGGAGGCGATTTGGGGGAAATGGGGTGGGCGATGCAGCCGTTGCCCGTTCCCCTCCTCTTATACTAGGGGCCTTTTTTGGAAAATATCCACAAACACGTGCACGCACACGACCATGGGGAAACGGAACCTGTCGTGGAATTAACACAGCAGATGTCCTGGTAAAAGGACTTAGTTGTGAGGCCATCGCTCGGGTTAGCTTAAAGGGGTTAAAGCGGACAAAGGACACATGGATTTTTATACTAGTTCGTCCCCTTCGAGGAAGGTAAAAGCCTACGTCTAGTTTGGTGTGGTGTTGCTTGGGCTTCGATGACCAAGGAGCGAATCCGATTTGCCTATGTCTCGAGCTGTTGTTTCTTGTCCTGAACCGTCGCCGGGTCGTCCCTTTATATAGGAGGCGACGCCCGGTCCAGTTTACAGAGTCCCGAGGCCGGCTCATAAATGTGTCCGCCTTGGTCTCTACTCTTTCTATCTTACATCCCAAGTTACATGGTATGACGGTTTACAAATCATGGGCCTCATACATGGGCCCTGAGCCTCCGTGGGCTATAACCTTCTAATACATACTCCACTGAGCTTTTGATAATATAATCTTAATAACGTAAACCGGACCCTCCTAGCCGGTTTATGCCTGATAGTAATATCCCTGACATTAGGCCCCAGATTGATTTGAACTTGTTCATGTCAGTCTTCAAAGTCTTGTATGAATTTCCCTTTCTGCAGATCTCGTATACTTCATAAACCGGCCATGACGTCATCTCCTGGAATCGCTTTAACCTGTCATGACATCATCTGTGCATTTAACGTCCACATCTGTTTGTTACCTTTCTTTATTACCGCTCCGAAGATCGAGGCGACATCTCAATCCATATCCGGTTTTTGGTCTCCTCGATTCCCACGCCTGCCGTTTTATCTCTTCGGCCTATAAATAAGGCCGAGGGCCATCTCTTTTACCCCCTCTGCTTCGTCTTCCTCCGTCTCCAGCGCTCAAGCCTCCGCCGCCGTCCTTCGAGCTCACCGTCGTTAGCAAGCCCGGCCGCTGCATCAACCTGAGCACGTCCAGATACACGTCGCCGTCCCTCCGCTTCCTCAGGTACGTTACTTCTTCTTCCCATAGATCTTAGCTCTAGGGTTTCTCTGTAGCTTGCCGCGAACCCTTGTTCTTTGTAGCTCATCATCGTAGGCCATTCTCTAGCTGTAGATGTAAAACCTTTAGGTCAACTCTCATGCATGTAACTCCGCTCCGTCGTTGTAACTTTAGTTCCTCCAATACCGCTAGCTTAGATTGGATCTGTAGAAAACTTCCGCTCCCTTCACTGAATATAACTTGAATTGTTTTGCCTTTTTTCCTGCGCCATAGATCCATATTTTACCTCTGCCTCATGTGAAAGTTGTTTCTCACACTTTAGATCTACAACTTATCTGCTTATGTCACCGGTTCAACTGTAACCTGCGCCTCACATGCCTGCCTTGACAGTTTAGATTTAGGCCTGCATTCCGTAATTGGTGGTTTAACTTTCTCCTTCTATATTCATAAACTGGTAATTGTCTGGTTCACATGTGATCCGGATCAGTAGGCACCATTAGCCCCTTTGCTTAAACCGTCAATTAAATCAACATCTTCATAGAATGCGCCAGTTTATGTCTAGTAGTTGGTAAACCGGATCTTGTGTTGTATTTTTCAGCATTCCTTCCTTGGAAAAAATGGCCTCCACAGCGAAACAGTTTGTTGCCTGCAACTGGGTTCCATCCCGGATCACTAAGGACGATTCAGTAGAGGCGGCCTCAATTGGCGTTCTGGGTCCTAAAGACGTTCTACACTGGCGGGCCCCTGGAAAAGAGTGTCCTCCTAAGCCTAAGGAGGGAGAGACCATAGTCTTTTTCGATCACTTGGCCCGGGGTTTTAGTCCTCCCGGTTCAAAGTTCTTCTGCGACGTTTTAGCCGATTTCAACTGCATCCACAAGATCTGGGTCCCAACTCCATATCGAACTTCTGTAACTTCCAAGTCTTCTCAGAAGCATATTTGCAAGAAGAGCCATTTGTAGAGCTGTTCCGGGATTTCTTGCATCTGAACCGCCAGACCGAATTCTCCGACGGGCCTCGTACTGAACTTGGTGGTGTGAGCATCCAGAAGAGGAAGGATGTAAGCTTTCCTCACGCTACTGTTCACAACCACCCGAAAGATTGGAACCAGACTTTGTTCTACTGCAAGGATACTTCGCCAGAGGGAGAAAATCCGCTGTCGGGTTACAGTGCTTACCGCCTGACGCCGGATCATCCTTTCCTGCAATGTTTGAGCGCCCAAGACCGGGCTCGATATGCCCCCCAACTCTCCAAGCTCAGGGCTTTCGTAGCTAACGGTTTAACCGGGGTTGACTTTGTCCGCTGCTGGCTCTCTTTGAGCATTCTCCCATTAAGCCGGCGATCAAGCTTAATGTGTGAATATACTGGTAATCCAAAAGACCCCCAACGCCACACAAACATAGTGCTTCCTGACAAGGAAGTTACTGAATCTGCAAAGAAGATGTTGAACATTCCTCTGGAGCAGTGCAGCCGAATCGGCTTAGCTCCATTCTATGCGAACAATGAACCGCCATCCGTAAGATTCTTCTATTTCTTTCTTTTCACTTTAATCCGTTTATATTTCTTGTCCTCAATATCTTTTTACTCCTTTATTCAGGCCAATGATCCCTTCTGGAAGAGGAAGGCTCAAGACAAACCGGCGAAGCCAACCCGCAAGAAAAGCTTAGCCATGAAGAAACAGAAGAAGAAACCTGCCGCCGCTTCCGGTTCAAACCCCGAAGAAGATGATCCGGCTTCTGAGGTACTGCTTGGTTCTTTACACCTTTAATTTTCCATTGTGTATATTTATATTAACAATGTCCTTTCCCAGGATCTGGCGGAAGGGAGTAAAGCGGATGAAATCGAGGTAATCTCTCTTTCCTCTGATTCAGAACCGTTGCCACCCAAAATTCGTCGGGTAGCCCGGAAGTATCCATTTTCTCACCCTTATGCTCAATTGGATCCCAATTTTCTTTTGAAGAAACAACAGCATGAGGCTCGCCGGACCACACGCCATAGTGGTCACGTAGTTGAGTCATCCAGATTACCCCACACGCCAGCTCGCAGACGCCGCGCAGAGGTTTTGCTTACTCCAACCCTTCTTCATCCAAAAGCAGGTCTTATTCGCAAACCTCTTAAACAGTCTGATCCCAACTATCAGGAAGCTCCTCTGTCATCTTCTGGCGAGTCTACTGCCACCCAAGTGCCGGTTCTTAAGACTGTTCCTGGGTAAGTCATCTTTCCAAATGTCCGGTTTACCTTACCGTTTTGACTCCGTGATTTTCATTGCTCTTTTAACCTTATCAGTATGCCCAAGCCTAGCAAAAAGGCAAAATTAAATAAACCGACAGCTGGAAACACTTCTGAACCGGCAAGGGATGTCGAAGCTGCGAATCCTCTAGAAGAGAATATTGAGGCTCCCCTCAATGATGCTTTCCCGATGGACCAGGACAATCTTGCTGCCCCGGGGGGTGATGCCACAGAGAACACTGCTGAATCGGCAAGCCTTGTCCGGGTTAGTCCTCCTCGGGCTAGCCCAGCTCCTGTTAGTTCGGTGCGCACTGATGATCCCCCCAGACCAGCTGCTGCCTCAACAGAAGATGTTGAGAGAACTGGGACAGGTTTTTCCACTCCCGCAGAGCCTGTTATCTTGGCCAAACATACTGCCAAGGAGGAGCTTTCCCACAAAGACAAAGGTAAATGGAGCACTGACTTATCGAGTTATTCCCAACTCAGTGCCCAGGATCTCCACTCTAGGTATCTGAACCGGCTATACACCAGCCGTGACCATGAGGCTGGTTTGGTAAATCTAATGAAAGAGAAATATGAGGTAACTTCTCTCCCTTCGCCTTTCATTTCTGCTTGTATCCTGCAACTGTACCACTAGGCCATAGTAGCCCCCAAGTGCCGGTTTAGCCTTCAGGATGAATAGGGACTTTTCTTATGGCTGAGAATGAACTTTCATTAGTCCCCGAGTGTCAAGGGCATAACTTTGTTATGTGCTTGGGACTTTGTCTGAAATAACTCCTTTCTTTCACTTCAATTGTACATTAGCCCCCAAGTGTCGAGTGCATAACTTGTTATGTGCTTGACACTTTTGATCGGACTGTTCTTCATGAATATCCAATATTTGCTGTCAGGAGACTGCTTGAACAGGAGGGCTTCGGAGGCAACAGAGCTCCGAAATAACCTGACCTTTCAAGAGACTGCTTCAACTAAAGCCAAGGAAGAGCTTTCCCTGGCTTTAGCGAGCATGAACAAGCTCAAAAAAGATTTTGAAGCAGAGCGTCTACTTGGGAGGTACAGAGGGCTGCTTTAGAGAAAAGAGCCAATGGTGCGGAGGCTGCTCTTAACCCGATGACGGAGGAGTTGTCCGGGTTAAAGCAGCACATAGACAATATGACATCTGCCATCTTCGGTGAGTACTTGTTTTCATATGCTTTTTATCCCTGCAATCTTATACTGCTCCGGTTTAACTCTTCACTTATATACAGGGAGGCGCGTGACTCATCTTGGAGATGACATACGGAGGAAACTGAAGGCTGCTTATACCCTGGTGGAGCAACTCTACTCCGGTGCTCAAAGGGCTATCAGTGCTATGTCGCATAATAAACCGGCGCCGACCACAATCCCAGGTACTCTGGAAAAGTTATCTGTCTTGCCTGCTCGACTTGTTGAAGTGAAGAAATCTTCTACGAGAGCTGGCTCTCTTATGGCGCTAACCCTGGCCAAGGCATGGGTTCCCAATTTTGATCCAGCGGAGGCCATGAACGGTTATCCCAGCATGAAAGAAGACGGGTCAGCCTTCTCTGCTGAAGACCTTCGCTCTTTAACCAAAAGTATGCGCCCTCTTGCCAGCAAGCTTGCTGAAGAAGCGGATTTATCGAGATATCATCCGGCTTACGATCTGGAGAATACGCGGGTGGAGCGGCCTATTTATGACACCGAAATTCTGATTCCCCCCATTCAGAAGCATATCTTCGCTCCTGACATTGAACCGTCAGAACTCATAAACGACGAAGTATATTTCCGTGCCCTCGCCAAGATTGATTGGAGCACTCCTGATTTCCAGCAACTGCCAGAGGCCGACGAAGATCTGGAACAAGCTGACCCGCAATCTTCACAGCGAGCCGAAGAGGAAACCTAAACCGGCTCCGGTTTAATTTTAAGATGCCGAATACTTTGCAAGAAACTAATATTCTTTTGGGCCCGCAAGTGCCTTGTAATAGAATAGTTGAGATACTGCCTTTGTCCCACTGTTATGGTATTACTTTGATTGGCAATCCCCAATTTATCTCCTGTTTGCAATGCTTTAACAGTTTATATTACCTGTGTCTGCATGAACAATGCTAAAAGATGTCCTGGCGGTTTACCACCGGACGGATTATACTGCCCTGAAACATGTTCCAAATAAATAACTTGAACTGCATATAAAATACAAACATATGCCATACCTGTGATTAAGTGTTCCTGTATACCTTAACCCGGTAGGAATAATTCAAGGCGCGGGTGCTGATGAAGCCCTTGGCTCTCTTGTCGGCTTAGCATAAAGGCCGATCCGGGTTACGATGAACGCCGGTTTAACTGCCGCTGGTGTTCATGACCCAGACTTTTAGCTTTGTAGATGTATGGACAACCTTGTAGTTGTCCAGTCTTGTATCAATGGATTTGGTAAAAAAACCAATGACCTTGAAGATAAAGATTTGTGAAAACATAAAAAATAAAAAATAAAGTTTTTGGGCAAACAAGACCATGTAGTCGAGGCTTTTTACGAGCTGCCAGGCTCCAAATTCAAGGCTTTTTATGAGCTGCCAGGCTACTGTCATTAACCATTTGAGCAAAGCCTGTCAAGATGCTCCGCAATCCTTAACCAAATCATCGATGTCAATAGCTACCCAATGTTTCAAAATCTCATAAAGATTTTGGCTTGGGTAATCACTCGATGATCGTCAATTTAATGTGACCAAGTTCAGGGTCCCGAAGGATTGACTTGTGATACGTTCGACGGGTCATACAAGGTTGACCTGGACGGCATGATTTACTTGATGCAGGCAGGTTAATCCGAGGTTTTAGGTGTATGCACCAGGCTTCCAAGCCATGTTCACTACAAGGGTATTCAACTCGCTGAGAGCCCCCAGGTAGTGTGTGAGTCATTGCTCGTCGGGGCATATGTTTGAGTTATGCTAGGCATCAAACCCTCTTTTACCCCTCGTCATCATGTGGAAATTGCTGAAGCAACCAGAGCAGTGCTCTTATGATGTTCTTCATACCTCCGCCGGCTCAAGAGACCATGGGAAACTTCCTTGCCCGCGGAAGCCCCCATGTGATTCTTGTTCGTGTAGATAAGGTGGATGATTCCTTGATTTGTCAAAGGCGCCGGTTTAAGAGGCCATGGATGACTTCTTTGGAAGCCCCCATGTGATACTCCTTTGTGTAAAAGACACAGCTGATTCCTTGATTCTATCAAGGGCGCCGGTTTAAGAGGCCATGGAAGGCTTCTTTGGAAGCCCCCATGTGATACTCTTTGTGAAAAAAGATGGCTGATTCCCCGGTGTACCGGGGGCGCCAGTTTATTTTATTAATCATAATATATACATTGTACATAAAACGGAGCCAGTGGCTCAAGTATAGTAAGGCCGAAGAAGAACGATGTTCCACGGCCGCTTGGTCTCCTCCTCTGCCGTACGTGAGTCCTTATGTTCTCGAACGTCGACACGGTAGTATGATCCGTTGTGCAGGTTTTTGCTGACCACAAAGGGCCCTTCCCAGGGTGGGGATAGCTTGTGCATATCTGTCTGGTCCTGGATGAGCCGGAGCACCAGATCTCTTTCCTGAAACGTCCTGGTCTTGACCCGGCGGCTATGGTACCGACGCGGGTCTTGCTGATATATCGCTGATCGCGCTGCTGCCGTGTCCCGTTCCTCATCCAGCCGGTCCAAGCTGTCTTGTCTTGCTTGTTCATTATCTGCTTCAACGTAAGCTGCCACCCGCGGTGAGTCGTGCCGGATATCACTAGGGAGGACCGCTTCAACACCGTACACCATGAAGAAAGGCGTGTACCCTGTGGATCTGTTAGGTGTAGTATTGATGCTCCATAAGACAAAAGTAATTCCTCCATCCAACAACCTGGTGTTCTTTGCAAAGGAACCATAAGTCGGGGCTTGATGCCACTCAACATCTCTTGGTTGGCTCTTTCAGCTTGGCCATTGGACTGAGGGTGAGCTACTGATGATACATCAAGGCGAATATGTTCTCTTTGACATAATTCCTCCATAGCCCCCTTGGACATGTTGGTGCCATTATCATTTATAATGCTGTGTGGGAAGCCAAACCGGAAAATCACCTTTTTGATGAACTGAACCGCTGTTGCTGCATCACATTTACTGATAGGCTCCGCTTCAACCCACTTTGTGAATTTTTCCACTGCTACCAAGAGGTGGGTTTTCTTATCTTGGGATCTCTTGAAGGGTCCAACCATATCAAGCCCCCAAGTCGCAAACGGACAAGTAATTGGAATCATCTTCAGCTCTTGTGCTGGTATATGAGCACGCCGTGAGAATTTCTGGCAAGCATCACATTTTCTGACCAAGTCCTCTACGTCGGCATGAGCCGTCAACCAGTAGAACCCATGACGAAAAGCTTTAGCTACCAAAGATTTTGAACCAGCATGATGACCACAATCCCCTTCATGAATCTCTCAAAGAATATCACAGCCTTCCTCTGATGATACACACCGCTGAAATGCTCCCGAAATCCTGCGGTGATGGAGTTCTCCATTGATGATAGTCATAGATTTAGACCACCGGATTATCTGCCGAGCCTCGACTTCGTCCTCCGGTAATTCACCTTGGCTCATGTAAGCGAAGTAAGGGAGTGCCCAATCCGGAATAACATGAAGTGCTGCGACCAATTGTGCTTCCGGATCAGGAACAGCTAAATCCTCCTCTGAAGGTACTTGTACCGACGGATTGTGCAACTCATCCAAGAAAGTATTAGGTGGAACCGGTTTACGCTGGGAACCCAGCCGGCTTAACGCATCGGCCGCTTCATTTTTCCGCCGATCTATATGATCCACCTGATATCCTTTGAAGTATCCCGCAATAGCATATACCTCTCGTCGATATGCTGCCATTAGTGGATCCTTGGAATCCCACTTGCCCGAAACCTATTGTGCCACCAGATCTGAATCACCAAAAAACTTAACCCGGCTTAAGTTCATCTCCTTGGCCATCCGCAAACCATGGAGGAGAGCTTCGTACTCAGCAGCATTGTTAGTACAAGGGAACATTAAGCGGAGAACATAGCAGAACTTATCACCTCGTGGGGAAGTTAACACAACTCCAGCCCCCGAGCCCTCCAACTATCTTGAACAGTCAAAGTGAATAGTCCAGTACGTATGATCCGGCTTCTCCTCAGGTGCTTGTAACTCCGTCCAGTCATTGATGAAATCCACCAATGCTTGGGATTTTATAGCAGTACGAGTCACATACTTTAATCCGTGCGGGCTAAGCTCAATAGCCCACTTGGCAACCCTACCAGTGGCTTCTCTGTTCTGGATTATATCCCCTAATGGAGCTGAACTGACAACGGTGATTGGGTGGCCCTGAAAATAGTGCTTCAGCTTCCGGTTTGCCATGAACACTCCATACACCAGCTTATGCCAATGTGGATATCTCTGTTTTGACTCAATGAGCACCTCACTGATGTAATAAACCGGCCGTTGAACCGGATATTATTTGCCTGCCTCCTTGCACTCTACCACAATGGCCACGCTTACTGCACGGGCATTGGCGGCCACGTATAACAACAATGGCTCATTGTCAATCGGGGCAGCAAGGACTGGTGGTTCTGCCAATTGCCTCTTCAGATCCTCGAACGCAGCATCTGCGGCATCGCTCCAGACAAACCGGTCTATCGTTTTCATCATCTGATAGAGCGGGATTGCCTTCTCCCCTAAACGGCTGATGAACCGACTCAGTGCTGCGATACGACCCGCCACGTGCTGGACATCATTGATGCACGCCGGTTTAGCCAAGGACGTGATAGCCTTGATCTTCTCCGGATTGGCCTCAATCCCTCTGTTTGACACTAAGAAACCCAGGAGTTTGCCGGCTGGAACACCAAAGATGCACTTCTCTAGATTGAGCATCATTTTATAAACCCGGAGGTTGTCAAAGGTTTCTTTCAGATCCTCTATCAGTGTCTCCTCCTTCCTGGATTTCACCACAATGTCATCAACATATGCATGGACATTTCTTCCAATCTGCCCTTGTAGGCAGTTCTGCACACAACGCTGGTAGGTTGCTTGGGCACTCTTGAGCCCAAAAGGCATGGATACATAGCAGAAGGCTCCAAAGGGAGTTATGAAAGTTGTCTTCTCCTGGTCCTTAACTGCCATCTTGATATGTTGATAACCTGAATATGCATCTAAAAAACTTAGCCGCTCACATCCTGCCGTGGCATCAATAATTTGATCAATACGGGGGAGAGCAAAAGGGTCAGTTGGGCAAGCCTTGTTCAAGTCTATGTAATCAACACACATCCTCCAAGTTCCGTTTTTCTTAAGTACCAACATCGAATTAGCCAACCACTCTCGATGAAACACCTCAACTATGAAGCCTGCGGCCAAGAGCCTAGCCACTTCTTCTCCTATAGCCTTGCGCCTCTCCTCATTGAAGCGGCGCATATACTGCTTGACCGGTTTAAACTTTGGATCAATATTAAGACTGTGCTCAGTGAGTTCCCTTGGTATACCTGGCATGTCAGAAGGTTTCCACGCAAAGATATCCCAGTTCTCACTGATGAACTCGATGAGCGCGCTTTCCTATTTCGGATCTAGGTTAGCGCTGATAGTGAACTGCTTGGATGAATCACCAGGAACAAAGTCCACCTGTTTAGTCTCCTTAGCCGATTTAAATTTCAACGCCGGATCATGTCGTGTGGTTGGCTTCTTCAGCGGGGACATATCTGCCGGATCAACATTGTCCTTATAGAACTTTAGCTCTTCCGTAGCGCAAACCGCCTCGGCATAAGCCGCATCTCCTTCCTCGCACTCCAATGCAATCTTACGGCTCCCATGAACCGTGATAGTTCCTTTGTGGCCTGGCATCTTGAGCTGCAGATAAACATAACACGGTCTAGCCATGAACTTGGCGTAAACCGGTCTCCCAAACAGAGCATGGTATGGACTCCTGGTCTTTACAACCTCAAAGGTCACAGTCTCCGATCTAGAGTCATGCTCATCTCCGAAGGTAACTTCCAGATTGATTTTTCCAACTGCATAAGCCGATTTACCGGGCACCACCCCATGGAACACTGTGTTGGACTGTCGGAGCTTCTTATCTGTCAACCCCATATGTCGAAAAGTCTCATAGTACAGGATGTTGATGCTGCTGCCTCCATGCATAAGCACTTTGGTGAACTTATAACCACCCACCTGGGGTGCCACCACCAGAGCCAACTGACCCGGATTATCAACCCATGGTGGGTGATCTTCTCTGCTCCATATAATGGGTTGCTCAGACCAACGCAAGAAACGTGGTATCGCCGGTTCAACGGAGTGTACCGCCCTCTTCAGAACCTTTTGATCCCGTTTGCATAGACTTGTGGTGATGACGTGATACTTCCCACTGCTCAGCTCCTTCGGATTATTCTGATATCCGAATTGCTGCTGCTGCTGGCGCTGTTGATTCCCTTGGTTGTTGTATCCACCCTGACCATGTTGCTGGTTATGCTGATGCTGATTGTTGCCATTGTGATTACTGTTACCGCCGTGGTACCCTGAACCGGATCCACCACCTTGATAACCCGGACCTTGGAAACCGGGACCTGATCCGCCGGGGGGCCCGTGATCATATTTGGTCTGTTTCATAAACTCTTGCATAATGAAACCGTCTTTCCAGAGATGTGCAGCCGGGTTTTCCATTGTACCATGCCTTGGGCAAGGCATGTTCAACTGGCGCTCTAGATTAATAGGTGGCCTCCCATTGCATGGGGGCGGTTTACCCTTGCGGTGCTGCCCGTTGTCCTGAGCGTTGGTATTGGCCACGAAGTCTAAGCTACCCTCCGCTTTACGCTTGCCATTGTACCCTTGGCCCGCCGGATTGGCCTGCGGCGGTTTACCGTTCTTGCTCGCCTTCCCAGACTTGTCTCCATCTGCCTCTGGATACTTGGTGTTATCAGAGTCTCCATATTTTACCAAAGCACCCATGAGTGTTCCCATGTCATTGCAGTCATGTTTGAGCCGTCCCAACTTCTGCCTCAAAGCTTCAAACCGGCAATTGCCTTCCAAGGTTACTATCGCTGTACTTGGGTTGATGCTATTGGATAAGTGCAAGATTTCGGACACCCGACGCACCCAACTGCTTCTGGATTCCTTCTCTCCTTGAACGCATGCAGCTAAATCAACAACAGACATCGGCTGTTTGCATGTGTCTTTGAAATTATTGATAAACCGGCGCCGCAGTTCCCCCCATGATCCGATGGAATTAGGTGGCAAACCCTTTAGCCATGTCCGGGCCGTGCCCTCGAGCATCATGGTGAAGTATTTAGCGAACGGTGCTTCATCCACGTCGAGCATCTCCATAGCCGTCTCGTAACTCTCGACCCATGCCTCGGGGGCGAGATCCGCTGTGTAGTTGGGCACCTTGCGCGGACCCTTGAAATCTTTGGGCAGTTTCACGTTCCGTAAAGTGGGGATAAGACACTGCACTCCCAAGGAACTGGACATGATTCCTGTTTCGACTGTGGTGGTGGGATGAACCGGTGTCGTCTGACGGGCGTCGTTTTGGGCAGTACGCCTGGCCTGATCCGCCACCTCTTGTGCATGTGCTCCTGCCCCTGCCAGATCATCCTGCCTCTGCCGATGTCGTCTCCGTGTGCTGCTAGATACAGTGGGTTCATCCAGGTGCCTCGTATAACTCCGGCTTGGGCGGGGGGTTGAATGAATCCTCTCCCGACTATAGAAATAAGCTTGCTGCTGGGTTAGTGCCGTGTCCAACAACTCCTTGGCCTGTCGTTCCTCCACTGCTATGGGGGACATCCCCTCAATGGGAAGGACGGCCAGCCGTGAAGCGGCGGCAACGATGTTATCCAATGGATTAGAATAATGACCGGGAGGGGTGGTCACGTGCTGGGTCGGCACAACTTGGCAATTCGGCTCTGCGGCTGGTGGCTGAACCGACGCGCCCGTCCCCGGCGCTCCTCCCCGGTTTACCTCTGGATGGTTACTGGTTTGTGTGCCTGGTGTGCTAAAGAGATTCCTCGCCTCATAAACCAGCGGCAAATGAGACAGTTGTCTTCTCCACATTACCTCCTGCGAAGCGTTCTGATCTAACTTGAGCCGAAAAGCTTGGGAATCCAGCTCTGCTTGTCTTGTAGCCATCCTAGCTTTCTCCGCAGCCAGATCCAACTTAGCTTGCTCAATCCGGCTCGTCACCTGAGCGATCTCTGCATCGTGCTGCTCCTTGTCGGCCTGCGCTACTTCTGCTGTTGCGAGTGCTGTCAAAGTGTCGACTAAGGTGGATAGGACGTCAGAGGGCGATGGGGGAAGGTCTCCAGCTCTAGCTCCCATTGCCTCTGAGGTTAACGCCCCAGTCGTTGAGGGCTGCTGCGTGGGTTGTGATCCGGCCATGCAAACAGCAACCCTGTTTGGCGGATCGAGGGGGTCCGGAATACTATCGCCATCGGAACAACCCTTAGATCGGCCGTCCTGCAACATATACAAAGATTTGGTCTCTCCGGACGAAGATTCGTCACCGGAATAAACAACTGTCTCGCCACCAGAATCCGATCCGTCCTCGGCTTGTACTCCATGCACTGCTCCGACGAAGACGTGCTTCACGGCGGGCTGAATCCGGGCTGGTCTCGCACGCTGAGCCGACTCGACGATGTTGGGGAAGATGTTCGGCTCAGGGCCCGGTTCGCCGATCTTGGCGATGAAGACGTGGATGCCGCCGAAGGGGACCCGGTACCCGTATTCGATTGAATCGGCCTCGGGACCCCAGCCTGCATCGTCGATGTAGATCCGGACGCGACGAATCTTGGTCATCCGGCCCACTGCGTAACCCTTGAGTCCTTCAAAGCTGCCCTTCAAGAACTCGAAACCATCGTGCGATAGCCCCACAGTGGGCACCAACTGTCGTGGATTTAGCACGACAGATGTCCTGCTAAAAGGACTTAGTCGTGAGGCCATCGCTCAGGTTAGCCTAAAGGGGTTAAAGCAGATGAAGGACACAGGGATTTTTATACTAGTTCGGCCTCTTCGAGGAAGGTAAAATCCTACGTCTAGTTTGGTGTGGAATTGCTTGGGCTTCGATGACCAGGGAGCTAATCCGCTTTGCCTGTGTCTCGAGCTGTTGTTTCTTGTCCTGAACCGTCTCCTGGTCGTCCCTTTATATAGGAGGCGACGCCCGGTCCGGTTTACAGAGTCCCGAGGCCGGCTCATAAACGTGTCCGCCTCGGTCTCTACTCTTTCTATCTTACATCCCAAGTTACATGGTATGACGGTTTACAAATCATGGGCCTCATACATGGGCCCTGAGCCTCCGTGGGCTATAACCTTCTAATACATACTCCACTGAGCTTCTGATAATATAATCTTAATAACGTAAACCGGACCCTCCTAGCCGGCTTATGCCTGATAGTAATATCCCTGATAGAACCGCCAGCAATGGTTGTGGTTAGCGCGCGATGGTCGTATGTCACACCCTGATTTTCATATCACATTGCTTAAGCTAATTTCCATGTTAAAAATGTGGATTTGCAAAAACTTTTGAGTGTTGTTGACTTTGCTTGATTTGATTTTTGTCTGCTGTTTGCTAGTACTCTAAAAATCAAATAAATTCTCCAACTCTTATACTTCATCTCCTTGACCCAAAACCTTTTCCCAATGATCATGCCATGTGTATAGACCAGTATAGAATTTTCTTATAAAAATATTTTGGCCAAATGGTATTTTCTAAAATTAGTTTTCCAAAAACCCCTGAATTGAGGTTTGCACTGCAAGTACCTTATTTAGGGTGTGAAAAATCTTTCAAAAAGTATATTTGAATCCTATTAGATATAGGACTCCCAGAAACCACAAAAGTATAATTTTACAAGCTATTTTTATATTTTATTTAAAAGCTTTTTCTTAAGGCCAGAAATGGTCTTTAATAGGGAAAAATTATTTAATCATTTCAAAAATATTTGCCAAAATTCAGGGAGACTCTTAGGACACATATTGTCCATATATAAGAGTTTCAGCACATGGTCATGTTCAAAATATTGGACAAATCCTTCCAAAACCCTTTCTGGATATTTCAAGCTTTTGAAATATTTACAAAGGAAATATTCTCCAAAAATTCCAGCGAAATTCTATCATGTCATATATGACATATTTGATGATCTTGCAAAGCCTCATGCCTTGAAGATCAAGAAAACATCCTCAAACCCCTTCAAAACCATTCTGTCCATATTTGAAGTTTGAGCAACTCTACATTGCCAAACTTGTCCAAATGCTCTCAAATTTGGTGCACATGCTAGAATGGCATAATAAGGCATCTAGACCAAATGGCACAAGATTTGGAATAGAGCAACTTGATCAGATCACCCCAAAACCACTTCTGTTCAAATTCAAATTTGAACAACTTTACATTGTCAACTTTTTATCTGGAGCCTCAAACTTTGTGGGCATGTTCATAACCCCAAATGATGATGCTACACCAAGTGGTGCATCAAGGGGAGATGATTTGCTTAACACCAACATGATGAAACCATTTCTATTCATTTCTAGGGTTCACCAAAGTTACATTGGCCACTTTGCCCAAATGAGCTCAAATTTGGTGTAGGGGCCTAATTATATGTGACATTTGATCCTGTTAAGTCCCATGTCAAGTGGATGTCATTTTCTTGACCAAACACTGATCAAGCACCTTCTGTCCAATTACCAAAATAAGTGGTTGGACCTCTTTTACTATTTCCCCTTACCCCAAGTTCTTACCACAGCTTCCCCTAGTCCTATTCTACCTCCAGTAACTCTCCTCTGCCTTATCTCAATTATTGGAGGGGGTAAAACCCCAAGTTACACTGCTGGACAGCAGGATTCACCCTCTCCCTCACCTCCCTCCTCATCCCAGTGGTTCCCCAGAGCATCCAAGACCCCCACGCCATTGTTTACTATCCCCTAGTACTGCTGGACACTACTGGACACTGGGGGACACGGCCTGGACAGCAAAGACTTGAGCATGCCGGCCAAAGACGCGCTCTGGAGCACGCTACAGTGCACCAAGGCACTGTAGCTCGGCCCTCCCGAGGCTTCCAGGCGGTCTTGGGCAGAGTGGGCGTGTCCATCGAGGTCCCCTCGACGTCCACGACCTGCAGGACGGTCGGCCTTATCCTCCCCGGCCCTCCTCCTCTCTCTCCACGAGCTCGCCGTGCGCGCCCTGGACCGTGCTCACGGTGCACCGCGGCCGCAGCTATAAAAGGCCTCCCCCCGAGCGCCATTCGCCTCTGCTGGACCCTCCTCTCTCCCGTGCATCTCCTAGACAAGCTACCTCTCCCCCTGGCACTCTCTTTCCCCCTCCATGGCCGGCGGCCCCTTCCACGGCCATTCGGCCCTTCACCTCTTCGGGCCTCCCCCGACCTACCCTGGGCATCTGGATGGATGCGGCACCCCTCCCTGAGTACTCCGGTGCGCCGCACACCGCCGGAGGTGGCCGGAATCGCCGGCACAAGTGGCAGCCGGGCCTTGCTCCGACATCGCCCGCGCGCGCAAGGGAGGTGCTGGCTCTCCCCTGACCCCTCCTCCGGGCGCGGCCGAGCCGCGCGGCACCGCCCCCGTCTCCGGCCGGCGCAAGCTGGCGGTGTGGCGCCGGCGGCCAGCGAGCCCGAGCCTCCCCTGCCCCTCCCGTCGGGAGGAATACGATGGCGGACGTGGGGGACGACCTGCGGATGGGCCCCGCAGGTCAGCGACCCCGCCTGCCGCCACGTAGATTAAGTGGAGGCGGGACGGCAGGGAACCGCCTCCCCAGCGCGAAAGCGCAACCTGCAAAGGCGCCTCCGATGTCACCGCTCCCCCTGTGCACGCGGCCGAGCCATGGGCCGGCCCAGTTTCTACGCGGCTATCCTCCGCCCAGTGTGCAGCATAAGGGTATAACCCCTATTCTTTTCCTTTTTCTTTATTCTGCCAACTTAAAAAATGCCTAGAATATTCATATGAACTCCAAATTGCATGATTCAAATTTCTGGTAGCTTCTAAAATCATGCCCTATCACATGGTGCAACATGCACATTATTCCAGAAACTTTTCCTACACAAATATTTATCAAATGCCCATTTTCCACTTTCTATGATTAACTTTAGAAAATCACAGAGAGCTCAATATTGATCCAAATGCAGTGATTCAAGTTCCTAGATGCTTGTCATGTCCAAACTTAGTTTTGGAACATTTTTAATAATAGTTTCTGTACCCCACCAATTATTGAGCCATTTCTTCCTATTTATCAGCTTTGGAAAATCCTAGGAAATTCATTTCAATTCCAAATCCATTGAAACCAACTCCTAGATGCTTCTAAAATCATGACTTGATGATGGGTACCTTTGCTCATCATTCAAGGAATTATTTCTGTATACTTCTTCCAAATCCATAAACCCTTTGGTTCCATCATATTGAAATGTTCCAAACTACCCATTGATCCAACACCTATGAAACCACCTTGGTCATTTCTAATATGACCAGAGGTATCCTAGAAAAGTCCAACTCCTATTTTTAGAGCACTTTTATTGTTGCTTTGATTGTGTTGCTTATTACGATTGTTTCCATCATTAGTTGACGTAATAAACGGAGTATTCGGAGATGGACCAGAAGATTTGAAGACTCTGAAGAATAAGGCAAGCAGCCCTTTGACCATGTTCAAGAAACCTTTTTATGCATGTCTCATAGCACCTTTATTATTCAATGCATCGGAATCATGTTGAGGTGGAAACCACTTTGGTTGCTACCCCTGTTACTTTACTGCTGAAACTTGCATCAAACATGACCCTACCTTCCTATGAGGGTTATGTGGGTGGGAGTAGATAGATCTATGCTATAGTAGTTGGCTACGCAAAATGGGTCGGGGTTATGCATTGAGTGAAACAAGTGTGGTCTGACATACTTGCAAATGACCCAGTGGGTGCCACTAATGCCCCTGGGAGTTGATGAGGAGCTAGGGCACTACTTGGTGAGAAGTAGTGTGCCGAGGCTTGACGAAAGTGTTGTTTACAGAGATGGATTAGATTTATGTGTGACTACCGTCCCAACCAAACATGCGCAACCACTCTACCCTTATATGGGAAAAGGGCATTATTGATTACCTAGGTCGATACTAGCATGGTGCCCGCATTACTAGTGACGGGGGTGACATGAGGTCACTCTCGGGACGGGGTCGCGCTTGGATAGGCGGCCATGACTGTATTTACAGCGCACCGGACACACCATTGGTACCCCGTGCTTGTGATATGTGATGAATACGGAGCGAGTCTCCACAACCTTGAGATGTGAAATGTTTGGCACGGGGCTGCTACCAATCGAGTGGACTCTATGTTAGTGTCGTCTAGGGAAAGATAGTGATCGGGTGCTTACCCCGGGTACTTGAGGTACCGCGGGTCGTGGATGACACGGAAGTTCCCCGGATCTTGTGGGTAAAGTGTGCAACCTCTGCAGAGTGTCAAACTATTCGAATAGCTGTGTCCGCGGTCAAGGACAGTTGGGTGGTGCTACTTAGACTATGTCCATAAGTTTCTGGGAAACAACACGATTCAGAGATATTGTTGATATGATTGTGAGGAAGTCACAATGAGCTTGTGCATATGTTGATTACAACTCTTTCTCGATAATGATGTCTGTGACCTACTGATACTTGTTACAGACACATGCATTGCCCTTGTTATATGTTGATCATACTTGCATATGAAAAACTAGCTTTCCGCAAAACTGCCAACCTAGCAGTAGAGCCTTGCATATTTATTCTGTTATCACACTTGGGTTGCTTGCGAGTACATTCAATGTACTCATTGGCTTGCCACTGGTTATTTTATTGGCCAGGCATGAGAGCACATATTATGATGAAGATTTCTTGGTGACGAGCATGCGAGCTAGGACGCTTCCCAGTCAGAATGCCTGTAGGGTTAAAGGCAGATGGCATGGGTCCATGTTGTCGTTGAAGATTTCCGCTGCGATGACACACTCAAGACTTGACCATTATGGTCCTATTTGTGCAACACGATATGTAAGGATGTAAGACTCTTGTTATTCAGCTTCTGTGTGTTCAGTGAGCATTGATCTCTGGGATCACTGTACACGTGCATTCGGTGATCACGACTTATGAGTCGGGGTCCCCACAGAGCTGGTATCAGAGCCATCCTGACTGTAGGAAGCCTTAGTTAGCATGGTCGTTAGTTAGGGTAAAACTATTTTCAAAACTATCTATACTTCTCTTCCCTTCTCACTTTTTCGAAAACTAGGCTATACTTGATATCTTCCTCTTCAAAACCTTGGTCGCTAGAACCTTTATGCCCCAGGCCACTGGATTTTCTGTAATCCTCGTGGAGTGCACCTTGCCAAACACTCACCCACCACTCTTGCACGCAAGATGAGGGACACCCTTGACAAGAGCCCCCAAGAAGATGCAACGTTGGCCTATGATGACCAGGGTATAGGTTATGCAAAATCATGATATACACCGGTAATAGAGTAATCATGTCACTACCGTTGTCGTATCGACAACCACCGGTGGATGAGAACCTTGCCATTTGGTCCGCCTCACTATAGTGAGCAGGAAAATGGTTCTCTTCATTCCCCGCTCTTGGTGTCGATGTTTTCATCAACGAAATCGACATGTTGGACCTCTATTATGCTTTGTTATTATCATTACATATGGATTGCCTACCTGGTACCCTCGACGTCCCAGAAGGCACAAGGATCGTCATGATTGAAGAGACAAGAGGAGACAAGTCAACGCCAGCTACAAGGAGGCACCTTCACCACATCACCTCATCAGGCGAGAAGTTGTTGAAGATTCTTCAGGCTCAACGCGGATCATTCATCAAGCAACTACAAGGGGCATAGCAACATCCGAGGAAGCTCAGAAGACTGCACGAGGCACAAGTCACGACACAAAGTCCGAGAACCCCTAGGGTAGGATGAGTCGTGTACCCCCTATGCGCAGTCGAGTCCATATGATGGTTCGAATAGAACCATGATTGTGTGTTGTTTTCTTTTATTCGTTTGTGTTTTGATATAAGTCGCACTTTTGCCCCAGGCAACAAGTGCATGGCTATATCACCTTCCTTGCCTTGTTTCTTTTGTTTCGGCCTTTTTGCACCTGTTTGTTGCACCTGCACTATAGAACCCCCTTTAGGCATTTCCCTCCTCTATGCTGCTTCTCCTCTCTATTCTCCCTCTCCCCAACTGAAGACCCGCAAGACAAGATGCACCAAGGATCCTACCTCGACAGCCAACTGGCACTTAAGACTTCTGCTACAACCCCCGTGACCAAGTGCAACCCCGTAGAGTTATGTTTAACCCTCCAGACCAGTAACCCCATTCCTAGACCCATTGAGACTTCCCGAGACACTCCAGCACGAATCCTTAACCATGTGCCTAACTCATGGTAAAACGTGAGAACCTGTTAAGCCTTTGTAGCCTTGCACAACACTGGGTTCGTAAAGGAGCTAGTGGACACGATGAGTGAGGACATTCTCATCCTATTATAGCATGAGGTCTGACAATGCCATAGATAGACCAGTTCGAGGATATTGGACAGATGACTTGGTGGATTACATCAGTGACTTCAAGGAATTTTCGGAGACCTTGATGGATTATGAGGTTTTCATATTGGTGGGATCATGACTTTGGGGAAGTATGTAGGAGTGCCTGTTGGGCATGAGATTTGGATTTATGTAGGTGATTCTGGTTGGTATAATGCTGGATATGTCTGCATGATTCGGAGTAAATTGGATTTAGACCGATGATCTTGATCATGATACCATGCTTCTCGGTGGACAATAACCTAGGAGATTGGATTATTTGTCGGAGTTGATTTAGAGATCTATTTGGTCGTGGTCTTGGAGTTTACTTGACCCGGATGATGAGGATTTGGTGGACTTACTATCGTGATGCATAGTCCTTCCAAGTATTTGGGTATTATAGGGACTTGAGATCTTGTGGAGCACCGTAGACATCGGATTTGTAGGATTGTTGGATTATGTGGTGATTGATGGTAATTACCGGGCTATTGGAGTTGATCTATAGGAAGGAAACAAATCTTGGAGTGGCATATGACGTGTTTCCTTAGAATAGAGATGCATTATCTTGAGCCTTGCAAGACTAGGTTGAGTGCTTGGATTGTGGAGTTTATTTCAGCTCAGCAACATGTATGATCTACCTTTGGATTTTGGAGGTAGGCATACATATGGATTTGGGGATCATGGACGAGTGCAATTTTATGAGACCGTCTCTTGAGGATCATGAGGATATGCGTGGCATGAGTGGTGATTAAGGTTGGTCTATGCTTTTCGTTTGGAGTATTAGATAGAGCTATTGGCATCTCAGAAACTGTGCTTAAGGATAAGATGATATAAGTTCACTCACTCACTAGAATCCTTGAAACCCTTAAGCCCCACCGAGCCACAACCTGGTCAGATTCTGACCACGGGCCTTGACTCAGAGTCAGGAAGGCCTCTGCAATACTCAACCGAGACCACCACCAATACCCCAGCTTACCTTGCGTACCCCTTAGACCTCATGAAGCTATTGGACAAGTTGGGTAACATCATCATTTGATGGCCTACTTGTCTGCCCGAAGACAAGAAGAGACGGACAGCTGGATAGAAGACATTTGAAGACCACCCCGTCAAGAAGGAAGATCTACACCAACCACCGTCATCAAGAAGAAGACTTCCGCGTTGAAGACCGGGCGTATCTGCAAACCACTCCTCCCGGAGGAACCGAGCACTTCCGTATCGAAGGAACGCTCACACCAAGTTGTATCAAGACTTGAAGGCACGATTCTGGTGGAACGAGATGAAAAGAGAGATTTGCAACCTATGTTGCAAAGTGTGATGTGTGCCAAAGGGTCAAGCTGAATATCAGCGACCCGCTAGATTGCTTCAACCACTCAAGGCTCCTGAGTGGAAGTGGAATAAATACGGAATGGACTTCATCACTGGATTACCAAGGTCGAATAGAGGACATGACTCTATCTGGGTCATAGTCGATCATTTGACCAAGGTGGCCCATTTCATTCCTGTGAAGACCACTTATGATGGCAACCGGCTGGCAGCTCTCTACATCGACCAAGTCGTAAGTCTTCACGGCATTCCCAAGGAGATTGTGTGAGGTCGAGGAACCCAGTTCACCTCAAGGTTCTGGAAGAAGTTCCGAGAAGCCTTGGGAACCAAGTATCTTTCAGCACGGCTTTCCACCCACAGACCGGAGGTCAGACCGAGCGAGTCAATCAGATTCTCGAAGTCATGACTCCGAGCCTGTGTCTTGGCATATGGAGCCAAGTGGGAGGATTGTCTCCTTTTTGCCGAGTTCTCCTATAACAACAGTTACCAGTCGAGCCTTCAGATGGCACCATTTGAGGTGTTGTACGGACGCAGATGTCGCACACCCCTCAACTGGACAGAGACTGGGGTAGGGCTAGTCTTTGGACCGGTTATTCTCCGCGCAGCGGAAGAGCAAGTCCAACTAGTCAGAGAACGTTTGAAGGCAGCAAAGTCAAGGCAAAAGAGCTATGCTGACACTCACCGTCGGAACATGAGTTTTCATATCGGGGACCATGTGTACCTGCGAGTAACTCCTCTGAAGGGAACCAAGCGTTTCCACGTCAAGGGGAAGCTCGCACTAAGGTTCATTGGATCCTTGAGATCATTGCAAGTCATGTGGTAAACGGCTCCCCAGCTAGATCTACCACCTGAGATACCCTCCGTGCACCAAGTCTTGCACGAGCCCCCACTCTGGAAGTACTTCTTACCTCCTAGCTAGCCCGATGCCCGCAAGGACATCGATCACCGAGCCTTAGACAGCTAACCCAACCTAACCTATGCAAGAGACCCCTCAGCAACCTGCATCAAGGACGGCATTAAGCAAGAAGCCATACCATCAAGCACTTCAAGATTCCAAGGAGCACCGCTCGGAGGCAGAACGAACAAGAAGAAGTGAAGACTACCCCGTATCCAAGACTCCGCTTTTCTTTCCACGCCTAGTCTGGGAATCTCGGGGACGAGATTCTTGTAAGGGGGGTAGGTCTGTCACACCCTGATTTTCATATCACATTTCTTAAGCTAATTTCCATGTTAAAAATGTGGATTTGCAAAAACTTTTGAGTGTTGTTGACTTTGCTTGATTTGACTTTTGTCTGCTGTTTGCTAGTACTCTAAAAATCAAATAAATTCTCCAACTCTTATACTTCATCTCCTTGACCCAAAACCTTTTCCCAATGATCATGCCATGTGTATAGACCAGTATAGAATTTTCTTATAAAAATATTTTGGCCAAATGGTATTTTCTAAAATTAGTTTTCCAAAAACCCCTGAATTGAGGTTTGCACTGCAAGTACCTTATTTAGGGTGTGAAAAATCTTTCAAAAAGTATATTTGAATCCTATTAGATATAGGACTCCCAGAAACCACAAAAGTATAATTTTAAAAGCTATTTTTATATTTTATTTAAAAGCTTTTTCTTAAGGCCAGAAATGGTCTTTAATAGGGAAAATTATTTAATCATTTCAAAAATATTAGCCAAAATTCAGGGAGACTCTTAGGACACATATTGTCCATATATAAGAGTTTCAGCACATGGTCATGTTCAAAATATTGGACAAATCCTTCCAAAACCCTTTCTGGATATTTCAAGCTTTTGAAATATTTACAAAGGAAATATTCTCCAAAAATTCCAGCGAAATTCTATCATGTCATATATGACATATTTGATGATCTTGCAAAGCCTCATGCCTTGAAGATCAAGAAAACATCCTCAAACCCCTTCAAAACCATTCTGTCCATATTTGAAGTTTGAGCAAATCTACATTGCCAAACTTGTCCAAATGCTCTCAAATTTGGTGCACATGCTAGAATGGCCTAATAAGGCATCTAGACCAAATGGCACAAGATTTGGAATAGAGCAACTTGATCAGATCACCCCAAAACCACTTCTGTTCAAATTCAAATTTGAACAACTTTACATTGTCAACTTTTTATCTGGAGCCTCAAACTTTGTGGGCATGTTCATAACCCCAAATGATGATGCTACACCAAGTGGTGCATCAAGGGGAGATGATTTTCTTAACACCAACATGATGAAACCATTTCTGTTCATTTCTAGGGTTCACCAAAGTTACATTGGCCACTTTGCCCAAATGAGCTCAAATTTGGTGTAGGGGCCTAATTATATGTGACATTTGATCCTGTTAAGTCCCATGTCAAGTGGATGTCATTTGCTTGACCAAACACTGATCAAACACCTTCTGTCCAATTACCAAAACAAGTGGTTGGACCTCTTTTACTATTTCCCCTTACCCCAAGTTCTTACCACAGCTTCCCCTAGTCCTATTCTACCTCCAGTAACTCTCCTCTGCCTTATCTCAATTATTGGAGGGGGTAAAACCCCAAGTTACACTGCTGGACAGCAGGATTCACCCTCTCCCTCACCTCCCTCCTCATCCCAGTGGTTCCCCAGAGCATCCAAGACCCCCACGCCATTGTTTACTATCCCCTAGTACTGCTGGACACTACTGGACACTGGGGGACACGGCCTGGACAGCAAAGACTTGAGCATGCCGGCCAAAGACGCGCTCTGGAGCACGCTACAGTGCACCAAGGCACTGTAGCTCGGCCCTCCCGAGGCTTCCAGGCGGTCTTGGGCAGAGTGGGCGTGTCCATCGAGGTCCCCTCGACGTCCACGACCTGCAGGACGGTCGGCCTTATCCTCCCCGGCCCTCCTCCTCTCTCTCCACGAGCTCGCCGTGCGCGCCCTGGACCGTGCTCACGGTGCACCGCAGCCGCAGCTATAAAAGGCCTCCCCCCGAGCGCCATTCGCCTCTGCTGGACCCTCCTCTCTCCCGTGCATCTCCTAGACAAGCTACCTCTCCCCCTGGCACTCTCTTTCCCCCTCCATGGCCGGCGGCCCCTTCCACGGCCATTCGGCCCTTCACCTCTTCGGGCCTCCCCCGACCTACACTGGGCATCTGGATGGATGCGGCACCCCTCCCTGAGTACTCCGGTGCGCCGCACACCGCCGGAGGTGGCCGGAATCGCCGGCACAAGTGGCAGTCGGGCCTTGCTCCGACCTCGACCGCGCGCGCGCGAGGGAGGTGCTGCCTCTCCCCTGACCCCTCCTCCGGGCGCGGCCGAGCCGCGCGGCACCGCCCCCGTCTCCGGCTGGCGCAAGCTGGCGGTGTGGCGCCGGCGGCCAGCGAGGCCGAGCCTCCCCTGCCCCTCACTTCGGGAGGAAGACGATGGCGGACGTGGGGGACGACCTGCGGCTGGGCCCCGCAGGTCAGCGACCCCGCCTGCCGCCACGTAGATTAAGTGGAGGCGGGACGGCAGGGAACCGCCTCCCCAGCGCGAAAGCGCAACCTGCAAAGGCGCCTCCGACGTCACCGCTCCCCCTGTGCACGCGGCCGAGCCATGGGCCGGCCCAGTTTCTACGCGGCTATCCTCCGCCCAGTGTGCAGCATAAGGGTATAACCCCTATTCTTTTCCTTTTTCTTTATTCTGCCAACTTAAAAAATGCCTAGAATATTCATATGAACTCCAAATTGCATGATTCAAATTTCTGGTAGCTTCTAAAATCATGCCCTATCACATGGTGCAACATGCACATTATTCCAGAAACTTTTCCTACACAAATATTTATCAAATGCCCATTTTCCACTTTCTGTGATTAACTTTAGAAAATCACAGAGAGCTCAATATTGATCCAAATGCAGTGATTCAAGTTCCTAGATGCTTGTCATGTCCAAACTTAGTTTTGGAACATTTTTAATAATAGTTTCTGTACCCCACCAATTATTGAGCCATTTCTTCCTATTTATCAGCTTTGGAAAATCCTAGGAAATTCATTTCAATTCCAAATCCATTGAAACCAACTCCTAGATGCTTCTAAAATCATGACTTGATGATGGGTACCTTTGCTCATCATTCAAGGAATTATTTCTGTATACTTCTTCCAAATCCATAAACCCTTTGGTTCCATCATATTGAAATGTTCCAAACTACCCATTGATCAACCACCTATGAAACCACCTTGGTCATTTCTAATATGACCAGAGGTATCCTAGAAAAGTCCAACTCCTATTTTTAGAGCACTTTTATTGTTGCTTTGATTGTGTTGCTTATTACGATTGTTTCCATCATTAGTTGACGTAATAAACGGAGTATTCGGAGATGGACCAGAAGATTTGAAGACTCTGAAGAATAAGGCAAGCAGCCCTTTGACCATGTTCAAGAAACCTTTTTATGCATGTCTCATAGCACCTTTATTATTCAATGCATCGGAATCATGTTGAGGTGGAAACCACTTTGGTTGCTACCCCTGTTACTTTACTATTGAAACTTGCATCAAACATGACCCTACCTTCCTATGAGGGTTATGTGGGTGGGAGTAGATAGATGTATGCTATAGTAGTTGGCTACGCAAAATGGGTCGGGGTTATGCATTGAGTGAAACAAGTGTGGTCTGACATACTTGCAAATGACCCAGTGGGTGCCACTAATGCCCCTGGGAGTTGATGAGGAGCTAGGGCACTACTTGGTGAGAAGTAGTGTGCCGAGGCTTGACGAAAGTGTTGTTTACAGAGATGGATTAGATTTATGTGTGACTACCGTCCCAACCAAACATGCGCAACCACTCTACCCTTATATGGGAAAAGGGCATTATTGATTACCTAGGTCGATACTAGCATGGTGCCCGCATTACTAGTGACGGGGGTGACATGAGGTCACTCTCGGGACGGGGTCGCGCTTGGATAGGCGGCCATGACTGTCTTTACAAGGCACCGGACACACCGTTGGTACCCCGTGCTTGTGATATGTGATGAATTCGGAGCGAGTCTCCACAACCTTGAGATGTGAAATGTTTGGCACGGGGCTGCTACCAATCGAGTGGATTCTATGTTAGTGTCGTCTAGGGAAAGATAGTGATCGGGTGCTTACCCCGGGTACTTGAGGTACCGCGGGTCGTGGATGACACGGAAGTTCCCCGGATCTTGTGGGTAAAGTGTGCAACCTCTGCAGAGTGTCAAACTATTCGAATAGCCGTGTCCGCGGTCAAGGACAGTTGGGTGGTGCTACTTAGACTATGTCCATAAGTTTTTGGGAAACAACACGATTCAGAGATATTGTTGATATGATTGTGAGGAAGTCACAATGAGCTTGTGCATATGTTGATTACAACTCTTTCTCGATAATGATGTCTGTGACCTACTGATACTTGTTACAGACACATGCATTGCCCTTGTTATATGTTGATCATACTTGCATATGAAAAACTAGCTTTCCGCAAAACTGCCAACCTAGCAGTAGAGACTTGCATATTTATTCTGTTATCACACTTGGGTTGCTTGCGAGTACATTCAATGTACTCATTGGCTTGCCACTGGTTATTTTATTGGCCAGGCATGAGAGCACAGGTTATGATGAAGATTTCTTGGTGACGAACATGCGAGCTAGGACGCTTCCCAGTCAGAATGCCTGTAGGGTTAAAGGCAGATGGCATGGGTCCATGTTGTCGTTGAAGATTTCCGCTGCGATGACACACTCAAGACTTGACCATTATGGTCCTATTTGTGCAACACGGTATGTAAGGATGTAAGACTCTTGTTATTCAGCTTCTGTGTGTTCAGTGAGCATTGATCTCTGGGATCACTGTACACGTGCATTCTGTGATCACGACTTATGAGTCGGGGTCCCCACAGAGCTGGTATCAGAGCCATCTTGACTGTAGGAAGCCTTAGTTAGCATGGTCGTTAGTTAGGGTAAAACTATTTTCGAAACTATCTATACTTCTCTTCCCTTCTCAGTTTTTCGAAAACTAGGCTATACTTGATCTCTTCCTCTTCAAAACCTTGGTCGCTAGAACCTTTATGCCCCAGGCCACTGGATTTTCTGTAATCCTCGTGGAGTGCACCTTGCCAAACACTCACCCACCACTCTTGCATGCAAGATGGGGGACACCCTTGACAAGAGCCCCCAAGAAGATGCAACGTTGGCCTATGATGACCAGGGTATAGGTTATGCACAATCATGATATACACCGCTAATAGAGTAATCATGTCACTACCGTTGTCGTATCGACAACCACCGATGGACGAGAACCTTGCCATTTGGTCCGCCTCACTATAGTGAGCAGGAAAACGGTTCTCTTCATTCCCCGCTCTTGGTGTCGATGTTTTCATCAACGAAATCGACATGTTGGACCTCTATTATGCTTTGTTATTATCATTACATATGGATTGCCTACCTGGTACCCTCGACGTCCCAGAAGGCACAAGGATCGTCATGATTGAAGAGACAAGAGGAGACAAGTCAACGCCAGCTACAAGGAGGCACCTTCACCACATCACCTCATCAGGCGAGAAGTTGTTGAAGATTCTTCAGGCTCAACGTGGATCATTCATCAAGCAACTACAAGGGGCATAGCAACATCCGAGGAAGCTCAGAAGACTGCACGAGGAACAAGTCACGACACAGAGTCCGAGAACCCCTAGGGTAGGATGAGTCGTGTACCCCCTATGCGCAGTCGAGTCCATATGATGGTTCGAATAGAACCATGATTGTGTGTTGTTTGCTTTTATTCGTTTGTGTTTTGATATAAGTCGCACTTTTGCCCCAGGCAACAAGTGCATGGCTATATCACCTTCCTTGCCTTGTTTCTTTTGTTTCGGCCTTTTTGCACCTGTTTGTTGCACCTGCACTATAGAACCCCCTTTAGGCATTTCCCTCCTCTATGCTGCTTCTCCTCTCTATTCTCCCTCTCCCCAACTGAAGACCCGCAAGACAAGATGCACCAAGGATCCTACCTCGACAGCCAACTGGCACTGAAGACTTCTGCTACAACCCCCGTGACCAAGTGCAACCCCGTAGAGTTATGTTTAACCCTCCAGACCAGTAACCCCATTCCTAGACCCTTTGAGACTTCCCGAGACACTCCAGCACGAATCCTTAACCATGTGCCTAACTCATGGTAAAACGTGAGAACCTGTTAAGCCTTTGTAGCCTTGCACAACACTGGGTTCGTAAAGGAGCTAGTGGACACGATGAGTGAGCACATTCTCATCCTATTATAGCATGAGGTCTGACGATGCCATAGATAGACCAGTTCGAGGATATTGGACAGATGACTTGGTGGATTACATCAGTGACTTCAAGGAATTTTCGGAGACCTTGATGGATTATGAGGTTTTCATATTGGTGGGATCATGACTTTGGGGAAGTATGTAGGAGTGCCTGTTGGGCATGAGATTTGGATTTATGTAGGTGATTCTGGTTGGTATAATGCTGGATATGTCTGCATGATTCGGAGTAAATTGGATTTAGACCGATGATCTTGATCATGATACCATGCTTCTCGGTGGACAATAACCTAGGAGATTGGATTATTTGTCGGAGTTGATTTAGAGATCTATTTGGTCGTGATCTTGGAGTTTACTTGACCCGGATGATGAGGATTTGGTGGACTTACTATCGTGATGCATAGTCCTTCCAAGTATTTGGGTATTATAGGGACTTGAGATCTTGTGGAGCACCGTAGACATCGGATTTGTAGGATTGTTGGATTATGTGGTGATTGATGGTAATTACCGGGCTATTGGAGTTGATCTATAGGAAGGAAACAAATCTTGGAGTGGCATATGACGTGTTTCCTTAGAATAGAGATGCATTATCTTGAACCTTGCAAAACTAGGTTGAGTGCTTGGATTGTGGAGTTTATTTCAGCTCAGCAACATGTATGATCTACCTTTGGATTTTGGAGGTAGGCATACATATGGATTTGGGGATCGTGGACGAGTGCAATTTTATGAGACCGTCTCTTGAGGATCATGAGGATATGCGTGGCATGAGTGGTGATTAAGGTTGGTCTATGCTTTTCGTTTGGAGTATTAGATAGAGCTATTGGCATCTCAGAAACTGTGCTTAAGGATAAGATGATATAAGTTCACTCACTCACTAGAATCCTTGAAACCCTTAAGCCCCACCGAGCCACAACCTGGTCAGATTCTGACCACAGGCCTTGACTCAGAGTCAGGAAGGCCTCTGCAATACTCAACCGAGACCACCACCAATACCCCAGCTTACCTTGCGTACCCCTTAGACCTCATGAAGCTATTGGACAAGTTGGGTAACATCATCATTTGATGGCCTACTTGTCTGCCCGAAGACAAGAAGAGACGGACAGCTGGATAGAAGACATTTGAAGACCACCCCGTCAAGAAGGAAGATCTACACCAACCACCGTCATCAAGAAGAAGACTTCCGCGTTGAAGACCGGGCGTATCTGCAAACCACTCCTCCCGGAGGAACCGAGCACTTCCGTATCGAAGGAACGCTCACACCAAGTTGTATCAAGACTTGAAGGCACGATTCTGGTGGAACGAGATGAAAAGAGAGATTTGCAACCTATGTTGCAAAGTGTGATGTGTGCCAAAGGGTCAAGCTGAATATCAGCGACCCGCTGGATTGCTTCAACCACTCAAGGCTTCTGAGTGGAAGTGGAATAAAGACGGAATGGACTTCATCACTGGATTACCAAGGTCGAATAGAGGACATGACTCTATCTGGGTCATAGTCGATCATTTGACCAAGGTGGCCCATTTCATTCCTGTCAAGACCACTTATGATGGCAACCGGCTGGCAGCTCTCTACATCGACCAAGTCGTAAGTCTTCACGGCATTCCCAAGGAGATTGTGTGAGGTCGAGGAACCCAGTTCACCTCAAGGTTCTGGAAGAAGTTCCGAGAAGCCTTGGGAACCAAGTATCTTTCAGCACGGCTTTCCACCCACAGACCGGAGGTCAGACCGAGCGAGTCAATCAGATTCTCGAAGTCATGACTCCGAGCCTGTGTCTTGGCATATGGAGCCAAGTGGGAGGATTGTCTCCTTTTTGCCGAGTTCTCCTATAACAACAGTTACCAGTCGAGCCTTCAGATGGCACCATTTGAGGTGTTGTACGGACGCAAATGTCGCACACCCCTCAACTGGACAGAGACTGGGGTAGGGCTAGTCTTTGGACCGGTTATTCTCCGCGCAGCGGAAGAGCAAGTCCAACTAGTCAGAGAACGTTTGAAGGCAGCAAAGTCAAGGCAAAAGAGCTATGCTGACACTCACCGTCGGAACATGAGTTTTCATATCGGGGACCATGTGTACCTACGAGTAACTCCTCTGAAGGGAACCAAGCGTTTCCACGTCAAGGGGAAGCTCGCACTAAGGTTCATTGGACCCTTTGAGATCACTGCAAGTCATGTGGTAGATGACTCCCCAGCTAGATCTACCACCTGAGATACCCTCCGTGCACCAAGTCTTCCACGAGCCCTCACTCTGGAAGTACTTCTTACCTCCTAGCTAGCCCGATGCCCGCAAGGACATCGATCACCGAGCCTTAGACAGCTAACCCAACCTAACCTATGCAAGAGACCCCTCAGCAACCTGCATCAAGGACGGCATTAAGCAAGAAGCCATACCATCAAGCACTTCAAGATTCCAAGGAGCACCGCTCGGAGGCAGAACCAACAAGAAGAAGTGAAGACTACCCCGTATCCAAGACTCCGCTTTTCTTTCCACGCCTAGTCTGGGAATCTCGGGGACGAGATTCTTGTAAGGGGGGTAGGTCTGTCACACCCTGATTTTCATATCACATTGCTTAAGCTAATTTCCATGTTAAAAATGTGGATTTGCACAAACTTTTGAGTGTTGTTGACTTTGCTTGATTTGACTTTTGTCTGCTGTTTGCTAGTACTCTAAAAATCAAATAAATTCTCCAACTCTTATACTTCATCTCCTTGACCCAAAACCTTTTCCCAATGATCATGCCATGTGTATAGACCAGTATAGAATTTTCTTATAAAAATATTTTGGCCAAATGGTATTTTCTAAAATTAGTTTTCCAAAAACCCCTGAATTAAGGTTTGCACTGCAAGTACCTTATTTAGGGTGTGAAAAATCTTTCAAAAAGTATATTTGAATCCTATTAGATATAGGACTCCCAGAAACCACAAAAGTATAATTTTAAAAGCTATTTTTATATTTTATTTAAAAGCTTTTTCTTAAGGCCAGAAATGGTCTTTAATAGGGAAAAATTATTTAATCATTTCAAAAATATTTGCCAAAACTCAGGGAGACTCTTAGGACACATATTGTCCATATATAAGAGTTTCAGCACATGGTCATGTTCAAAATATTGGACAAATCCTTCCAAAACCCTTTCTGGATATTTCAAGCTTTTGAAATATTTACAAAGGAAATATTCTCCAAAAATTCCAGCGAAATTCTATCATGTCATATATGACATATTTGATGATCTTGCAAAGCCTCATGCCTTGAAGATCAAGAAAACATCCTCAAACCCCTTCAAAACCATTCTGTCCATATTTGAAGTTTGAGCAAATCTACATTGCCAAACTTGTCCAAATGCTCTCAAATTTGGTGCACATGCTAGAATGGCCTAATAAGGCATCTAGACCAAATGGCACAAGATTTGGAATAGAGCAACTTGATCAGATCACCCCAAAACCACTTCTGTTCAAATTCAAATTTGAACAACTTTACATTGTCAACTTTTTATCTGGAGCCTCAAACTTTGTGGGCATGTTCATAACCCCAAATGATGATGCTACACCAAGTGGTGCATCAAGGGGAGATGATTTTCTTAACACCAACATGATGAAACCATTTCTGTTCATTTCTAGGGTTCACCAAAGTTACATTGGCCACTTTGCCCAAATGAGCTCAAATTTGGTGTAGGGGCCTAATTATATGTGACATTTGATCCTGTTAAGTCCCATGTCAAGTGGATGTCATTTGCTTGACCAAACACTGATCAAACACCTTCTGTCCAATTACCAAAACAAGTGGTTGGACCTCTTTTACTATTTCCCCTTACCCCAAGTTCTTACCACAGCTTCCCCTAGTCCTATTATACCTCCAGTAACTCTCCTCTGCCTTATCTCAATTATTGGAGGGGGTAAAACCCCAAGTTACACTGCTGGACAGCAGGATTCACCCTCTCCCTCACCTCCCTCCTCATCCCAGTGGTTCCCCAGAGCATCCAAGACCCCCACGCCATTGTTTACTATCCCCTAGTACTGCTGGACACTACTGGACACTGGGGGACACGGCCTGGACAGCAAAGACTTGAGCATGCCAGCCAAAGACGCGCTCTGGAGCACGCTACAGTGCACCAAGGCACTGTAGCTCGGCCCTCCCGAGGCTTCCAGGCGGTCTTGGGCAGAGTGGGCGTGTCCATCGAGGTCCCCTCGACGTCCACGACCTGCAGGACGGTCGGCCTTATCCTCCCCGGCCCTCCTCCTCTCTCTCCACGAGCTCGCCGTGCGCGCCCTGGACCATGCTCACGGTGCACCGCGGCCGCAGCTATAAAAGGCCTCCCCCCGAGCGCCATTCGCCTCTGCTGGACCCTCCTCTCTCCCGTGCATCTCCTAGACAAGCTACCTCTCCCCCTGGCACTCTCTTTCCCCCTCCATGGCCGGCGGCCCCTTCCACGGCCATTCGGCCCTTCACCTCTTCGGGCCTCCCCCGACCTACCCTGGGCATCTGGATGGATGCGGCACCCCTCCCTGAGTACTCCGGTGCGAAGCACACCGCCGGAGGTGGCCGGAATCGCCGGCACAAGTGGCAGCCGGGCCTTGCTCCGACCTCGCCCGCGCGCGCGCGAGGGAGGTGCTGCCTCTCCCCTGACCCCTCCTCCGGGCGCGGCCGAGCCGCGCGACACCGCCCCCGTCTCCGGCCGGCGCAAGCTGGCGGTGTGGCGCCAGCGGCCAGCGAGGCCGAGCCTCCCCTGCCCCTCCCGTCGGGAGGAAGACGATGGCGGACGTGGGGGACGACCTGCGGCTGGGCCCCGCAGGTCAGCGACCCCGCCTGCCGCCACGTAGATTAAGTGGAGGCGGGACGGCAGGGAACCGCCTCCCCAGCGCGAAAGCGCAACCTGCAAAGGCGCCTCCGACGTCACCGCTCCCTGCGGCCGAGCCATGGGCCGGCCCAGTTTCTACGCGGCTATCCTCCGCCCAGTGTGCAGCATAAGGGTATAACCCCTATTCTTCTCCTTTTTCTTTATTCTGCCAACTTCAAAAATGCCTAGAATATTCATATGAACTCCCAATTGCATGATTCAAATTTCTGGTAGCTTCTAAAATCATGCCCTATCACATGGTGCAACATACACATTATTCCAAAAACTTTTCCTACACAAATATTTATCAAATGCCCATTTTCCACTTTCTGTGATTAACTTTAGAAAATCACAGAGAGCTCAATATTGATCCAAATGCAGTGATTCAAGTTCCTAGATGCTTGTCATGTCCAAACTTAGTTTTGGAACATTTTTAATAATAGTTTTTGTACCCCACCAATTATTGAGCCATTTCTTCCTATTTATCAGCTTTGGAAAATCCTAGGAAATTCATTTCAATTCCAAATCCATTGAAACCAACTCCTAGATGCTTCTAAAATCATGACTTGATGATGGGTACCTTTGCTCATCATTCAAGGAATTATTTCTGTATACTTCTTCCAAATCCATAAACCCTTTGTTTGCATCATATCGAAATGTTCCAAACTACCCATTGATCCAACACCTATGAAACCACCTTGGTCATTTCTAATATGACCAGAGGTATCCTAGAAAAGTCCAACTCCTATTTTTAGAGCACTTTTATTGTTGCTTTGATTGTGTTGCTTATTACGATTGTTTCCATCATTAGTTGACGTAATAAACGGAGTATTCGGAGATGGACCAGAAGATTTGAAGACTCTGAAGAATAAGGCAAGCAGCCCTTTGACCATGTTCAAGAAACCTTTTTATGCATGTCTCATAGCACCTTTATTATTCAATGCATCAGAATCATGTTGAGGTGGAAACCACTTTGGTTGCTACCCCTGTTACTTTACTGTTGAAACTTGCATCAAACATGACCCTACCTTCCTATGAGCGTTATGTGGGTGGGAGTAGATAGATGTATGCTATAGTAGTTGGCTACGCAAAATGGGTAGGGGTTATGCATTGAGTGAAACAAGTGTGGTCTGACATACTTGCAAATGACCCAGTGGGTGCCACTAATGCCCCTGGGAGTTGATGAGGAGCTAGGGCACTACTTGGTGAGAAGTAGTGTGCCGAGGCTTGACGAAAGTGTTGTTTACAGAGATGGATTAGATTTATGTGTGACTACCGTCCCAACCAAACATGCACAACCACTCTACCCTTATATGGGAAAAGGGCATTATTGATTACCTAGGTCGATACTAGCATGGTGCCCGCATTACTAGTGACGGGGGTGACATGAGGTCACTCTCGGGACGGGGTCGCGCTTGGATAGGCCGCCATGACTGTCTTTACAGGGCACCGGACACACCGTTGGTACCCCGTGCTTGTGATATGTGATGAATACGGAGCGAGTCTCCACAACCTTGAGATGTGAAATGTTTGGCACGGGGCTGCTACCAATCGAGTGGACTCTATGTTAGTGTCGTCTAGGGAAAGATAGTGATCGGGTGCTTACCCCGGGTACTTGAGGTACCGCGGGTCGTGGATGACACGGAAGTTCCCCGGATCTTGTGGGTAAAGTGTGCAACCTCTGCAGAGTGTCAAACTATTCGAATAGCCGTGTCCGCTGTCAAGGACAGTTGGGTGGTGCTACTTAGACTATGTCCATAAGTTTCTGGGAAACAACACGATTCAGAGATATTGTTGATATGATTGTGAGGAAGTCACAATGAGCTTGTGCATATGTTGATTACAACTCTTTCTCAATAATGATGTCTGTGACCTACTGATACTTGTTACAGACACATGCATTGCCCTTGTTATATGTTGATCATACTTGCATATGAAAAACTAGCTTTCCGCAAAACTGCCAACCTAGCAGTAGAGCCTTGCATATTTATTCTGTTATCACACTTGGGTTGCTTGCGAGTACATTCAATGTACTCATTGGCTTGCCACTGGTTATTTTATTGGCCAGGCATGAGAGCACAGGTTATGATGAAGATTTCTTGGTGACGAGCATGCGAGCTAGGACGCTTCCCAGTCAGAATGCCTGTAGGGTTAAAGGCAGATGGCATGGGTCCATGTTGTCGTTGAAGATTTCCGCTGCGATGACACACTCAAGACTTGACCATTATGGTCCTATTTGTGCAACACGGTATCTAAGGATGTAAGACTCTTGTTATTCAGCTTCTGTGTGTTCAGTGAGCATTGATCTCTGGGATCACTGTACACGTGCATTCGGTGATCACGACTTATGAGTCGGGGTCCCCACATCGTAAGTGTCCTGCAACAGTCATATGCTTGTGGTTAGAGCAGTGAAGCATATAGTTGTGTACAATGAAGCCTGAGCCGGACGTGTTGGTAGCATGTGAAAATGAGAAGTTTTTTATGTTAGTTGTATGTAGGATGAAGCACAAACATGCTTGTTTATGGGGCAACTGTGATGGTAATTTTGGTTCTCGGAAGCATGGAAAACAAATGGTAGATGCCTGTAATTGACCCCTTAGGTGTAGGCAGGATAATACTCTCGGTAATGGCCACCTTTTCCGAGAGGAGCTCTCGGTAAAGCATCTAACCTAGATCTCTTCCCTTGTGCATTCTCGATAATATGTATTGTACTTTTGTTGTTGTTTTCTTCCATGCTTGGCAAACAACCTTAGCACATCATAATTACCGTCTTGTGTTTTCTTCTTTGGATGGGCATCATCCGGTTTTAGAGACCGGCACCCCTCCGGTGACCCCGGCGGTCTAGGGCGTTGTTCGGCACCTAGAGGGGGTAGGCCACGGAGAATAACTGCTTCTTCGTGTTAGTGCATGTCATTGTGAGATGACAGACCAAGTCTAGGCCCGTTCTGTCAAGGGATCACCCACCGAATACTCTCTCTCGGGGACGAACGCAGCCGGTCCTCGACGTTCCCGCCCATGTGTGTGGTTTGTGAGGCGCATGCCACGTCAAGGACGTGCGTCGCTTATTCATTGCTTATGTAATGTCTTTCTTTTCTCTTCCGATCCTTTTGTTGCATACTTATATATTGCTTATGTATTGTCTGTGAATTGGTACTAACGTTTCGTTTGGCTAGTGCATAGCGATGCCGTCGTATGTCGTGTACAAGGGTAAGGTTCCCGGAGTCTACGACGACTGGGAGGAGTGTCGGAGACAGGTTCACCGTTTCAGCGGTAACAGTTACAAAGGGTACACCACTAGGGCGGAGGCGGAATCTAGATACGCGCGCTATCTAGCGGGAGAGAGGAGGGAGCGTTGGAGGAACCGGATGAAGACGAGTTTCATCGCGATGATGCTCATCGTGATGACCACAACTCTATTCTATGTGTTGGTAGTTTAGATGATCAATATCAACTTGTAATGTGAAGACAAGCTCGCTACTCGCGGTCTCGAGACTTGTAATATAATGTTCTATCTTTATTCGGTCTTTTGAATTCGGAGACTAATATGATGAATTGTATTCGGAGACTAACTTTCTATTGTATTCGATGAATCTGGTGTTGTCTAAATTATGTCCAATAATATATTTTGTATCCTGCAAAAATATCAGAAAAGAAAAAAAATCCCTAATATTCATACTAGTGGTGCACCACTCAAGATACTAATGGCGCATCACCCATCAGTGTGCCATTAGTATGCCAAAGCACATGGGTACATATGGCCCCCTTGGGAGGCATACTAATGGCGCACAGATGGACATACTAATGGCGCACTGCCTGGTGCACTATTAGTGCACCAGATACTAATGGCGCACCAGGGGTGCGCCATTAGTAAAAAAATCTAATGGCGTGGTGCTAGTGGCGCACCACTAGTGCGCCATTAGTAGGCAAAAGTGGTGCGCCACTAGCATGCCTTTTCCTAGTAGTGCTAGGGGGGCGCCCCTATGGCTTGTGGGTCCCTCGCGCCTCTTGTGACCCAAATCTCGGCTCTACTAATACCCAAATATCCCCCCTACGTGAGAGGGCACACCAAAAGTACTTTTCTGCTACCACAAGCTTCTGTCCACATGAGATACCATCTTGGGACCTTTTTTGGTACTCCGCTGGAGGGGGGTTCATTCACGGAGGGCATCTACATCAACCTTGCTGCCCTACCGATGATGTGTGAGTAGTTTACCACAAACATACGGTCCATAGCTAGTAGATAGATACCTTCTTCTCTCTATTTCATCTTCAATACAATGGTCTCCTCGATGTTCTTGGAGATCTATTCGATGTAATCTTCTTCTATGGTGCGTTTGTTGAGATTCGATGAATTGTGGATTTATGATCAGATTATCTATGAATATTAGTTGAGTCTTCTCTGAACTCTTTTATGCATGATTATGATAGCTTTGTATTTCTCTTTGATCTATCAATTTGGGTTGGCCAACTAGATTGGTTTTTATTGCAATGGGAGAGGTCCTTTGTGATGGGTTCAATCTTGCGGTGCCCTCACCCAGTGACAAAAAGGGTAGCGAGGCACGTATTGTATTGTTTCCACTAAGGATAGCAAGATGCACTACAAAAACACTTCCATGATAATACGTGTTTGTCACAGTAGGTCACATTTTCTATCATGCATGTACATCCATGACGATTTTATGACGGAATCAAGATAGTCATACATGTGCTGTCGTAGAAGTTTTCCATGACAATACCAAAATTATCATCAAGGAAGTGTTCACTTGCATGACGATAAATGGCGTGTCATGGAAGTTCTTTTGTCAAGGATAACGGACATGTGGCATCCATCGTAAAGGGTCACCGTTAAGCTAACGGGTCTGGTTTTGGATCCGATAACCCGCTAAAATTGAGGACCAATGGGAATTTTCCACATGTAAAATTCTCATTGGCCGAAGGAACCACGTGTGAGCTCCACGTACGGGTAGATGTGAACCAACCAATGAACAGGAGGCACCAATGATACGTTGACATGTGGCAAGGCCCAATAGGGGCCCATTCAGGCCAAAAGGCTGGCTTGTTTGATTAGGTCAAAGAATAACGGGCTGGCCCACCGAAAGCATGCTAACTGCCAGCTCGCGTATAGCCCATTTAGGCCCGATAACTCACGGGACATCATGGCCTTTCCTAATTCGGCCCACTAGCTTCATCTGGGTCGTCCAATATGATTCCAGGCCATTGTAACTTCCGGCCCATGATGTCTTTTGGCCCATATGAGGCCCTTCGTAACTCTTGCCCATAAACAACGTGTAGTGAAACTGGCCCATAATGAACAGTATATCGCTTCATACCCATTAACGGCCCATTACTTCATTGGGTCGCTCGCAGCCCGTGTTATCTTTCGGCATTTTAAGGGCCCATTTTTTATTGGGCTGATTTGCAGCATTTGGTTGCTTACGACCTGTTACTGGCCTATTCTGCTTGTGGGCCAAATTCAGCCCGTGGTTAAAGTCGGCCCGTTTGGGGCCCGTTGACTCGTTTGGCCGTTTTCATAGCGTCATCAAATATGGCCCATTAACGACCCATTATGTCTGTCGATGGAATTAAGCTCGTTATACTCGTCGGCCTCTTAAAGGCATGTTATGGTCGGCCCATGAACGGACGGCTGCCAGTCTAGCCCATTTACGGACCATAATGTGGTCCGTTATTGGCCCATGTTTGTCCAATCGACCATAAGGCCCGTAGAAGGCACATTGATTCTACGGCCCGTAAAAGGCCTGTAGAAGGCCATGGTGGTAACGGTCTGCATGTTGCCCATGGTTATTGTGGCCTAGCTTAAAAAATAGCTTATTGTGGGCACTACCAAACCGCGGAAAAAGAACTGCACTGACTACAAGCAAACAATTAAACAAGGCAACAACGAAATAAATAATCAAGCAATATACGCTAGGCTATTACGACTATTACACATATTACAACCACTAGGCATCAAAGTTCGCCACCAGTGCAAATATGGGGAACAAAGCATCATATTACATACACTGGTTGTCAAAGTTGGCGGCGAGTGCAAATAAACGCTGCAGGAAAATAAGTCCAAAACTGAAACCACTTCACAAGACCTCAAGAAACAATATCCTGGCTATCCACCATGCTGGCAGGACGCTTAGCAATATTATTAGCTTTCTCTTATTTGGCGCTTAAATTTTCTAGTGCTTGCTATTGCACCAGAAAGTATGCATCTGAATTCTCCAGGGTCTTCCGCAGTCCTTTGGCTTCTTGTCGCAGCACAACTGATCGTTGTCTTTCATCTTGTAGTTGAGACTCAAGAAACCCGATTCCGACAGTGAGTTCGAGGGGCTTGTGCCAGCGGTAGTGGCCAGTAACTCAAACACTACACCAAGACATGACTTTGGGGTTGTCTCACTGTCTTCAAGATAGTTTTCCTCAGCTGTTATATCAGCTTTTATGGAGACCAACAAGGATGTATCACTATCCTCAACCTTATCTGCATTACTTCCTTTACCATTGATTAATAAGGTACTCTTCCCCAATATTCTGTTAGCATTCTAAAAGAAGAAACAAGCAAACACATAACATAATTAGTATGTAGTATATGAAACTGACTTCGGTGAACCAGTTCAGTAGAATAGTGGACAGGATTAAACTACCAAGTTTTCTATTGCCAAATAGTACATAATAAAAGCATCAAACAAACATATATCTGTGTCATATGGTCACTGAATTGTCTTGAAAAAATAAAAATAGTTCAAATCATATCAGTTCAAGACAAAGTAGCATTGAAAGAATATAAGTGTGGGAAACTACACGACACAGTAAGATTTCAGATGGGTACAACGGGTGAACATGTACAACAACACTATTGGCTCTGTTGTGATGCTAGTAATGTGCACGATATGAGAAGTCAAATGTATACACAGTTCAAATTGAAATTAATAGCAATTTACAAGAGCGAACATGATTAAACATACCTGTTGTGCCGCTGGAGTTTCGATTGGATTATTCAATTTAAAAATAAGTTTTTATGAGTAAATATAGTGATACAAGAGCAAGGCAGTATGCACCATAGTAATGGAATCTTAAATGAGAATAGTTATTCTTCAGTCTTAAGTATTTGTTCTACATGAATAGAGTACAGTAAGACAGAGGATACAATACTTCGAAATAAAAAATGATCTCATAGACCTTACCACATTCTTGGTTCTGGACCAGTACAGAACAAGGCATTCCCAGTCATCGTCCTGTAAATGTGTCTCGGGAGAACGTAAGGGATTTTCATGAGTTTCTTTGCCATTGAAGTTTGTTTTCTTCAAGTAATTCCAATACTACCACCAAGCATTCTTGAAGACACCAGAGGTATTAGCAAAGGTTACCTCATCCTGAGTTTCCAAATCGGTCCTTCTCTATAGAGAAAAATGGGAACATTTGCTATATTATAACCCATATGGAGGTAGAATGTATGGGACAACGCAAAATAATTGCCATGAATAACATTACTTACACGTAACTCCTAGACGAACACCTGCAACTGGCATTTTTCTTCATTCTTAATATAATATTTCCATGATGGGAAGATACGCGCATAGGATTTAATAACATCAAATGCGATAGATGCTAAACTACGAATGGCTGGTTGTGCTTCGTCCATAGGAATAGGTGTGCTAACTGGTGGAGTTGGGGTTCTCCGTGGTGGTACTGGCGCTTTGGGCACTAGAGTTGCCTTACCACCTGCTCTTGTTTGGGAGCTCTGTGGTGTAGATGGTGTTGTGTCAACTGGAATTGGGTTATAATCTGCTGGGGTTGGAGTTAGATTGGGTGAAGCTGGTTCTCTGTCCATCACAGTAGGGGTACAATCCGCGAGAGTCTGGGTTATGTGTGGTAGGGATTGTTCTCATGCATGTACAACCAGGGTGCTATCTCCACCAAGAGGTAGCATTGTTTTATTTGAAGACTGTGTTTTTACTCCGTTAGATACTGCCATCACCCGCTCTAGTTCAAATGGGTGATACACATGAAACATAGTTGAATGTACGGACCTTGTATGAGTGACAGATGCGATAGATAGTGTGGAAAAAAGAGGGCATGAAATAGTCACATGTATATTGTTTAACTAAAAAGGATAGCATGACATAATTTCACATATATTATGTGTATCTAAACTGGATAGCATAGCATGACATAATTCAAAGATATGATAACTAACTAAATATGATGGCATGAGATAATTCTATGATGTCTTTAGTAAACAGGTTCGAGTTACATAATTCACTTACATGTTATCTAAGTAATCAGGATCGCATGATATAATTCACATATGTGATTTATATACTAAGAAGAGGGCATTCGCTATCTGACCTAAGAACATGGTGTTGAATATTGTGTATATGATGTCTAAACTATGCAATGCAAGACACCATATGCATGATATGAGCAGTATAACCGTGCCAAGTTAGAGCATACACCTCAGTGGGGGAATAGGAGTGGTCATCTATCTCTGAATCCATCTATAAGGAGCTATCGGGACCCAGCAAGAGATCTCCTTCGACAGGTACCATTGTGTGCTCTGAAGACCTTGTTTTCGCTACAGATTTTTGCATCACCCACTCAAATGGCTGATTCACAGGAAGAGTAGTTCAATGTACAAACATTGTCGATAAATGGAAATGTAATGAAGAAAAGGATTGGCAAGATACAAGTCAAATATATGATGCCTGGTTAAACATGATGGCATTGCATATTTCACATATATTATGTCTGGCTAAAAGAGATGAGATTGCATAATTCACATATATGATATAGAAATTAAACAGGTGGCACTACAAAACATGTCTAAACTAAGCAGATGACATACATGATGTGAATAGTAGGCACTTCAAGGCAACATATGCATGATATGAGCAACACCATCATGCCAAGTTAGAGAAAACACCTCGGGGGGGGGTAAACAGGAGTGGTCAACTCCGTCTGAATCTGCCTCAGAACAAATATCTTGCTCTGGATTTCAATCTGGAGGGGGGAGGGTTTTCCATTACACCCACCATCGAGCGATCTCTGCATGATAGTGTACTGCCTCGCAAACCACTTCTATTTTTCTCTACATGTTCAGCATGACTCTGTACAATATCTGACATGCATAAAAAATATAGTGATATTAGGTAAAGAGGGCATGCATAATCAAGAGTGATGGTAACAACTAGTGGATAGATCCAAAAATAATGATAGCAGACTCATGATAGCTTTAAGTTAATAAAAAGACACATGATGATTGCTTTACTGTTTGCTTCCCACCGAAGATGAACAACCAGATAATAGACATAGATACTATTCATTGCTGCCTCGATATGTGCCCCCACAAGGACAAAAGAATTTTAAAACTCAAGTTTGAACATTAATTTGGACCTGACTTGGAGTCTAAGAGGTGAACATGACGATAAAGTAGCAGGTAATATTAAGCAATGCATAACATAAGCAGAAACAAAAGAGTGTGACCTCTCTTGGGGACCCATGCACTCCTCAGGTTAATCTGCTGAGTTGGTGATGCTGATGCACTTGACGTGGTTGCCTGCAGCAGGGAGGAGATCTGAGGCGGTGAAAGACGGCCAGGAATCGTGATGTCTGGTATGGTGGATGCTTCTGTCGATGGAGCAGCTCAGGTGAGGTGGACAACATTGCGGCAGGAGCAGGACAAACCACACAAAGTTTTCTTCGACACCTATCTGTTATTGAAGTAATTTTGTAAGGGCTCCTTTGGCTTGCAGGATTCTAAAAATGCAGGGGTAGGAAGAACACTGGAATAGGATAGGAATGCACGTGGGAAAGAGAGTTTTTCTAAACACATGATTTCTCTCAACTTGGGTGTTTGGTTCACAAGAATTGGAAGAGCAGAGGAATGCAAAGGAACATGGCCAAATTAAAGTGAAACCTAAGGAAAGTGTGTGCAGTTTGAATGTTAATCTCCCATTGATGCACTTAGGGCTACTTTGATTCAAAGGAATTTTATTGGATTTTTGAAGGACTGAAATCCTAAGGATTTTTTCCTATGTTGGTCCTTTGATTCATAGGATTGGATTTCATATGGATTTTTCCTCTGGAATCTTTTGTACTACATTTCATAGGAAATCTAACATGCACTCCAACCTCTTTTTACAATTCCTTTGTTTTTTCTATGGCATCAAACACCCATTGCTAATCCTATAGGATTTAAGTGGGCATGCCACTCCAACCCTATACTTTTCCTATTACTACGTTTGCAAAATCCTACGGATCAAAGAGGGCCTTAGTCATATTTTCATGCATAGGATTTTGAAAAGTAGGTCTAGGTGGATGGTTTGCTCCATTCCTTTCAATGAAATGCATGAATAATTGAATAGTAGAGTGCAATAGGAAAATTACCTATTGCTATCTTTTTCCTTCATTTTTTCCTTTGAACCAAAATAGCCCTAGTGGATCGACATGAATATAGAGAAATAAGTGATGCGACAAGTGTACAACCTCTTTAGCGTAGCCGTGTCGAGTTCAACATCATTGGGCTGGTCGCTGAAGAAGTTGCGGCAGAGGTGGCAGTCGGAGATGTGGAAAGATCTGAGGTGTTTGTAGAGGCGTCCAGGGTACTACTCTATTGTGATGGATGGTTCCGTCGTTGGAGCAGCTCCGGCGAGCCGTAAGACGTCGAGGCTGAAGCAGTACAATACATACATTGTTAATATCAAGTGGGATTCTAATAGCATCTCCAATAGATGATGTAAAATACATTACCAAAAAGTGATAGATGTAAAATTTACATCACCAAAAAACTCCTGAGTAGAATAGATGAGGTAAAAACTGTTGACTCTGAACTTAACTGTCGAAACTGAAATCTACTATGGTATCTGAATGTTACTATCAAAACTAAATGCACTGGTAGCAGAGAGGCACTTCACATGTAGTTTAGACCGCTAGAGCACTAGTAGTGGAGAAACAGTGATCTAAATCAGTAGGCGATCGACATGGAATACAGTAGCAGATTGAAGTCGGTGCAGCTGCGCTTGGAGGAGTAGCGCAAACTAGAGCCAGAGCAGCAACTCATGTAGCTACAGCAGCCCGTGTACCAGCATCAGCAGCGCAAGCGAGAGCAAGAGCAGAACAGCAGCACGAGCGAGGGGAAGAGCAGAGCAGCAGTAGCAGCGCGAGCTAGCGAGAGCCGTAGCAGCAGTAGCAGTTCAAGCGAGTGAGAGCCAGAGCAGTAGAAGAAGATTCGGCTGGTATGGACACCACCTCCGAGGGAGCCTCGTACTGGGGGAGAGCCACCGTGGAGATGTCGTCCGCGACACCGGCTTCGAGGTAGCGGCGCCATGGGGGAGCGGGATCAAGCTCTATCAGCATCGGGAGGTCGAGTTAAGGAGAAGGTGCGATGAGATGAGTGTAGAACCTCTTTGGTGGCGCCAAGGAGGCCTCGGCTTCATCCGAGGAGTCGGTGAGGATGCTGCGGTTCTAGTGGAGTAGGTTAAGGTGGCGCTGTGGGGGTGGATCAGCCACGATAGACGGGGCGATAGTCGGAGCAGCTCCTTGAATGAGGAGGGCGGGGCGGCTGAACCGGCAGGACGACGAGATCGACGATGGATCCTCATCCAAGGAGGTGGATGAGGGACATCGAGTTGTTGCGATGGACGACATCTTCGGTGAAGAGGCTCCACCGGGGGGGCGGTGGGGTGGCGGACGGTGGAAGGTGGGGTTTCGCGGCTGGAGCAGAGAGGTTATGGGGGCCTGGGTTTTCGAATGGTGAAAAGGAGGTGACAGGAGGGGCAGAACCATGACTTAGGGACGCACTTGTCTGAAATGTAGGATGTATTACAAAAGTAGCCCCACCGATTTGAACTAGTTGTCCTTTCGGCTCAGGGTTAGAACGGGGATTTCACATGTTGGGATTTGGCAGCAGGAGGGAGTTTTCGCGCGTGTTGTAGTATCGGGATATCAAGGCGCGGGGAGCGAGTTTTCGAAGAGTACCAAATCCAATCACACTTCCCTCTACGAGAAAAAAAATAAAATAAAATAATTCGCACCACACAAAGAGAGAGCCTTGTCCCGTTTCATTGTATGAATTGTTACAAATGCTATTCTAAACTTTGAATCCATGTTATGTCCAATTAATTTTTTTCGCTGGCTGTATAATACATGTAACCTACTTATACGAACATTTTAGTGCATTCCAAATGTCTATACTACCGCTGCAATTTGAACTAAATTCGAATTTGTTTTTCTATTTGAATAAGAATCTACAATCATGATTGTTGCCAAGTTAAATAACATTTGTATATTATCTAAACAACACACCACATGATTGCTATAGCGATAGATATGAACTATGTGCACTATATGAACTCGAATTCAAATATTTGAATACACTTGATGTCGACTCCAAATAATAGTGCCTCGCCCCCTACATTATGATAAGTGTTTAGCCCTGACCTGCAAAAGCCACACATTATCACAAATTCAAAAAATTGTTTATGTAGTATAATATGCTCATAACCACACCATGCGTATCACCACTATATTCATGCATGCGTGGGTTAAAAACATTATGTCTCTTATTCAAATTAACTATTGGAATCCTCCCTCAGCATCCTCTTTGTTGTGGACGCTCATTATTTTTCTTAGGTTGTTCTCCCATGGTGTCTGCACATCTCCCCACCACCTTCTTTTCGGCACACACACCGATCGTTATACCTCTCTTGCCTGGTATGGGTACCACAAACACATGTTTTACCTCTTCTCTTCTTAGCGTCCATGCCTCCATGTGTCTAATATGGTCCCACACAAATGCACACTCTCGCCCCACTTTTCATCGATCTCGCACTCGCACACGCCTTCCCCTCTCCGCATAGTAGGTCTCTCACGCCGGCCATCTTCTAGCCGCATACCTCTCTCTATGTCCATTTCCCCGGGCTTTGTTTGCCTCTAACATATGCATGTATACCGATTGATCTCCCTACATATAGCTAGGTCGACTATAACTCTTTTTCCCCACGCACAGGCCGATGTACCTCACTACTCATTGGTTATGTCTCTCACTTTCTCCGACACGCGTCAATTGATTTACCTATCTAGCTAGGTCTGCCTACCACACACACATCGTCCGCCCTCATCATCCATGCATGCCTCCCGACCCATCTCTCACACGCATGTGCACACACAGAGACACATCCCCTCTCTTATTGTTATTGCAGTCGTCCCCTCTTTTTGTCTACTAGGACTCTCCCACCCTCTTCGAGAAGAAACTCCACCACCAACTCTCTGGCACTAGTTCTATCTCTCTCCCAACCCTGTTCCTTTCCTACATATATGCATGGATGTCGATAGATCTCCCTCGATACGTAGCCGGGTCTCTCTCCTTCTCCGCACATATACCAATCGATCTACTTCTATATAGTCAGGTCTTTGCCCCCACCCTTCTCTCTCTCACACACACACCAACTGTCGAACGTTGTAGGTAGGTATCCAGGCCACACAAACAAATTGTAGCTCTCCCCTCTAATGTTCCAGCAAGCTAGGCGCCCTATATCTTTGACGTGGGCATATACAATCTCACTGGCTTTCTTTGTCGTTACTGCACCCATACACTTCATCCCTCTCTTCGATTCTATTGATATCTCATGGTCGTGATACCTCCACTCACTTCTGGTGGATTGCCGCCTCTAGATATGATATATCCATGCCTCTGTTCCATACACATTACATATGTTACATTTGTTGTTTGAGATATCATCGACACATATTCCGTGTCTATCTCTCACGCACGAACCCACATACCATCTCTCTCACACACACCCACTTAGGCGGGGTACGTACACGAAGAGGAGAGGTGCACGCACGATGCACGTACCCACGTCTCATTTCCAGCAACACCCGCGCGGGTACACATGGTGGAGCTCATTTCTGTACGAAAAGGCAGCCCACATGCTAATTTGACTCGTGTAGCGTCTGTTTACTTGAAGGAGGGTCTTCTACCATGCGTGCACGAGATAAAGTTCAACTTGACGTGTTGGTGCGTTATTTTTAAATAAAGTTATATTTTTCAGTGGCACGTATAGAATATAAAACGATTGTTATGAAGAAAAGGGTAATCCGCTCCACGATATACAATGGAGCTTGCCTGCTGGGGTTGGTCTGTATTCACACTCTCTCACATAACATGGCGGTGGCCTCTCTCTCTCTCACCGCTGGTCATAGTTCTCAGCCCGGTCCCGTCTGGCGGCGGAAAGGGAGGACGTGCATCGTTGCTCCATTAGACGGTATCGAGGCAGCATGTCCCGATCTGCGGTACCCGCCGTTCTTTCTGACCAAGATCCGGCGGGGCAGGGCAGATCCCGCCCACCAGCACCCTCCTAGTTACATCCAGACTACCCCCATGTACATCTTCCACCCCTCCGGCCTTGCTCCACAGCCCATCTTGGTATCTCCCTAGGTCGCTACATGTGGAAAATCATGCATGTGGATCTTCCCTAGTTCTTTGCCCAAATCGTAGCTCGGACGGCCTATTTCCATGTTGCAATCTCGTCCTCACACCCTTTTTAGATAAACAACGGTGATGCTATCTTCCCTTAGGACAAAGAATATGCTTCTTTTTTGTTGGCGTATGTGTCTTCAAATCTTATTGGCTAGTAATTGTTTCCTTTCTACCTCTTTTGCAAAGAGGGCGATCCATTTCACCTCGTTGCTATTGTGATCGTTTGGTGAACTACACAAATCACTTTTTTCTTAAGGGTGTTCTGTGCAGTTATCTTGAAATGTCACACGGGCAACGTATTTCAGTGGGACTGCACAAAGGGCGTTTGGTTTTGCTGTATCCTCCTCATCCAACTCCGAGACTAATCTTCTCCAACTATTTATTTAATTTTCACCAACTAGTTAGTCTTAAGAGAGACTTGCATAGTTGACCGCACTACTAGGAAAAGGGCTACTAATGGCGCACCGTTTTTGCCCATTAATGGCGCACTACTGGTGCACCATTAGTAGCACGCCATTAGTATTTTTTACTAATGGCGCACAACTGGTGCGCCATTAGTATGCCTCCCTGGGGGCCATGTATACCCAGGTGCTTTGGCATACTAATGGCGCACTACATAGAAGTGCGCCATTAGTAAAAAAAATTCAAAATTTTTTTCAATTTTTTTTTTCAAATTGTTTTTTTCAAACTTTTTTATATTTTTTTCTTAATCTCAGGTCATTATGGCTTAGTATGGGGTAAATTTGCTTAATCTCAAGTCAAATCGCACTCTGTGATCAAACTTCCCATAAGGTCACCCATCCTCACACTACTCCAGCCCGAGCACGCTTAACTTCGTAGTTCTATCCAACCCCAGCACCAGCTCACTTCACAGGCACTTTTTGATATATCTATCATATCAATCCTATTAACCCTTCTTGATGTCTACTAGTTTGTTAATGTTCATGAGTATGATGAAATTTTGAAAATATATTTCAAACTTCCCGGTCATATAACGTATCGTATTTTGGAAAAAAAATTAATTTTTTTTTTCGAAAATTTTATAATTTTTTTTTGTGTTACTAGTGGCGCACCTAGCAAACGGTGCGCCACAAGTAAGAATTTTTTTGCCTGTAGATCTTAAAAGCCCCGTTACTTTTTTTCTGTTAGGTTTTTGGGGATTTTGAAAATGTTTAACGGGGTTCCCCATGTTAAATTTGGATGTATTTTTTCGAGTAGATGATTTTTCATATAAAAAACTTTTAATCCGAGTTCGTATGCAAAAGTTATGCCCGTTTTACTAAATTCCAGAGATATTTTGCAAATAAAGTCAAAATTCATATTTGTAAATTTTCCCAAAAAGTAGACCACATATCACATGGGAAACTTATTTTCTTTTATTTTTTTGACATTTACAACATTTTCTTTTATTTATTTTTGAACTGGAAAAGGCGGTCC
>LR738712.1:296434687-296524733 GCA_902687465.1 Secale cereale
GGGGGTGCAGTAATGGCCAAGTTATTAATGGCGCATCGTGGGAGTGGTGCGCCATTAGTATGCCAACTACTAATGGCGCACCACTCCCACGGTGCGCCATTAGTACTTTTGAAAAAAATAAAAAATAAACAAAATTTGAAAAAAATAACTAATGGCGCACCGTGGGAGTGGTGCGCCATTAGTAGTTAGTGGTGCGCCATTAGTAAGTTGAACTACTAATGGCGCACCACTCCCACGGTGCGCCATTAGTATTTTTTGAAAATAAAATTTTAAAAATAAAAACAAAATTTGAAAAAAAAAAATTACTAATGGCGCACCGTGGGAGTGGTGCGCCATTAGTAAGTTTAACTACTAATGGCGCACCACTCCCACGGTGCGCCATTAGTATTTTTTGAAAAGAAAATAATAAAAACAAAAAAACAAAATTTGAAAACAAATTACTAATGGCGCACCAGTGGATAGTGTGCCATTAGTCGCCATTAGTAGTTTAACTACTAATGGCGCACTATCCACTGGTGCGCCATTAATAGTTTTGAAAAAAAAAATGAAAACAAATTTGTTACTAATGGCGCACCACGTCAACGGTGCGCCATTAGTATTTGGATACTAATGGCGCACCAACACATGGTGCGCCATTAGTATATACTAATGGCGCACCGCTTGTCTGGTGCGTCATTAGTGTCAATTCCATCTATAGCCCTTTTCCTAGTAGTGCCGGCTTCTATTTGTGTGTTTATTTTTCATCAACAATCCTATATTATTTTAATCACACTTCCACAATAAATATGGAACAGGGGTGGTCAGCTTTATTTTAGTGGATCCGCAAAAAATGATCGGAATGTTCCATGCTCCTGGCTTCTACTTTTTTCCCAACATGTCTTGCTGATTTAGATAGAGCCGCTGGAAAGTCGCTGCCAATGAAAGCATGGATCAATTTTAATTTTATTTCTTTATAACACCTTCTCACAACTTTGTCTTCAGTTGTGATGTAAATATAAGCTCTGATGTGCTAATCATTGAGATGCATTAGCAGGTAGTTAGTTTTGTTTTTGCGGAAGAGCTTGGATGTTAGTTTCCGTATTTGATTGATCATGTAACGAGACAACCTTCCAGCTCGCAAGACTCATGACGTGCATCGTTGCTCCATTCGACGGCGTCGAGGCAGCATGTCCTGATCTGCGGTACCGGCCGTTCTCTCTGACCAAGATCCTGCACGGCAGGGCAGATCCCACCCACCGACACCCTCCTAGTTACATCCAGACTACCCCCAGGTACATCTTCCACCCCTCCGGCCTTGCTCCACAGCCCATCTTGGTATCTTCCCAGGTCGCTGCATGTGGAAAATCATGCATGTGGATCTTCCCTAGTTCTTCGCCCAAATCGTAGCTCGGCCGACCTATTTCCATGTTGCAATCTCGTCCTCACAACCTTTTTAGATAAACAATGGTGCTGCTATCTTCCCTTAGGTCAAGGAATATGCTTCTTTTTTGTCGGCGTATGTGTCTTCAAATCTTATTGGCCAGTAAATGTTTCCTTTCTACCTCTTTTGCAAAGAGGGCTATCCATTTCACCTTGTTGCTATTGTGATCTTTTGGTGAACTGCACAAATCACTTTTTCTTAATAGTGTTTTGTGCAAATTTCTTGAAATGTCGGGCAACGTTTCTATATTTTGGTGGGACTGCACAAAGGGAGTTTGGTTTTGCTGTATCCTCCTCATCCAACTTCGAGACTAATATTCTCCAACTATTTGCTTAATTTTCACCAACTAGTTTGTCTTAAGAGAAACTTGCAAAGGTGATCGGCTTCTATTTGTGTGTTTATTTTGTCATCAACAATCCTATATTATTGTAATCACACTTCCTCAATATATCTGGAACAGGGATGGTCAGCTTTATTTTAGTGGATCCGCAAAAAATGATCGGAATGTTCCATGCTCCTGGCTTCTACTTTTTTCCCAACATGTCTTGCTGATTTAGACAGAGATGTGGGAAAGTTGCTGCCAATGAAAGCATGGATCAATTTTAAATTTATTTCTTTATAACACCTTCTCACAACTTTGTCTTCAGTTGTGATGTAAATATTAGCTCTGATATGCTTATCATAGAGTTGCATTAGCAGGTATTTAGATTATTTTTTTGCGAAAGAGCTTGGATGTTAGTTTCCGTATTTGATTGATCTTGTAACGATACAACCTTCTAGCTGGCAAGACTCAAGATGTGCATCATTGCTCCATTCGACAGCGTCGAGGCAGCATGTCCCCATTTGCGGTACCGGCCGTTCTCTCTAACCAAGATCCGGCATGGCAGGGAAGATCCCGCCCATCGGCACCCTCCTAGTTACATCCAGACTACCCCCAGGTACATCTTCCACCCCTCCAGCCTTGCTCCACATCCCATCTTGGTATCTCCCTAGGTCGCTGCACGTGGAAAATCATGCATGTGGATCTTTCCTAGTTCTTCGCCCAAATCGTAGCTCGGTCGGCCTATTCCCATGTTGCAATCTCGTACTCACAACCTTTTTAGATAAACAACGGTGCTGCTATCTTCCCTTAGGACAAGGAATATGCTTCTTTTTTGTTGGCGTATGTGTCTTCAAATCTTATTGGCCAGTAATTGTTTCCTTTCTACCTCTTTTGCAAAGAGGGCTATCCATTTCACCTCGTTGCTATTGTGATCTTTTGGTGAACTGCACAAATCACTTTTTTCTTAAGAGTGTTTTGTTCAGTTTTCTTGAAATGTCACACGGGCAACGTTTCTATATTTCAGTGGGACTGCACCAAGGGAGTTTGGTTTTGTTGTATCCTCGTCATCCAACTCCGAGACTAATCTTCTCCAACTATTTTCTTAATTTTCACCAACTAGTTAGTCTTAAGAGAGACTTGCGAAGGTGACCGGCTTCTATTTGTGTGTTTATTTTTTCATCAACAATCCTATACTATTATAATCACACTTACTCAATATATTTGGAACAGGGATGGTCAGCTTTATTTTAGTGGATCCGCAAAGAATGATTGGAATGTTCCATGCTCCTGGCTTCTACTTTTTCCCAACATGTCTTATTGATTTAGACAGATCTGCAGGAAAGTTGCTGCCAATGAAAGCATGGGTCAATTTAAATTTTATTTCTTTATAACACCTTCTCACAACTTTGTCTTCAGTTGTGATGTAAATATTAGCTCTGATATGCGAATCATTGAGATGCATTAGTAGGTAGTTAGATTTTTTTTTGCGAAAGAGCTTGGATGTTAGTTTCCGTATTTGATTGATCCCTTCCAGCTGGCAAGACTCATGAAACAATAGCTGAAAGCTTGAAAGCATTGTAGAATTTCATGTTGCTGGAATATTATGTGTACGTCAATTATGTAAACACTAGCAAGATGCCCGTGCACTGCATTGAACATCAAGATGCATTTATATGAGTAGTTTATCCTATGGGAGATAAGGATGAACGAGGGAAGGCCTTATCTGCAAACATGGAGAGGAGTGCAGGTATCTTTTTGCAATTTTTTCAAAGTTTCCTTTCTATTCGTCAGATATAGATCGGACGACCTATATTGCAGGATGGTGGGCACACCATTATCACCAATTCTATTTATTATAAGAGTAGAGATAATTAGATAAGTAGAGAAATGCTGGTCCGGGTCCATGTGCCATGCACCAAATAGCCCGGTCATCGCGCTGCACCAATAGTGAGCAGTAGTAATGAGCAGTCAAATCATGAGCCCCACCTTTCCCATAGTAAGTTGCTCAGACGAAGCAACCATCAATACACTCTTCTTTTAATTTGTTCCTACCCTCCGTCTAGGTGAATAAGGTGGAGAGGAAAATGATAGAACTTAATGTTTATTTGCTAATTAATACCATTGCATGCAACGAACTGACACCTGCATGCCATGTTTGGTAGTCTCAAGTCATTAAAAGCATACATGCCCCACATCTCTTATTGTTTTTTTTATATTTATGTCAAAAAAACAAGAAACAATGTGAGAGTTAATGCACCACGCCTATGTGTTTTGGGACTATTTGATTTTCGAAAGGTGACTTATACATCTAGATGGAGGGAGTAGTACTAACCTAGTGCGCATATGGTATGTCGGTAAACACGCTTCCTCTTAGCATATCACTGACATGTGGGACTGGAGTGTGAGAAAATCGATCTCAATTGACGACAATATGGCCAACTCGCTGCTCCTTGAGAGACACGTGGAGCAAGAACACAGATGGGCTAGGTGTTGCATGGAGGCCAAGAAATATTAGAGCATGATCGATGTAATCATTACATGCTCGATGTTTTTTGAATAATTGTATACCATAGGTACTTTATCATAGATTAAATTAAAATAAGAGTGAAGACGCTCCACCACGGGGCTCCTAGTACCTGGATACTACTACTAGGCGGCCCTACTACTACTAGTAAGTTGTACTACTCGTACTACTAAAACCTTGCGCTTGGTTCTTTGCCTCTCTGGGAAGTCGAACAATGATGATACTACAGTGTATGCCTCTAGCAATCTGACACCGAATGAACTATTGCACGTCCACCGCCTAGGCGAGGGAGAGGTTGCATTAGTCAAAAGCTTCTCCTCATCCTACGAGCCACTGCGCTTGTGGTACACGGAGAGGGTGTAGTACTGTCTAAAGCAAGGTTCACCTCGTCCTGCAAGCTTCTCCTCTTGCGAGTTGACGAGACACGACAAAGTAGTGCTAGTCCGTGATATGGCTTATTTTTTTGGCGGGTAAATGAGAGAGCTTTATTCATATAAAAGCATTCTTAGGGCAATCAGCCAAGAGACTGGTCACTGGGAAGCTAGGTGTTTCATCAAGCCAGCTCTCGGTCACATTCAAAGTGCATGCACGCTTCGCACAAAGATGCTCCGGAAGGTTTGCTGGCCTGTTTACATGCTGAATAACAAAAGAAGAGAAATTATTACTGATCAGCTATCATATTTCCAACAGGACAGGAGCCAGAATTAAGCGGGTATTATGGCGACTGTTCCATAGTGTCACCAATTCCATGCGATCAACTTCCATTGTCACATGCGAGAACCCTCTTGAAGAGAAGCAAATGTGTTGAAGATTGCTTGCTTAGAGATTAAAATAAAATAAGAGTGCAGACGCTCCACCATGCGGTTCCTTGTAGTAGTACCTGTAGTAAACCTTGCGCTTGGCTCTTCGAAACTTCAGGAACTCGAACAATTATGGTACTACAGTGTACACTTCTGGCAATCTGACACCGAATTAACTGTTGCACGTCCACCGCCTGAGCGAGGGAGTGCTTGCATTAGTCAAAAGCTTCTCCTTGTCCCACAAGCTTCTCCTCGTCCAGCAAGCTTCTCCTCGTCCTGCAAGCTTCTCCTTGTTCTACGAGTTGACGGGACAATACAAAGTAATGCTAGTCCATATTGCCTCCTTTTCTGGTTAATATGGCTTAATTTGAAACGAGATAAATATAGTTGCGGTCACTGTATATTTGTAAAAATACGGTATGTGGACTTCATAAAACGCTCATTGCGGTCAATATAATACGTTTTCCAGTGTTTATACTGTCACTAGCTCACCCTGGCTGAGTACATGTGTGCATGCACGTGTAGGTTGAGCACTTGACCATGAGCGTGTGTGTTCCGTCGTGTGCTTAGGCATGCACGCATTAGAGCGGCGCTCCCATTTTTGTGTGCATGTGTACGTGTGATTGTTGCATGCGTGCACGAGGTTGTAGTCCCTCACATTCACATGTTCATATTTCAAAGCTTTGTCTAAACGTATCATGCAAGGTATGCTCTTTCGTTGTTCACGCATGCATTATTTCCCATATTAATACTCTGCAATGATATCATGTCATGCAGGACATCCAGCATCCAGGTCCACGTGTCTTGCAAGAAAATAGTGATAAGTACGAGCGAGACTCGGGAACGGCCATACACGTAGGGGGAGTACGTGCAAGGGCCGCGGTAATATGACTAAATGAGCAGTCAAATCACACAGTAAGTTTCTCGGACGAAGCAACCATCCTTTCACTCTTCGATTCAATGACATGTACGCAATATGAAAAAGGTTGATATGAAGAGAAAAGGAAAATAGGTCCTCTATATATACACTAGTAGAATCCTAAGCTACAAGCATGCTTGCTTGGGTTGCTTGCTTCACACTCTCTCGCATAGAATGACTGTGGCCACACCGGCCTGATCCCGCCGCCGGGGGAAGGGGAGGATGTTGTGCATAGACGCGATCGACAACAGCGAGGGAGAAAACCCACTGTCGGTGCGTCCTGGTCGGGGGTCCCCGCGGTATGGGCTGATGCCGCCTCCCACCGGCCTTGTAGCCACAACCCGATGTCCCAGGTAGTACAACTCCCTTTTGGATCTGGATTGCTCCACTGCCGCAGTTCCACACGTAGCTCCATCTCCATGTGGATCTTTCTCTACTTTTTTTTGGGAGGGATCTTTCTCTACTTCTACCGGCTTCTATTTGTGATGAGTTTATGTCTCATGAACTAGTGCCACTACTATTATTCTAATCACACTTCTGCAATATCTTTGCCAACACGGATGCTCAGCTTGATTTTAGTGGAAATGCACAAAAGAATCCTATGATCCAACGGTTCCAGGCTTCTTTCCTTCGACTGGTTCAACCTAGCAAGGAAATAAAATCTTGTTTAGGGTTTAGGGTTTAATTAAGGCCTAGGGACTCCATCAGTAAAAAAAATTGTACACGCACTCACAACTTTTGTCTTTAGTTGTGAAGTAAATATTGGCTATGATCTGTGAATCATTGAGATGCATCAGCTTGTGTGTTAGTTTTCCTTTGTATTTGATGGAATGTTGTAACGGGGCAACCTTGGAGTCAGGATACATATACATGAAACAAAATCTGAAAGCTTCGTACTCCCTCGGGTCCTTTTTTGTATGCGTATAGTGGGGAGTAGTATCATAGACTAGTATCATGCATATGATACTACCTTCATAGTGCATAGTATCATAGAGTACGTAGTAGTACTCCCTCTATCTAGGTGCATTAGGCACCTAACGAAATCCAGTAATTCGTATAATGTAAGTCACTGCAATTAGCTAACCCGTTGAATCCGCTTCTCCCTCATGCGGTACATTATTCTTTTTGAAACCAACGTTTCGTTTCGTTTGATCGCGCCATTGAGAAAAACCAATGTTTAAATACCGTTTGTCGCGTTCGTGTCTCACCCTCCTCCACCCACATGCTCCGTCGCTCGGTATGCCACTCACCGCAAACCGAGTCAAACTTTCCCGCCTGCTTGTCGATGGATCGCTCCATGGAGTAGTAGCACGACTGAAAGAGATAGACGAGGAGGGGGAGGACATCTAGTTGTAGCACGGACTCCCAAGAACTTTTTTACTCCATTGTATATTGTGGCCGCCCGTGGTGATGTTTGAACACCGAGTAGTTGTGTGCACCGGGAAGCGGCACGGGTGGCGCGACGCTTCAATGCCGGTGCCAGTGAGAGGTCGCGTCCGCTCTGGTCGGGCATGAATGCGGCACTGACCATTTTCGGGTGGGAAGTGCGCACGGGTGATGATGAGGGTTCGGGTTGACCAGGGCGGTGAGGAGCGGGTGTGGTAGCAGTCCGGACGATCGCAAACAATAGGTGCTGGACGTACGATGACACTAGCCAAAATGGAGAGTACAACATACACTAGTAACATACACATATCGCTAGATTATGTTACTACTTTCATAGTGGGTAGTAACATAAGTGTGGTATCATGCAAAGCTTCATTTATTAGGTTATAGACTCGTATTGCAATGTGACATGTGATGTTACAGTGACTACTCGCTAAGTTACTCAAACAACCTCTCTCCTCATTAACTCATTAACACATGCAAATTTGTTTAGCTGGACTCAATGTTACTGCTGAAGTTACTCCCACTATGGCTAGTCTACATAATTATTAATAACGTAAATAGTGTGCCAGTTGGACAAATATGATTGGAGATGGAGATGGAGAAGTACCACTAAGAATTTTACGTAAACATGGATATGCAAGTCTATGTGTGTGTGCGCACACACACACATAGTGACTACTCTTGCGGCTACTCGTACACATCATCGATCTCTCGTTCTCCCTACACACACAAACTTAGTTTGTTCCTAGGATAGGAATATCATAGGAGTGGGAAACAATATGAAGTGAGATAAATGGAGTAGTACGTACAAGAAGAAATGTACACGCACTCACTCTGCCTCCAACATACCCGCGAGTACACGATGGAGCGCATTTGTATAAGAAGAGGCATTACGTATGTAAAGATTTGACCCTTTAATTTGTTCACTTAATAATAGAAGGTCGGGGACCACACGGGAGCGAGACAAAGTGCGACCTGGAAGCGGGGGCGTGTTATTGATCGAGTTTTCTTTCCTTTTTTGAACAAAAAATCGAGTTCTCTTTCTTGGTACGTTAAAAAAAGATTTGTCTGCCAGTTTTCATTTCTTTTTTAAGGGAACATGCGTATTCTATTTAAAGCCACTGTTCTAGAGAGATGTTTTTACTCCATTATATATATAGCCTCTTCTTTGATAGGGTTTCTCGCGTCTCGCTCTCGCTATCCTCTCTATCTCTCTCCTCACCGGTGGTCATAGATCCAGCCGGATCCCGTCCGCTGCGAGAGGTGAGGAGGTCCGGCGTTGAAGTTGTCGTCGTAGGGGATGGAGGAAGCCGATGCGCACTATCTTCTCGGAGCCGGCGCCGACGCGAACGAAAGTCCTCCGCGCCCTTGTTCGCTACCGTCGTGTGGGCAGATCCCGCCCGCCCGCCTAAGCCACGTCTCGCCCACCTGTATAACTTCTTTTGGATTTGATGCTTCATTGTACTGGTCCAGCTCCCTAGGTCGCTCCATGCATGTTTTCTTCTATACCACTACTCCCCAGCCCCCCATGTACTATAGTTAGGGTTCGTCGGCTGGTTCAACATCACCTACTCTAAAAGTTCCCCTGGTTTATGCCTCAGTGTTGGTATAAATGTTTTTTCGACAACAATACATGTTGGTTGTGCGGACATTGTCCATATGCTCATATTGCTTCTGCTAATATATAAAAATATCACTCGTAAAATGAAGCAATTCCCATGTTAAAGTGACGTCCCGTTGAAGTAATGCTGCTGCCAATCTAGAGGCGTCGATAAATGCTTCTGTCCTACTTTAGTTTATTTTTTTCCGCTTTAGTTCACGTCAAGATAATCATGATGCTTCTATTTTTTTGTGTACATTTCATTAGTTCTTATTGATAATTAAGATGTCGCTGTTAATCTTGTTCCACTGCCAAAACAAAGTAACGATACCAAGTAAATGTCCTTTTTTATATATTTTTGCAGACAACGATGCGTATCTCCATACCCGGGCCTGTCTTCCTCAATTTTAGTGAAACTACACAAAATTGGATGTCCACTGTTGTTTCTCCTCACTATCTTCTGCCAAGTGGTTCTTCCTTTCTCGAGCTTGATTACCGAGAAGAAACAAACCACAGTGAGTATTATCAAACTTCATTGGTGCCTGACCCAAACTTGATGCCAACATCGATGATGCATCACCACGATGACCTATCGATGCTCATGGTTGTGTCTCATGGTTGCATGCGCTGGTGAAGCTAATCGATGTTTAATGAAGGAAGGGTTGTCTTCCATCTGTGCTGTTTGCGTCTTACCACAAAGACGATATCCTTCATAAGTTCATCTTGGAGCAGTCGTCTATGTTGGTGCAATTTTATCACACAATTGGATATGAACCAAATGTTTTCTCGAAGAAGCATCAACGTTGGTACTAAGAGCAAAAGTTTTGTATTGATTTCTAAGCCTTCTCACAACTTTGTCTTTAGCTCCCCTGTAATTTTATTTGTCCAGTTTTTAACTGAATATGTTGTCAGGCTTTGATTAAAAATATGGTGTGGACTAAAAACCCGGATGGAGGTGGTACCCCTCCATTTTTATTTACTCTGCATACTCCCTCCATTTTTGTATACAAGGCCACAAAGCAATATTACAATAGGTACCAAGGTAAAAGTAAATGTGTTAATGCATATTTGTCTGTCCCACCTTCTACAACAAGCCAATGCTCTCACTCCGTTTAATTAATTAATGAGGCACATGCAAGCCAACTTCTGACACACACTTGCATGCAAGGAATAATTTATGCATTCCCTTCTACAAGGCCACGAACTCATATTACAGGTACCAAGGAAAAATTTAATGACTGGTTTGCTAGCCAATTTTTCTTTTCATTAACTGGGATCATTAATGTGTGTGCATGCATGCAAGGAAGAAATGAGATGGAAGTAGTAAATTATCATTAATGATGTGGGTGATGAAGAGTATGTAGTCATAATGATAATGTACATAGTATTAAACAAGTTGGTAGCACGAGGAAACATCATTAATTTTTGTCTCGATTTCTATGACTGGTCTTGTATCCTTGCAAATTGTAATTTTGATCGTGGCCTTGTATATAAAAATGGATACATCCATTTCTCCAACAAGTATTTCCGGATGGAGGGATTACTATATAAACTGGAGCCTCAGCGCTTGTTCGCTCGAGTTTGCACTCTTCACACTCTCGTTGCACTACATGCATATACACGCTGGAGGCTTAGAGTTCCTTTGCTAGGGTTTGCTCTATTCACAATCTCTCACCCTCTTCATCAGATCTAAACAAGACTGCATTGGCCTCTCTCTCTCTCCACCCTCACAGCTGGTCAAGGAGCCGTCCGGATCCGGTCACACCGAGAAGGGGATGAGGTGCAGTGTTCACTCTGTCGCCTTCGGTGAGGGAGGCAATCCACTGCCGGGTACGCTTTTCTCTTTCACCCAGCGCCTGTGCGGGAGGGCATCCAACCCCTTCATCCTTGCTTCCGTACGTAGTGTGGGCAGATCCGACCTCCCGCTCCACGCCTCGCCACATCCCGGCGACCATAAGGTATAACTTTCTTTGAAACCGTTATTGCTCTAGCTGCGATCTTTTTTGAGTGTGTTCTGTTGAATCTAGGTCTTGGTTCAACGATGAAAGAAGGGTGGGGTGGGGTGGAGCATGAATCTAGGACCTGGCTCAATGAGGAAAGGAGGGAGGGAAAGTAGTATCGACTGGCTATCCAGCTGCTCTATTGTTCGAAAAGGGAAAAAGGGGGTAACCAAGTACACACATCAGCAAGGAACTTATCTCTTTGTTAAATAAGGAAAGAAACCGGGGGGTCGAGGAGTTTGTGCAGGACTAGATGTGATGTCTTCGCATAGGAAAAAGGTTCAAAGAAAACAAATATGGGACCAACACAGATATGTTGCTTGGCAACACACTCTACATCACCCATTTATATGTGTGGAAGCACATGGTGCTGGCATGTCCCATGTTCCATACAACTATTTTGATGTTGTAAATCTAAGATTGCCGCCGGAAAATTGAAGCAATGCCACTATTAAAAGTAAATTACATTTTTAACGAATGTTATTTTGGGAGAATTTATCTGTTAATATGAATCAATGCAACCGTTTAAGAAATGCTACTATCCTATACTTCGTTTTCCATCAAGGTAAGGTAGATGCTTCTTTCTGTGGCCGCATGTTTCTATTGAATATATGTGCAATTTGCTATGAAATTTAATCCTCATCCTCCTTTATTGGCCAATAATTGTTTCTTTTTTGCCTCTGTTAAAACATGGGTATCTATTCAACTTGTTGCTATTGCGACATTTTGTTTCGCTACGCTTAACACTTTTGTTTTAAGAGTGTTTTGTGCAGTTCAACTTGAATGTCACACCGGCAACTTTGCTTAATTTTGGTGGAACTACACAAAAGTATATTGGATTTCCATATATGTGTTGAGATTTCTTTCGAGTCCTCCTCACGAGTTGTTTCAAATCTTGGTCAAGAAAGTTCAGTACTGACTTTCATCCACATGATGGTGCAGTGTGCTTTGAGATGTTGTGCTACTTGTATTGGTAGTGTTTTGGATAAATGTTGAATTGAAGCTATTGAACTGTTGTCTTTTACCATTAGGTGAGCAAAAAATGTTCCAACCCAGGCATGATGCTTGTTTCTTTGTTACAACAAAACTCTGCATTACCCCCTTTATAAGTCGATGGAAGCACATGGTGTTGTTGGGCCCACTCTCCCTGGTACTGTTTATGCTTTTTGTTAATCTAATGCCACCTGTAAAATTAAGCAATGCCACTCTCAGAATTAACTACCGAATATTAGTTCAAAACTGGAACACTTGTTAGGGATCGACGGGAGTACCATTTCTTTTAGGGATCGGCCATAGTACATGTTTAGGAAAAGTAGTGTTGAGATAATGTCTTTGTTAATATATATCAGTTACAGTGTTTTACAAATGGTACTATCCTGCTTTGTAGTTCTTTCTACATGTTTAACCAAGGTATTGTTAAGATAATATCTCTGTTAATACGAATCAGTTGCATTGTTTTAGAAATGGTACTTTTCTGCTTTGTCGTTCTTTGTACATGTTGAAACAAGGTATTGTTAAAATAATTTCTCGATTAATATGAATGAATCACACTGTTTGAGAATTGCTACTCTCCTGCTTTGTTTCCCTTTAAGATAAAGTAGATATTTTTTCTTCTGGGAGTATAAGTCATCAACGGTTATTTCTCAGTAATTGTTTCCTTTATACCTATTGTTGTATACAGGGATATCAAAACTTCTGCTCGGTTCTATTTCGACATTGATTTTAGTTGAACTGCACAAAAGGAGCCAATGTGTTAGGAAAATTGTTGCTTTATTGGGCCTAGTTGGTCTTTCCACTTTGCAGAAAGAAGAAATCACTATTTGCGCCAGATTACACAAGGAATGACCGAGTAGCTTTATAGAGTGTCAGTAGACGCTGGTGACATGACTAGTCTGCAGAGAGCATGGGAAACTCAACAACACGTGGAGTGCAAAATTCACTCCACAAGGGAAGGTTTGACCAAGTCAGTTTCCGATGCAGCTATAACAAATGAGGTCAGTATCGCCCTTCATCCACATGATTGTGCTTTGTTATGTTGTGCTACTTATATTGTTGTATTGTTTTGAATAAATGTTTAATTGAAGCTATCTTTTCTTGTTAAGATAATGAAGATGATTATAGTTGTAAGTGTATGTTTAATCAGCTAGTACCACTATTATATTCATCGTGCTTTTTCTGTATTTATGCAGACAGGGATGCTCAGCTTGATTTCAGTGAAACTACACACAATATGTTCAGATGGTTCATGTCCTCCATAATACTTCCATCATGCACAATACATGAATGGTTCTCTAATCATTCTTCGTCTGCTTGAGCCACCGTTCTATCTACTTGAATGGAGTTGCCAACGTCTTCAACGCCTTGCAATATATAAATACGAAATCCACCATGCTACGCAAGACATTGTTTGATTTTAGTGGAACTGCACAAAAAGATAGCTGGTTAATTCGGCTCCATGTGCCATTTCAATGTGCAAATTTATGACAAACCCTGCTCATTCCACACTCATAGGCATTACATATTTTGAATGGGAAAAGCTTGTGAAAGTTTAATCATTGATGCTAGCAAGTAGACATTAGTTTAATATATTTGAATCGGAAAACCTTGTCAAATTTTGCTCATTGATGTTAGCCAGAAGACATGCATTTTATATTTTGGAGTGGGACGCCCTTTGATGTGAGCAGCGTCGATCGATTTTTCCTATTCATGTGTTTAGTTCAGAAGTAAATATTTACTCTTCGGAGATGCATAGTCACAAGAATGTTGACTTATGTTATGTATTTTAAGAGTTTGTTCTGAATGTTGTCTATGAAATGCTAGGCCTTGTGAGTTTGATTGCAAAGTTGAGCTTGAAATGCTCTGGCATGCGGCATCACGAGCTGTTTACCATGCCTCCTAAGAATAATGCTTCATATTGTTTTGCATGTTGATCTAATGCCAGTGATTTGCCAGTTAAGAAGATCATCCTCTTCTGTTGTTTCAATGCTTAAGAAGTTCATCGTATTATGTTTCATTTCGTAGCCTATACAATAACTCGGGTAGGTTAGAGGTGAAACCATATGATCTTCCGACCAACTCATCATCCTAGGCCATGATTGGATCATAAATGAAAGCATATGATCTGGGGCGAGGAGCTTTGTTTGTCGATTTTGACTAGTAAAATATACACTGGTCTCTCGAATAACATGTGTAACTCACCGGTTTTCGTTACAGACCTCGTCACCTCAGGCCGACTCAGTCTCTCGAAGGTGCTCATAGGAGTGTGATGATCCTGGCTTCCTGAATGAGCAGCGGGCGCTCTATGAGACCATCTGTAGGGCCCGCGAGGCCCTCTCCGTCGTCCTTTGAGTTGTTACGCTCTCCCATGGTACCGAGCATTATCACTTGTCAACATGGTCAACGAACATGAGGAATCAGGATATGACTTTACTTGGAGAGGATGATAGTAGGGACCCACCAGGGCCATAGCCGTACGTACGCAAGTTCCTCCTTACTATATATACTACAACTGTATTATTATTTTGCTTCCACCTGGTTTCCTGACATCACGGTCCCACACCATTGTCAACCTATATAGTCAATAAATGAGAGTATTGCACAAGGAGTGGTTGACAGCTGGGACCCAGCAGCTCGAGCAGTATTTGTTTTTTGAGGTGTATGCGAAATTTTTCTTGAGTGATGGTTTTGTTGTTGTTTAGACGAGATCAATTAGGCGGGCTGTGGCCCGTCTAGCCCAGGCTATTATTTTATGTTGACCAAATATCCAGCCCATATATTAAATTTTCAAGGTGAAAATGGCTAGGCCAGCTATACTTTGTTTGCGGAATAACCAACCCAGGTAAACTTTTTATTCTCCGCCCCGCTGGGCTGTAAATCTTTCCTAGGAGGGATGCATCAGGCCTAACAAGAAAATGGGCTTTAAGAAATAATAAATAGCATGTAATTAAAAAAATGGACTGTAAATATACAAAAATGCACCAAATAGGTAATTAGTTTCAAAAATATTATTTTTCGAAGTTAAGTTTTTTTAATTTCATTACTTATTGCGCGTGCAATATTTCGTTAGATTTTTACCTAATACAAATTCTTTTTCAAATTATATTTAATTTGACTCGAAATTTCAGGATAAAAATATATCGGATCACATCAAAATGTGGGATTTTTGATTGAATTATGTTTTGAGCGGTTGGTTGAATATATTAATCGTTGTCCAGGCTAGAAAATGGGCTGTAATTTTAACAAACTATAAATGGGTTGTAGTAAATTTCATTAGAATTCAAAAATGGGTTGTACATTATTACAAATCGCAAATGGGCTATATGTTCTGTGCCACAGATGTGATGCTCACTTGTGGGCCTACTTCGCCTAAAAAAAAACCCGTGGGCCTACTATTTTTAGGAGAATTATAGTCAGTGACGTGAACGTAAGGCTTGTGGGCCTACTAAGACGTATGGAAGGCTTTGTCAACTTATAGTCAAGACACGATTCTAGTAGCAGTGGTCGTTGGATATCCATCCAACAGCTGTAGTGCTTCTTCAATCTCAGATATTCTTGCTTCAGCTACCCAAACCACTGCCGGCGGTACCACCGGCTACCGCCTCCCGTGGCCGACTGTGTTGCCGCACAGGCTTCACCGGCCCACCCTACTCCCAAACGCCGTCCAGGCCATTCCTCTAGTCACCAACACCTCATGTTCTTCTCCAGCGACGGCAGCCTCACACCGCAGTGATACGTCTCCAACGTATCTATAATTTTTTATTGTTCCATGCTATTATTTATGAAGTCTTGGATATTTAATGGGCTTTATCATACACTTTTATATCATTTTTGGGACTAACCTACTAACCCAAAGGCCCAGTCTAGATTACTGTTTTCTGCCTGTTTCAGGGTTTTGCGGAAAAAGAATATCAAACAGAGTCCAAACGGAATGAAACCTTCGCGAGAGATATTTTTGGAGAAAATCACGCACGGGAGACTTGAGAACCACGTCTGGGGATCAAGGGGCTGCCAATGAGGGTGGGGGGCGCGCCCCCCTTCCCAGGGCGCGCCCCCTGCCTCGTGGGGCCCCCGAGAACCCCCCTGTGTCCTCCTTCTTCCTATATAAGTCTACGTACCCCGAAACCTTCGATAACAGAGAGAAAACCCTAATTCCACCGCCGTAACATTCTATTCCAGTGAGATCCCATCTTGCAGCCTGTTCCGGAGCTCCACCGGGGGGGGATCCATCACGGAGTTCATCATCATCATCATCATCGCCCTCACCATGAGTTGTGAGTAGTTTACCACAGACCTTTGGGTCCATGGCTAGTATCTAGATGGCTTCTTCTCTCTCTCTGGATCTCAATACAAAGTTCTCCCCCGTCATCGAGGAGATCTATTCGATGTAATCTCTTTTTGCGGTGTGTTTGTTGAGATCCGATGAATTGTGAGTTTATGATCAAGATTATCTATGAAAGATATTTGGTTCTTCTCTGAACTTTTTATGTGTGCTCATAATATCCTTGCAAGTCTCTTCGAATTATTGGCTTGGTTTGGCCTACTAGATCTATAGTTCTTGCAATGGGAGAAGTGCTTGGCTTTGGGTTCAATCTTGCGATGTCGTTTCCCAGTGACAGTAGGGGCAGCGATGCACATATTGTATTGTTGCAATAGAGGATAATAAGATGGGGTTTATATCATATTGCTTGAGTTTATCCCTCTACATCATGTCATCTTGCTTAAGGCGTTACTCTGTTCTTATGAACTCAATACACTAGATGCATGCTGGATAGCGGTCAATGTGTGGAGTAATAGTAGTAGATGCAGAATCGTTTCGGTCTACTTGTCTCGGACGTGATGCCTATATACAATGATCGTGCCTAGATAGTCTCATAATTATTCGCTTTTCTATCAATTGCTCGACAGTAATTTGTTTATCCGCCGTAGAATATCACTATCATGAGAGAAGCCACTAGAGAGCACTATGGCCCCGGGTCTATTCTCAACATATCAATCTACATCTACTTTATTTTTATTGCTTTTATTTGTTGTTCTTATAAACCAAAAATATGTCAGGCCCAAGATGCGATTCTATCCTGATCACGTGACACTTACGTGATTGGGGCACAACCGCATTTCGGGCGCTTAGCAAGATAGATATCATTACATCGTACCATTACATACATACATGGGGGATACAACAATACATACAAGTCACATGGATACAACAACATCAATACGAAGTATCCGACTATGGATACAAACATGAAAAACTCAAAGACATCCATCTGCTATCCCAGGCTGCCGACCCGGAACCTAACCCAAGATTGAAGAAGAAGAAGAAGAAGAAGAAGAACTCCAACAAAAGAACATCGCTCTCACGTCAAGACATCGGAAACCTGCACCTGTAACTGTTGTTGTAGTATCTGTGAGCCACGAGGACACAACAATCCCATAACCATGGGTAACAAGACTATCAAAGCTTAATAGGATAGGAAGAGGTAAAGTGGTGAGGTTGCAGCAGCGATTAAGCAATATATATGGTGGCTAACTTACGAGTACAAGAATAAGATGAGCATCTACGCAAATGGTCGCAAACTAGTAGTGATCACTAAAGATCCTGAACTACATACGAGTCAAACACAACCCCACCATGTTCTCTTCTCAAAGTGAAAAGAGACAGTCACGGTTACTCACACAGTTGTGTGTTTTACTTCGGATCCTCTGTCAAGTTTTCTACAACCGGACATTAACAAATTCCAATCTGCCACATAACCGCGGGCACGGCTTTCGAAAGATCAAAACCCTGCAGGGGTGTCCCAACTTAGCCCATCACAAGCTCTCACAATCAGCTGAAGTGATAAATATAATATCATCACCCCTTATCTTAGGGAAATCCGATCAGGCTCGGCATCCCGGTGCACAAGACATTTCGACAATGGTAAAACAAGTCCAGCAAGACCTCCTGGCATGGCGACACCCTGATAGTAGCCGCGCGTATCTTGTCTCAGGCCACGACCGGATGAGCACATCGTACAACAGCCAAACCCCAAGTTTCCAAGGGGGGGCGCCGCACACGACTCTATTTGGGACCAACACCATCAGCACTGCCCCCCCATGCTATTTAGAAGAATCCACGGGTAGCGCTAACGCCCTATGCAAATTAATTAATTAATTAAGTTGTTATTATGAGCAAATTAAAACCAATGTTGGGCCTTGCTGGAGGAGTTTTATTCAAAGACGAACTGTCAAGGGGTCCCCATATACCCAACCATGTAAGGAACACAAAATCAAGGAACATAATGCCGGTTTATCGGCGCCTAAGGTGGCATGAGTGGAACAAAACACCGAGCAAAAGGCCAAGCCTTCCACCCATGCCCAGTATATAGGTATGATAATAATAATAGATAGATATTGTGATATTCCAACAACAAGTTCCCTCCTGGAACGATCTTCATCTTCACCTACAACTAACAACGGTATAAGAGGGGCTGAGCAAGCGGGTAACATAGCCAAACAATGGTTTTGCTAGGAAGGTTTCAAAGGTTAGAGGTTTCATGGCAACAAGGAGAGGGGCTGACATAAAGATGGGTAGCGCGACATATAACGATAGCATCGAGACACTAAGCATGGCAATGATAGTAAAGGTATCCAACGGTATGGTCATCTTGCCTGAGATCCCGCATGGAAGAAGAACGGTTACATGAAGAAGACGAAGAAGAAGTCTTGAAGACGAACCACGAGAAGACGAACGAATCCTCACGATCGCAATGAAACAAGCACTAATGAGAAGAAGCAAGAAATACGGTAAACACACATCACAAGAACATGACAATATGCTCAAGCAAGTAGGAAGCAAGACAAGTCTATATATGATGGAAAACATGGCAAGGCAGGAAGCACTCAAAAACAACACAAGTCAACAAGTTTAAAAGAGGCCGGAAACTACATATTACAAATCCGGTAAGTCCCCATATGCATAGTTTGAAATTAGTCCAGAACTGAACAAACCTTATGTTCAAGTTGTTAAACAGCATGTTAACATGCACCATCATGATCTACATGAAATTTTAGTCAAGTTTCATTTAAAGTTTGTTTAATTCGGAGCTACGGCCTAGAAGATATGAGCAAAACAAGACAAGCAAGGCAACGGCGCAAGATGCACCCAAACATCAAGCCAACATATTCCAAACATGTAAAAAATATGATATTATGATTCTACATGCAAAATCACACAAGTTTCATATAAAGCACACCAAAAACGGAGCAACAGGCTAAAAGATACACATGAAACAAGAAACAATGCAAAGCTGAAACTAACAGCCACATAGCAACTTTGGAGCAAGAAATATATACTCTACAACACTCAAACATGGTGAGATGATGCATGGACATGAAGTAGACATATCCTACAGAAAACAACTCCATTAGAGCATCTCCATAGGAGGCATGGATCAATAGCAACAAGCTACAACATTTTGATCATGACACTAAAAACTCGACAGCAATATTTTATAGCAACTTGGGAGCAAGAATTAAATAAGCTACAGCAACCCAAATGATCAAGTGAGGACATGAATGGATAGACAACAACATATACAACAAGGAATGATCAATGGCCACCCCCAAAACTAACATGGATTTGCCTAGGGCATCAAGCAAACATATCATGAGGATATGACAGATTCCAGACTTTGTGAAATTACACTAAGTGTTAAAACAGCAATAACAACATGGTATGTTTGCGAGCATGTTTAAGTCAACACAAGGCATATCATGGAAAGTTAAATGCACCACAGCAAAGACCACATCATGGAGATTCTAAAACATCTAGGCATGTGACATGGGGACAAACACATCAATCGCAACGAGCTCCTCAACTAGGCATCTCGTTACAAGTTACAAAACATAACAGCCAAATGCACTTTTGCAACAGAGATAAACATGGTAATATGAACTCTAACATGAATACTATAGCAACCAACATGTAGAGCATCTCATGATGAACATTTTGACATCTCATTTGCATCATTTGGATAAACATGCACCAAGTTATCATACCTCAAACAGAAAATAACAAGTAACAGCAGTTTATAACAAGTAGCACTCTTGCAACAGAGATTAGAGCATCTAGATGAACTCAAATGAGCATGGCAAGATGGAACAAAGTGTAGAGCATATCACCACGATCATTTTGACATATATACACACAATTCGGATCACCACGTAAATAGATATTAGCTCCACAAGAATGCATCAGACAATAGTTTAACTGGGACTTAGCAAAAATTTCAACAACGAAGACCGAGCGCAGAATATTAAATGACGCACGGGGCAGGATTTAGTCGGGGCTCACCATGGGCCAATCCCAGTAGCGAAGGAGGAGGAGGCCTGGAGGGGGAGACGGGCCGGCTGGGCCGAAGGAGGCCTCGGGCCTAGGAGCGGATCAGGCTGGTGCAATGGCCTTTGGCGTGCACGGCCCAGGCGGAGGAAGCGTTGGGGCCTCGGGCGTGCTAGGCCGCGGGCGTGGCCCAAGTGGATCGGCTCGCGGTTCGGGTCGTCCTCCTCACCCGAACGAGGCCATGGCAGGCGGCGGCGGCCGGCGATGTGCGAGGGGCAGCGAGGTGGGGAGCCCGACGCCAGATCTGGCCGGCGGCGGCGGTCTTGCGGCATGGAGGCGGCGGACCGGAGCTGATGTGGCGGCGGCGAGTCGAGGCCACCGGCGGCGGCGTCGCGGGATGGCGGGGAGGCCGCTGCGGGCGCCAGTGGCGGCTAGCTCCGGCGGGAGCTCGCCGGAGGGAGGCGAGGCGAGGCCCGACGCGGAGGCGGCAGGGCGACGCGCGGGGGAGCGGGCGCGGTCGGGCCCTGCGTGGCGGCGGCGTGGGCCGGCCCTGGGCTCGCGGGCCCGGCGCGGCGGGGAAGCTGGCGGCGGTGACGTATCACGCTCTGAGTGGAGGAGGGCGGCGGAGACGCTGATGTGGCGGGCGCTGATTGGCCCGAGTGAGGTGGCTGTGGTGCTGGACATGTCCGGCGACGGTGCGGACATGTCCGGCTGCGCGGAGGGAGGATTTTTAGGGTTCATCTGCGCGAAAATGGAGAGGGAGGCACCTATTTATAGGTAGAGGGAGCTAGGAGTGTCCAAATGAGGAGCCGTTCGCGGCCACGCGATCGTGATCGAACTGCCAAGAGCATGGAGGGGTTAGAATGGGCTAGGTGGGCTGTGTGAAAGGGCTGCTGGGCCAAAAGACAAAAGGCCCCCGGCGGTTAACACGGTTAACCGTTGGACTATCAAATGAACTCCGAACGCGACGAAAATTGACAGGCGGTCTACCTATGCTATAATAAGACCACACACCAAGTTTCATCCCATTCCGAGAACATTTTTCGGCCACTTACAAAATAAATATTCGGAGGCACCGCGGGCGTGTGCGAGTGTGTCCAGGCTCGGAACGGACAACGGAAAGGACGAGGGGACTCGGGTGGATGCATGTTTTGAAAACATGCCGATGCAACACACAAGATGACATGGCAAGATGCACACATAAGAAGATGACATGGCACTGACAACGAATAACTGGCTGACACCTCGCGCACCGGTCTCGGGGTGTCACAAGACTCCCCTACTAACAAGAGATCTCGTCCCGAGATCTTAGGAACGAGACGGGAGAGGAAAGAGGAAGAACAAAGTTCTTCGAGGACAAAAGAGTGGAATCAAAGAGCCTTAAGAGGTTGAGCCACTCAAAAGGAAGAATACAATGGAGATGAAAGAGAAAGAGAAGCTCCATTACAAAAGAGGAACAAGGAATAAACGAGAAACTTGATGGTAGAAAGACAAGAAACAAGAGCTGAAGGAAGAAAAAGAATGAATTCGAAACACTCCGGTTAATAAGAGATAGAATGGAATCTCCAGCAAGGAATTCGGGCAGCACTCCGGCTCAAACTGAAAGAAATAACACACCGGTTGAACATGAATGAAAATGGAACAAGAACTTGAGAGGACGGAATAATACTTGACGAGATGAAACAACATAAATGCCTCTGGATCAAATTAAGAATGAGAAGAAAAGGAGGTAGAACAACATCTCCTAGCACAAAAGGATTTGAAAACATCCTTGCGAAGACGGAACGAACGGAGTTGTTTAAAAAATCAACAACAAAAGAATTAACTTGATGTGGACTTATAGAAATCATCTCAAAACTTGAGGTGAATTATGCCGCAACCAAAAGATTGATTAGCTGATAATGAAGAAATGCAAAACTCCACTTCAAAAGAATACGGAGGATTATTTGCATTTCGGGACACAAAAGAATAATGCTTGAGCTGCTCCAGAAGAATTAGATGAATATTTGAAGAATGAATTAAATGATGAAGAACCACCCTGAAGAACTCCGGTAACCAAAGGATGATGAAGATAGAAATGACGGATGAAAAGAATAAGATTAAAGCCTTGCAGTGATTTAGAAAGGGCCTCCGGCGAGATAACTGAGAAAAAATTTGAACTCCGGAAAAGAAAAGATAAAACACTTGGAACTAGAATTTATTCGTGAAGAATAAACTCCGAAGGAAGGGATGAAATCAACTCCACAAGAAGAATAAGAATTCTGTTATGCTTATCCTCCACCAATGAATTGATAAGAAGCAATGGATTCACATACTACTTATTCCCGTTGAAAAATATTAAAGAGGGATATATAGCGAACTCGGGAAAATCTTCATGAAACACCGGTAGGATTGGAATAAAAAGAATGGATTGATATGATAGCACCGGAAAAGAACCGTTGAGCGAACCACCGTAAGAATTAAAGCGGAGTGAGGAAAAGAACAAACCACCGGGAAGAATTAAAATCGAGTGAAGAAAAAGAATGACCACCGTAAGGAATACAATTGAGTGAATACAAGAGAATGAATTTCCAGGAAGAATAAAGCACTCGAGGACAATTAGAATGACGAGAACGAAGAGATTGTGAACTGATTAAAGAATACTTGAACAAGCACCGGAGGAATGAGAGACGAATGAAGAGGCATCAATGAAGAATATTTGAAAGGCGAAGTTGAAAACTGAGAACGAAGGAATCTTCTGAAATGATGGCCATCGGAGGAACACAACGAAAAGAATTCCAGAACTACTCCGGATGAATGAAAAGAAGAAATGTTGAAGCAACGATGAAAAGAATTGAAAACGAACTTCGGAAGGCACGTGACTGATGGAATCCATACTTACGTCACACTTGAAAAGAATTTCGGAACACTCCAGAAAATAAAAGCGTCAGGTAAGATCCTGGGAAAAGACATGTGGGTTATGAGCCCACCGAAGGGAAAACACCGTGGGAAAGATTTAAAAGGAGATGATGCACCGAAATAATTGAAAACTCAAATGAGGTGACAACCTCGAATTAATTGGAACACAGACAAATCTCTTGAGAATGTCTTTGAAACACCAGAACAATTAGATGGCGAGAGGTAAACGAGCAAAATGAAGCAATTGAGCCGAGGAAAAAGAATATGATGAACACCGAATACTAATAGAACTGGAACCACCGAAAAGAAAAGAGATGGATAATATCAAACGAGAGGAGAATTCACCGGAGAATAAAGGAGATAAGTGATGGCGAAGTAGACGAGAATTCACGAGTTGAAAAATAACTGAGAAAAGAATGCAAAGGATTCACACGAGTAGGATGGATACTTGATTAAGGGCTCCGGCTCCGAGAAACAAAAGGGTGGGCGGGTGGGAAAAGAAAGACAACTTCGGAAGGGGAAAACAACATCGGATGGAAAGAACTGAGGATGAACTTGCAAATAAGAAGAGGGTTGAATCCACTTGACGAGAGATGCACCAGATGAAAGAACTAACAACGCAACGAATGAAAACTAACCACGTGATCCTAAAAAAAAATTGAAGGGGAAGAGGAGTAATTCAAAACACCCACATCAAGATTCCTCACCAGAGCGACGAAGGGACAGGGGAGTAAAAAGAATTCCTACTCTCCGATATAACTAGACTCCGAAAAAAAAGTTTTCTGCTAGACTCGACAACGGCCAAGCTACGATCAATCGAGGGGGCTCCTATGGTCGGTCGAGGCTCTGATACCAACTTGTCAGCCCCAAGATGCGATTCTATCCTGATCACGTGACACTTACGTTGTAATGCCCTGGATGTAATACTTTCCCTTTTTGGCAATATATATCTGTGGCTTCATCAGTTCCATTCCGGGTTCCTCGTCTTTTCGGGTTTTCATCGTTTTGTCGTGTGCGTGTGTGCATTCATCCATGTCATGTTGTCATGTGCATTGCATCGCATTTGTGTTGTCATTTGCATCCGGTCCCACTCGTTCCTTCCCGTTGTCCATTTCGAGTTTCGACGCTCTCACACGTGCCCGTGGCATCCCCGAGTCCTTCTTTTGTGTTTGGCCGTGTAACGTTTCCGGTTGGGCGTGAGACTTGTCGTGCGATGTTGTTTTGACCCGCGTAACCCGCCTGTCAATTTTTGTCGCGTTTAGAGTTCGTTTGATGCTCCAACAGTTATCCTCGTGGGCTAAAAGTACCTCCTCTTTGAGGCCAAGAAACCCCTCCAACAGCCCACCAACCCAGCTCAAACCCTTCCCTTCATCTAGGCCGTTCAATTGTGATCTCGTGGCCGAAAACCTCTCCTCATTTGGACTACCCTAGCTCCTTTTGCCTATATAAACGTCCACCCCCCTCCAATTTTGCGTCCAAAACCCTAGTGTTTCCACCTCTGCCGCGCGGTGCTTCCACCGTTGCTGCGCCGTGCTTCCACCGTTCCCGCGCCGTGCTTCAACCACCGCCGAGCCGTGCTTCAACCACCGACGAGCCGTGCTTCCACCGACCGCCGCCAGTGCTTCCACTCCTCGCCGCTCGGGCCCGCGGGGCCCGAGGTCAGCCCGCTGTCCGGGCCAGATCTCCCCTCGCCGCGCCCTTCGTCTTCTTCGCCTCCGGTCGGCGCCGCCGCCGCCGCCCCTTTGAGCCGCCGCCGCCGCGACGTCCGGCCACCCTCCGGTCGCCGCCCCGAGCTTCCGCCGCCGCGCCCCGCACCCCTCCGGTCGCCGCCGCCTCGGCCCCTCGCCACCGGCCGCCGCCCGGCCTCCTCCGCTTGCCGTCGGCCTCAGGCCAGCCGTCGCCCCGGCCAGCCGCGCCCTTCCCGCCGGCCGATCGAAGCCGCCAGCCGCCGCCGCTCGAGGGAGCGCTCGAGGGAGCCCTCGATCCGATCGGGATCTGGCAGGCGCCGAACCCTAGCGGGCGCGCCCTCCGACCCGGCTGCCCGACCCGCTTCGGACCCGTTGACCCGCTTCCGACCCGTTTGACCCTGATCCAGCAGGTTGACTTCGTGTTTTCTTCTAAGTCCCTAGTGTTTTTCTATGTCTGATGCATTTTTGTGATGAGGATAACTTTTACTGTGCATGTCCGTTTTGTGTGTATGATATGTCAAAATGATCGTGGTGACATGTACTATGTTTTGTTCCATTGTGCCATGCATGTTTGAGGTCATCTAGATGTCTTAATCTTCATGAGAAGAGTACTACTTGTTATAAACTGCTGCTAGTAGTTGTTTTCATGCCATGTTTGATATGTGATAACTTGTTGCATGTTTATCCAAATGAAGCAAATGATATGCCCACATGTTCATCATGAGATGCTCTACATGTTGGTTGCTTTAGCTTGCATGATAGATTCATCTTGCCATGTTGATCTCCTTTGCAAAAGTGCTTGTGGCTGTTATGTTGTTAAACTTGTTACGTGATGCCTAGTTGAGGAGCTCGTTGCTATTGATGTGGTTGTCCCCTTGTTGCATGCTTATATGTTTTGGACTCCCCATCATGTGTACTTTGCTGTGGTGCAAACCACTTGCCATGTTATGCTTTGAGGTGACTTAAACTTGCTCACCAACATGCCATGATATTACTGCTGTTTTAACACTTTGTGAAACATTAAGTCTGGAATCTGTAATTTCCAGATGCCATGTTTGCTTGTTGTTCTAGGCAAATCCATGATAGTTTTGGGGTGACTTTTCATGATTCCTTGTTGTATATGTTGTTGGCTATCCATTCATGCTCTCACATGCTCATTTGGCTGGCTGTAGCATATTTAACTCTTGCTCCCAAGTTGCTATAAAATACTGCTGTCAGGTTTTTGTTGTCATGTTCAAAATGTTATAGCTTGTTGCTATTGATCCATGCCTCCTATGGAGATGCTCCAATGGAATTGTTTGCTGTAGGTTATGTCTACTTTTTGTCCATGCTCCTTGTCATGATGTTTGAGTGCTGTAGAGTATATATTTCTTGCTCCGAAGTTGCTATGTGGTTGTTAGTTTCAGCTTTTGCATGTTTATTGTTTCGGGTGTATCTTTTAGCCTGTTGCTCCGTTTTGAGCAAGTCCTATATGAAACTTGTGTGATTTTGCATGTAGATTCATAATATCCTCTTGTTAACATGTTTTGAAGTTCTTGCTAGTTGCATATAGTCATGTTCCTTGTGCTGTATCTCTGTGTTTCCTATGTTGACTTTCTGTGCATCCTAAGTGTATCTGTAGTGCTTCCTTAGTGCATCAGCCATGCATCATGTAGTTTGCGCATTTCATCGTGTTTGATGTCATGCCTTGTGTGTTTTGTGTTGAGTAGAGCCGAAAGCCGAGAACGAGTACGAGAACAAGGTTACTACCGAGGTTGAGAACGAGGAGCCCGCTTACGATCCCATCGACGACCCGACAGGCAAGATGACCTGACCCGGATATCATTACTATCTTTGACTATTGCTAGAAGTCTCGCTCTATAGCGTTTGCCTCGATGCCCATGTTTTCCTGTTAGCCTCCTATTGTAACCATGAATCTGTCTAACCACCCTACCTATGCAAACCTTTGATTGGCTAAGTAAGCTTCGCTCAGCCCCTCTTATAGCATTGCTAGTTGCAGGAGAAGATTGAAGATTCTTGCTTCTTGTTGAAGCTTGTTGGGATATCACACTATATATAATTCTTAAATGAAATCATCTATATATTGGTAATGGGTGGAAGGCTAAGCGTTTTGCTTGGTGATTTGTTCCACTCATGCCGCCCTAGGAACCGTATAAACCGGTGTTATGTTCCTTGATTATGCGTTCCTCACACGGTTGGGGTTATGGGAACCCCTCGATAAACCGCTTAGCGCTAAGTCTTTTCCAGCAAGTCCCAACATTGGTACTATTTGCCTAATTACTAAAAACTTGCATAGGGACTAATTAACCCTCTTCTTAATCAACAACCCCGGGCCAGTGCTCCACATGAGTGTTGGTCAGAAATGGGGAGCCTACGGGGCCACCTTGGGGGAACCCGAGGTCTGGTAAAAACCCATAGCTTCACCCATCCAGTCGTGGCCTGAGATTAGATACGCGTGGCTACTGTCAGGGTGTCGGCACGCCAGGAGGATTTGCTGGATTAGCCTTACCTTAGTCGGAGTATCTTGAGCACGGGATTCCGAGGATACTCGGGCCTTCCCACCTTGGAGTTGCGACTCCGCGGATCGTGGGCTTGTCATGGGCCAAGTTGGAACACCCCTGCAGGGTTATGAACTTTTGAAAGCCTTGCCCGCGGTTATGTGGCAGATGGGAATTTGTTAATATCCGGTTGTAGAAAACTTGACACCATGTTCAGAACACACTACCAGCGTGAGTACCGTGACGGTCATTTTCCGAAAAGGGTTCGGAAAGTGAACACGGTGGGGTTATGTTTGTCGTGTTTTAGTTAGGATCACTTCATGATCATCTTATCGTCCGAGGCACTTCTATTCTCGCTCTCTTTTACGTAAGTTAGTGCTAGTGCTGCTGCAACCTCTTGTTCTTTCTTCGGCCTTGTTCCACACCCAAGGCTTGGATAGTTGTGTTACCCGGGAACGGGATTGCTGAGTCCTCAGTGGCTCACAGATTCTACACCACACCAAATGCAGGTACTCAGGTGATCTATTCAAGTGACGGCACCGAGCTGTACTGGGAGTACGACGAGGACCGTAGCCGTTACTATGTGCACTATCCCGACGATCAGTAGAGGTTTCTACTAGGGGCGATTCAGACCTGTGGCTTTATGTTATGTTTGGTATCTTTCATTTGGATCTTCACCCGTAGACGGGTTGTGATGTTATTTGAATGATGTTTGGTTATGTAATGAATTGTGTGACGTGGCGAGTGTAAGCCAACTATCTTTTTCCCTTTCATCCCTATTTTTACATGAGATGTGCAAAGATACCGAACTTGAGATCATTCCAGAATGGGCTTATACCTTTATGTCGTGCCTCGACACGTAGGAGGTATAGTCCCATCCTGGGCATTACAAGTTGGTATTCAGAGCCTTCTCCGACCTAGAAGCCCCCACTGTTTGATCGAATCGTTGACGCTTGAGTCTAGGCACACACTTAAAATGTTTTGAGTCCTATATTTATATCGGAGAGAAGGATTCCTTTGCTCCTCATCTCTTTTCACTCTGGTGAAGACTCCTAACGATTACTCTTGCCTCTTCTACTCTAAAAAATTGCACCATTTTTTTAGGATTCTCGCGAGTATTGTTTGGATTGTTCCGATGTCTTTGTGACGAGAACATTGTTCTCGATGCCTCCTGTCATTAGGGGTTGTGGCAGTGTCCCGGGGAGTTGAGCTCCGAGGTGTTGTTGTCACAAACATATCGCGGCAGTTCTAGAATACTTAAGACGGCCGACATCGAAAACTCTCCTATGCGGTTAGTGGCAAGATAACCCCGACATCACCCAGTACTGGGGAGGTAGTTCGGGAGTATTGCCATAGCTTGTATAGTAGATGCGTTTCGAAGGTCCGAGGTAGACGGTTTCCAAAAATAACTAGTTATGTGTTGAAGGATGGATACAGCTGGATGTAGGATTAGAGTTGAGTGCGCGATGCTTCCCCTGTATCTTCAACACCTGATTACATAACTGGAAACTTTCAGAAATTAATAGGTGGGTTCATCTAGTAGATCGTAGGCATTCTTCCAACGAATGCAGGATATGGGGTTCGGGGTTCTACATTGAGTGAAGTGGTTTTATGGCCGATGTTCCGATCGGGAGTTGCATCTTAAAGGGTCCTTGGCTATGCTGATCCGGGGATTGCAAAACCCTTTCGTAACACGTTCCATAAGCTTTCAGCACGAATATGTCGAACGAAGCTCCTATCTTGTATTTGTTCTATCTGCACCTTGTTGTTTTATTTACCTTTTGTCTCCCAAGTGGCTTCTCGTGAAGATTGTTGTTATCATTAAATTGAGAATTTCATTCGTTCATCTTGTTCGAATGATTCTTGTGAAGACTATGTTGCAATTCTAGCCGTTGTTTCAGCTTATATATTCTTTCAATCAAATGGCTAATGGTGGTCATCTCTTTCAGGATGGCTCCTAAAAGGGTTCCCAACGCTAACCCAGAGGGTGAAGAGGTTCCTGATCTTCCTCCTTCCCCTCCTCCTCCGTATGAGGCCTGGAGAGCAATTATGCAAACTACGAATCAGAACACCCAGATGCTTATGCAGATGATGCAGCAAATGCAAGCAAATCAAGCAAATCAGGGTGCTCATGGGAACCAAGGCAATTTGTTCAACCAACAACACTTTGCTACGCTCAACCAGTTCTTGGCAAATCAACCAAAGGCTTTCAGTTACTGCGTGGACCCTCTGGATGCTGAAGACTGGATAACTGATATCAAGAAGCATTTTGAGTGCAGTAACGTCAGGCCCGAGGACTATGTGAAGTTTGCAGCCTTCTAACTCAAGGACCAAGCAGCTGATTGGTGGCAGCAGTACAAAGACTCCAAAGAAGGGCGTGAAATCTCCTGAGATGACTTCTGCAAGGACTTTCGCTCTCACCACATTCCAACAAGTGTCATCGAGGGTATGCGTGAGCAATTCCGCAACCTGAAGCAAGGCTCTATGTCTGTCTACCAATATAATGTCAAGTTCCAGAACCTTGCCTGCTATGCTAAGCAAGACATTCCAGATGCCAAGAACAAGATCTATCAGTTCCGTGGTGGTCTGAATGATGAACTCCAACTTGCTCTCACCTTGTTCGAGCCTGATGAGTTTGACAAATTCTATAACATGGCGCTTAAGCAAGAGGCAGCCCAACTCAAGATGGAAGCTTCCAAAAAGAGGATCAGAGATGCTGTTCACTCCTCCTCATCTTCTCAAGTGGTCGCGAAGCAACAGAAGTTTTGGCTTCCACCTCCTCCAGTGATCCGAGCTCCCTACAACAACAACAACAACAACAAGAACTCTGGTGGCCGTGGCTTCTCCCACCCACCCAACCCAAGCAACCAGTCAAAGAATCAGTCTCAAGGTTCCAAGTCAAGTGCTCCTCATTACCGTCCTCTCTCAGAAGTGGTTTGCAACAAGTGCACTCAGAAGGGTCATTATGCTAACAAGTGCCCCAACCCAAGGCGCCTTCCGCCTCCTCCACCTGTCAGCACTGCTATTGTCAAGCACAATCCAAAGGCAGCAAGAGTGAATCTGATGAATGCAGCCCAAGCAGAGAATTCTTCAGATGTGATACTTGGTAACCTTCCAGTTAACTTTGTTCCTACAAAAGTGTTGTTTGATTCGGGTGCTTCATGTTCCTTCATGTCATATCCATTTGCATCCAAGAATAATGTTCACTCTGAAGCTTTACCAAGAACTTTGAGTGTTATATCTCCTGGTAAGAGATTGAGTTCTAGTATGGTGGCTCCGAATGTATCTACTCGCATGGGTGATTACCGCTTTCTGGCTAAACCGGTTGTTCTCGGCAACTCCGACATTGACCTTATCCTCGGGATGGATTGGCTTTCTCAGCATGATGCTCACATTGATTGTGCAAATAAGGAAGTCAAGATTACTCATCCTAATGAAGACGTGATTATCTTCGCCTCTCGGGATAACACAATCAGGCTTTTCTCTCTCAATGACAAGGGCGAGATTAATGCCATCTCTCAAATTCCAGTGGTTAGCGAATACGAAGGCGTTTTTCCTGAAGAACTTCCAGGCATGCCTCCGCATCGTCAAGTTGAATTTGTCATTGAACTCGAGCCTGGTACTGAGCCAGCATGCCGGCGTCTGTACAAGCTCTCCCCTGAAGAGTTGAAGGAGTTGAAGAAACAGCTTGATGAACAAGAGCGTATGGGTCTGGTCAGGCCTAGCACATCTCCTTGGGGCTGTGGTGTCTTATTTGTCAAGAAGAAGGATGGCACGGAGCGCCTTTGCGTCGGTTACCGGCCATTGAACAAGAAGACAATAAAGAACAAGTATCCGCTCCCCAAAATCAATGAACTGTTCGAGCAGCTCAAAGGATCTAAAGTGTTCTCAAAGCTCGATCTCCGAATGGGCTATCACCAAATTCGCATTCGTGAAGAAGATATCCACAAGACTGCCTTCAGAACGAGCTACGGCTCCTATGAGTATACAGTCATGTCTTTTGGCCTCGCTAATGCTCCACCTACCTTCTCGAGAATGATGCACTACATTTTCAACCCCTACACCAACGAGTTTGTGCTTGTGTATCTGGATGACATCTTGGTATTCTCCAAGAACAAAGAGGATCACGAAAAGCACCTCCGTCTGGTTCTCGACAGACTCCGTGAACATAAGTTCTATGCCAAGTTCTCCAAGTGCGAATTTTGGCTCGATAAGGTCTTATATCTGGGCCATATCATCTCCGCTGACGGTATTGCGGTCAACCCCGAGAAAGTTGAAGCAATTGTCAACTAGGAACCTCCTCAGAACGTCAAGCAACTCCGAAGCTTCCTTGGTCTTGCTAGCTATTGCAGAAGGTTTGTTGAGAACTTCTCCAAGATTGCCAAGCCACTCTCCAGCTTGCTGCAGAAGACTGTCAAGTACAACTGGTCTCCAGATTGTGATGTGGCATTTAAAACTCTCAAAGAAAAGCTCATCTCTTCTCCAGTTCTTACTCCTCCAGATGAGTCCAAGCCCTACGAAGTATTCTGTGATGCTTCTCTTCAAGGACTTGGTGGTGTGCTAATGCAGGACAAGAAGATTGTGGCATACACTTCTCGTCAATTGAAGACAAGTGAGAAGAACTACCCCACTCATGATCTCGAACTTGCAGTTGTGGTACACGCTTTGATTACGTGGAGACACCTTCTGTTGGGCAGAAAAGTCGACATCTTCACCGATCACAAGAGCTTGAAGTACATCTTCACACAGTCGAACCTGAACCTTCGCCAGACTCGTTGGGTTGCGATGATCCAAGAGTATGATCCAAGCATCGAATACACACCTGGCAAGGCAAATGTGATTGCAGATGCTTTGAGCAGAAAGGCATATTGCAACAGTCTCCTTATCAAGCCGTTCCAGCCTAAGCTTTGTGAAGCTTTCAGGAAGCTAAACCTCCAAGTTGTTCCGCAAGGCTTTCTTGCAAATCTTCAAGTTGCTCCTACCTTGGAAGATCAGATTCGTGAGGCCCAACTCAGTGATGCTATGGTGCAGAAAGTGAAACATGGTATTGCAAAGGGTACTCCCAAATACAAGTGCTATCGCGTTGATGAGAGAGATACCTTGTTCTTTGAGGACAGACTTGTGGTTCCCAAAGGTGATCTAATGAAGCTCATAATGGATGAAGCAAATGAGTCCCTCCTTTCGATTCATCCTGGAAGTTCCAAGATGTAGCAAGACCTCAAGCAATCTTACTGGTGGACTCGCATGAAAAGGGAGATTGCCCAATTCATGAATGAATGTGATGTCTGCAGAAGAGTGAATGCAGAGCATCAACGTCCAGCCGGTCTTCTCCAACCTCTTCCTATTCCCGAGTGGAAATTCGACCACATTCAAATGGATTTCGTCACTGGCTTTCCTAAGTCCAAGAAAGGGAATGATTCTATCTTTGTGGTGATTGACAAGCCTACCAAAGTCGCTCACTTCCTTCCAGTCAAAGAATCCATCAATGCAGCTCAACTGGCAGAGTTGTACACTTCCAGAATTGTGTCCTTACATGGCATTCCTCAAGTTATCTCCTCAGACCGTGGAAGTTTGTTCACTTCCAAGTTCTGGGACTCCTTTCAGTCTGCCATGGGCACTAAGATCCGTTTCAGCACTGCATTTCACTCTCAGACTAGTGGTCAAGTCGAGAGAGTGGATCAGATCTTAGAAGACATGCTCAGAGCCTGTGTCATATCTTTTGGCATGAAGTGGGAAGATTGCCTTCCGTTTGCCGAGTTCTCTTACAACAACAGCTTCCAAGCAAGTGCCGGCAAAGCTCCGTTTGAAATCCTCTATGGCAGAAAGTGTCGTACCCCTCTCAACTGGTCCGAGACTGGTGAACGTCAACTTCTTGGCAATGACTTGATCTCAGAAGCCGAAGAAATGTGTAAAGTCATACGTGAGAATCTCAAGGCCGCTCAGTCGCGTCAGAAGAGTTACTATGACGGCAAGCATCGTGATTTGGCCTTCAACATTGGGGATCATGTCTATCTCCGTGTTTCTCCTATGAAAGGCACCCAAAGATTCGGTATCAAAGGAAAGCTTGCTCCTAGATACGTGGGCCCTTTCAAGATCCTTGGCAAAAGAGGCGATCTAGCCTATCAACTTGAGCTCCCTTCCAACTTCACTAATGTTCATGATGTGTTTCACGTGTCTCAACTCCGCAAGTGCTTCAAGACACCTGAACGCACCATTCCGTTTGAGGAGATTGATCTTCAACAAGACTTGTCTTACCGAGAGCATCCCGTTGCTATTTTTGAAGAAACCGAGCGCAAGACCCGCAACAAGTCAATCAAGTTCTTGAAAGTCAAGTGGTCACACCATACCGACTGAGAAGCTACGTGGGAACGAGAAGATCACCTTTGTTCCGAGTACCCTTCCTTCTTTCAGTCCTAGATCTCGGGACGAGAACTTTTCGTAGTAGAGGAGAGTTTGTAATGCCCCGGATGTAATACTTTCCCTTTTTGGCAATATATATCTGTGGCTTCATCAGTTCCATTCCGGGTTCTTCGTCTTTTCGGGTTTTCGTCGTTTTGTCGTGTGCGTGTGTGCATTCATCCATGTCATGTTGTCATGTGTATTGCATTGCATTTGTGTTGTCGTTTGCATCTGTTCCCACTCGTTCCTTCCCGTTGTCCGTTTCGAGTTCCGACGCTCTCACACGTGCCCGTGGCATCCCCGAGTCCTTCTTTTGTGTTTGGCCGTGTAACGTTTCCGGTTGGGCATGAGACTTGTCGTGCGATGTTGTTTTGACCCGCGTAACCCGCTTGTCAAGTTTTGTCGCGTTCGGAGTTCGTTTAATGCTCCAACAGTTATCCTCGTGGGCTAAAAGTACCTCCTCTTTGAGGCCCAAGAAACCCCTCCAACAGCCCACCAACCCAGCTCAAACCCTTCCCTTCATCTAGGCCTGTAATGCCCAGGATGGAGTTATACCTCCTACGTGTCGAGGCACGACTTAAAGGCATAAATCCATCCTAGAATGATCTCAAGTTTGGTATCTTTGCACGACTCATGTAAAGAGGGATTAAATTGCAAAAGAAGATAGTTGGCTTACACTCGCCACTTCACACAATACATTACATAAGCAAAACATCATTCAAAACATCACAACCCGACTACGGGTGAAGATCCAAAAGAAAGATACCAAAAACAACATAAAGCCACAGGTCCGGATCGAATCCTAGTAGAAACCACTACTGATCGTCGAAACATCACAAGCAAACGGCCACTCTCTTCATCGAGCTCCCGGCGAAGAACTGAACCAGCTCCTGCATCAAACTCGCCTGAACCTGCATCTGGTGTGGTGAAGTAACTGTGAGTCACAGAGGACTCAGCAATCCCGTTCCCGGGTAACAAGACTATTTAAGCCTTGGGTGAGGACAAGGCTGAAGAAAGAACGAGAGGTGAAGGAACAAACAAGAGTCTGCAGCAGCAACTAGCACTAACTTACGCAAAAGAGAGCGAGAAGAGAAGGCGCATCGGTCAAAAGATGATCACGAAGTGATCCTAACTAAAGCCGGTCAAACATAACCCCACCGTGTTCAACTCCCGAATCCCTATTCGGAAATTGACAGTCACGGTACACACGCTGGTAGTGTATTGAAACATTGTGTCAAGTTAACTACAACCGGAATTAACAAGCTCCCATCTGCCACATAACCGCGGGCACGGCTTTCGAAAGTTCAAACCCTGCAGGGGTGTTCCAACTTGACCCATTACAAGCCCACGATCCACGGAGTCGCAACTCCATAGTTGGGAAGACCCGAGTATTCTCGGAATCCCGTGCTCAAGTTAAACCGAACTAAGGTAAGGCTAATCCAGCAAATCCTCCCGGCGTGTTGACACCCTGATAGTAGCCGCGCGTATCTAAGTCTCAGGACACGACCGGATGGGTGATGCTACAGGTTATACCAAATACCTCGGGTTGCCCCAAGGCGGCCCTGCAGGACCCCCGTTTGGGACCAACACCAACGGCACTGGCCCCCCCTGCTATGTAGAATTAAGGATCCTCGAGGGAGCGACCCCCTATGCAAATTTAATTAATTAATTAAGTTGTTAATATGAGGCAAATAGTACCAAATGTTGGGACTTGCTGGAAAAGACTTAGCACTTAGCGGTTTATCAAGGGGGTCCCATACACCCCAACCGTGTTAGGAACGCATAATCAAGGAACATAACACCGGTTTATACGGTTCCTAACGGCATGAGTGGAACAAAACACCAAGCAAAAAGGCTTAGCCTTCCACCCTGCCAGTATATAGATGATTTCATTTTTAAGCATTTATATAGTGTGATATAACCCAACCAAACTTCAACATGAAGCAAGCATCTTCAATCTTCACCTGCAACTAACAACTCTATAAGAGGGGCTGAGCGAAGCGTACTTAGCCAAGCAACAGTTTGCATAGGTAGGGTGGTTAAACATGGCAATGGTTACAAGTAGGAGGCTGACAAGAAAGACATGGGCATCGAGGCAAAACTAAAGATCGAGACTACTAGCAATAGGCAAAGATAGTAATGGTATCCGGGTTCGGTCATCTTGCCTGGGATTCCACAAGGAAGAAGAACGGATCCAAGAAGCAGACGGAGCAACAGTCGAGCGGATCCTCACAACTCCGGAACGAAACCGAAGCTAACAAGAGAAGCAACCGGAAAGAAAGAAACAACACGGTAAACACAGAATCATTAACATGGCATACGATGCACAAGCAAGCATGATGCATGTCCGGTTTAAAAGCATGGCATGGCTAGTGCACAAACAAATACTACAAGTTAAATGGAGATCAATATGCAACGAGTTGCATATTGACGAAACACCACATTTAATTATTTAGTTGACTCTCGTTATTAACAAGACAAGATTAAATGTTTTTAGCATGGCAAGAGGTGAAGCATAAATAAACTACACTATTAAGACATTTTAAATGAGGCCGGAAAAATAACAACAACATATCCGGAAAATCCCCATGAGCATGTTTAATAATTATCAAAGCAACAACAAATAACACATATATAATGTTGTTAACATGATGCGGATGAGATGATCAAGATTATGCAATTTATTAAAAGGGTTGACATAAAAGAGATAAGAAGCATTTGTCACCGTGGTGGAATGAAAGGGGGCCACGGCAACGATCCGAAAATGATGCAACGCAACATCTCGGTTCCGGTAACTCGGTGAGGGACCGGTGCAAAACAAAAGGTGGAGTGAATGAGTTGAACAAGATGATGGGGTGATCCCGTTGCTGGGTTCCCACGAGTCGGTGACGAGGCAACCGAGGAACAACAAAAGGGACGAAACGGACACGGAGCTCACACGGGAAACATTTCATACAACACAACAAGCATCACACGGGCCACGTCTTGGGTTATACCTTCGAAACACTCGTTTCGGGACGGTTCGAGAGCGTCGAGGAAGTAGCCGTAGTAGTGGAAGTAGAGGAAGTAGATGTTCCGTTCGGAGAGGAAGTAGACGTTCTCATGAGTCGAGGAACACGTTCGTAGTCGTACACGGGGCGACGGTAGTGGTACACATGTTGTCGGGGTACTTGTCGTTCTCGAGTGCTCCGGGCGTCGAGGTACTTGTACATGTAGTGGTACTTGTCGGGTCATGTAGTTGTTCACGTCATCGTGTCGTGGTGTACTCGGCCGTAGATGTACTTGGTCGTTGTGTAGGCGTACTCGTTCTTGCGACGGTAGTTGTACTAGTCATTTCGCCGTGTAGAGGTACTCGTTTCGAAGAGGTACTTGGTGTTTTCCGGGCGTCGGTAGTCGTACACGGGGCGTTTGTAGATGTTCACGGAGCTCGTTCGTAGATGTACTCATATCCGGAGGGGAACTTGATGATTCCTCGTGTAGTCGTACTTGCCGAGCTCGAGGTCCTCGTGCACTTGACGAAAACAACAACAAAACAGCAGCAGTACATGGCAAACAACAACAGCAACAAAACGGCAAGGCAGCAAGGAGGCAGAGGCGCACAGCCTTGCTGGACGAGGGAGGAAGCGGTGCCTCGCTGGAGTTGAAGCAGGGCGGCGATCTGGGCTGTTGCTGCTGCCCCTGACCGGCGGCCCTGGCGACGGAGAACGAGGCGCAAGAGGAAGGAGGCCGCGGGAGCCTGGGATGCGGCCTGGCGAAGAGGAGGCAGGGGCCTCGGCGCTGCAGCAGAACGGGGAGGCCGGACTCCGGTGGTGGACGCGCAGGGCGCCGCGCGAGGAACGGAGGGAGATCGACGGGGCGACGGTAGACGACCGCAGAGAAGGACGGACGGAGGGCGCGGGACGCTCGTGCGCGAGGGTGAGCTCGCGAGGCGCCCTGGCGACAGAGGCCTCTGGTGCGGCCCCGGGCCGGCTTGGAGGAGAACGGAGGGAGCGGTCGCGGCGCACCGGAGGGAGAAGGCCCCGGCTCCTAGCGCTGGAGAAGGGAGCCGCGACGGGATGGAGGAGCCGCGGACGCGGAGGTCCAGCGGGCGCCCCTGGCCGCGGGAGGAGGAGGGAGGACGCGCGCGGGAGAAGAGGATGCGGTGGCCATGGCGCTCGGGGAGGCGGGGGCCTTCCTGGCCGGAGGAAGGTCGGCCGGCGGCTTCGGGGCTCCTGGCGCGGAGGACAGGCGCTGCAGGGGAGCTCGCGCTGAGGACGGGGCACTCGGGCCTTGCTGGGAAGGAGGCTAGGCGCTGCTCGAGGGACAGAGGGAGAGGAAAAAACGGGAGGACGAGGGGGATGCGGTCGAGGGGAAAGAAAGGTCCGGCGGCGCACGAGGGAAGAGAGGGAGTGCGCTAGGGTTCGGGGAAGCTGGGCCGAATGGGCCTAAGGGGAAGGAGGCTGGAGGAGAGAAACTTGGGCCGGCTGGGAGGAGGAGATGCCGGCCCAGCAGGTCTTGCTCTTTAACTGATTTTTTTAGCATAAAAACAAAAGAGAAGGAAAAGAAAAAGAGGAGGGGGGTTAGGGCAAGAAGTAAAATTCCCTGGACCCGCAAAATGTCAGGAATAAAATAGTTGGGGTGGTTTTTGGAAGGACCTCGAAACACTGAAAAGAATTATTGGCAAGGGTTTAGATGGAGAAACTCGAAGTGAAAAGACATGGGGAAATGCAAGTGTGTTGCGGGTAATTCCAACGAATGGAATATTATTATATAGCTCCCTAATATTGGGATGATATGTTTTAAAGAGAAGACACCTTCCCTCGATTTAAATGGACCGAAGGTCCACACGGATTATTAAGGTTGGGATGCAAAAATAAAAAATGACATGATGGCATGATGACATGATGCAATGCAAACATAAATAAATAACACAAGCACAAAAGAACACACGAGCAACCCGGAACATCTGGAATCTTCTGGAACCTTCTGGAATCTTCTGGGACGTCGGTCTCGGGCGTCACAAGGCCGTTCAATTGTGATCTCGTGGCCGAAAACCTCGGACTACCCTAGCTCCTTGTGCCTATATAAACGTCCACCCCCCTCCAATTTTGCGTCCAAAACCCTAGTGTTTCCACCTCTGCCGCGCAGTGCTTCCACCGTTGCCGCGCCGTGCTTCCACCGTTGCCGAGCCGTGCTTCCACCACCGCCGAGCCGTGCTTCCACCGACCGCCGCCAGTGCTTCCACTCCTCGCCGCGCGGGCACGCGGGGCCCGAGGTCAGCCCGCCGTCCGGGCCAGATCTCCCCTCGCCGCGCCCTTCGTCTTCTTCGCCTCCGGTCGGCGCCGTTGCGACCTCCGGCCACCCTCCGGTCGCCGCCCCGAGCTTCCGCCGCCGCGCCCCGCGCCCCTCCGGTCGCCGCCGCTTCGGCCCCTCGCCGCCAGGCGTCCTCCACTCGCCGTCGGCCTCAGGCCAGCCGTCGCCCCGGCCAGCCGCGCCCTTCCCGCCGGCCGATGGAAGCCACCAGCCGCCGCAGCTCGAGGGAGCGCTCGAGGGAGCCCTCGATCCGATCGGGATCTGGCAGGCGCCGAACCCTAGCGGGTGCGCCCTCCGACCCGGCTGCCCGACCCGCTTCGGACCCGTTGACCCGCTTCCGACCCGTTTGACCCCGATCCAGGAGGTTGACTTCGTGTTTTCTTCTAAGTCCCTAGTGTTTTTCTGTGTCTGATGCATTTTTGTGATGAGGATAACTTTTACTGTGCATGTCCATTTTGTGTGTATGATATGTCAAAATGATCGTGGTGACATGTACTATGTTTTGTTCCATTGTGCCATGCATGTTTGAGGTCATCTAGATGTCTTAATCTTCATGAGAAGAGTGCTACTTGTTATAAACTCCTGCTAGTAGTTGTTTTCATGCCATGTTTGATATGTGATAACTTGTTGCATGTTTATCCAAATGAAGCAAATGATATGTCCACATGTTCATCATGAGATGCTCTACATGTTGGTTGCTTTAGCTTGCATGATAGATTCATCTTGCCATGTTTATCTCCTTTGCAAAAGTGCTTGTGGCTTGTTACGAGATGCCTAGTTGAGGAGCTCGTTGCTATTGATGTGGTTGTCCCCTTGTTGCATGCTTATATATTTTGGACTCCCCATCATGTGTACTTTGCTGTGGTGCAAACCACTTGCCATGTTATGCTTTGAGGTGACTTAAACTTGCTCACCAACATGCCATGATATTACTGCTTTTTTAACACTTAGTGAAATTTCACTAAGTCTAGAATCTGTAATTTCCAGATGCCATGTTTGCTTGTTGTTCTAGGCAAATCCATGATAGTTTTGGGGTGACTTTTCATGATTCCTTGTTGTATATGTTGTTGGATATCCATTCATGCTCTCACATGCTCATTTGGGTGGCTGTAGCCTATTTAACTCTTGCTCCCAAGTTGCTATAAAATACTGCTGTCAGGTTTTTGTTGTCATGTTCAAAATGTTATAGCTTGTTGCTATTGATCCATGCCTCCTATGGAGATGCTCCAATGGAATTGTTTGCTGTAGGTTATGTCTACTTTATGTCCATGCTCCTTGTCTTGATGTTTGAGTGCTTTAGAGTATATATTTCTTGCTCCGAAGTTGCTATGTGGCTGTTAGTTTCAGATTTTGCATGTTTATTGTTTCGGGTGTATCTTTTAGCCCGTTGCTCCGTTTTGAACAAGTCCTATATGAAACTTGTGTGATTTTGCATGTAGATTCATAATATCCTCTTGTTAACATGTTTTGAAGTTCTTGCTAGTTGCATATAGTCATGTTCCCTTTGTTGTATCTCTGTGTTTCCTATGTTGACTTTCTGTGCATCCTAAGTGCATCTGTAGTGCTTCCTTAGTGCATCAGCCATGCATCCTGCAGTTTGCGCATTTCATCGTGTTTGATGTCGTGCCTCGTGTGTTTTGTTTTGAGTAGAGCCGTAAGCCGAGAACGAGTACGAGAACGAGGTTACTACCGAGGTTGAGAACGAGGAGCCCGCTTACGATCCCATCAACGACCCGACAGGCAAGATGACCTGACCCGGATATCATTACTATCTTTGCCTATTGCTAGAAGTCTCGCTCTATAGCTTTTGCCTCGATGCCCATGTTTTCCTGTCAGCCTCCTATTGTAACCATGAATCTGTCTAACCACCCTACCTATGCAAACCTTTGATTGGCTAAGTAAGCTTCGCTCAGCCCCTCTTATAGCATTGCTAGTTGCATGAGAAGATTGAAGATTCTTGCTTCTTGTTGAAGCTTGTTGGGATATCACACTATATATAATTCTTAAATGAAATCATCTATATATTGGTAATGGGTGGAAGGCTAAGCCTTTTGCTTGGTGATTTGTTCCACTCATGCCGCCCTAGGAACCGTATAAACCGGTTTTATGTTCCTTGATTATGCGTTCCTCACACGGTTGGGGTTATGGGACCCCTCGATAAACCGCTTAGCGCTAAGTCTTTTCCAGCAAGTCCCAACATTGGTACTATTTGCCTAATAACTAAAAACTTGCATAGGGAGTAATTAACCCTCTTCTTAATCAACAACCCCGGGCCAGTGCTCCACGTGAGTGTTGGTCCGAAACGGGGAGCCTGCGGGGCCACCTTGGGGGAACCCGAGGTCTGGTAAAAACCCGTAGCTTCACCCATCCGGTCGTGGCCTGAGACTAGATACGCGTGGCTACTGTCAGGGTGTTGGCACGCTAGGAGGATTTGCTGGATTAGCCTTACCTTAGTCGGAGTATCTTGAGCACGGGATTCCGAGGATACTCGGGCCTTCCCACCTTGGAGTTGCGACTCCGCGGATCGTGGGCTTGTCATGGGCCAAGTTGGAACACCCCTGCAGGGTTATGAACTTTCGAAAGCCGTGCCCGCAGTTATGTGGCAGATGGGAATTTGTTAATATCCGGTTGTAGAAAACTTGACGCCATGTTCAGAACACACTACCAGTGTGAGTACCGTGACGGTCATTTTCCGAAAAGGGTTCGGAAAGTGAACACGGTGGGGTTATGTTTGTCGTGTTTTAGTTAGGATCACTTCGTGATCATCTTATCGTCCGAGGCACTTCTCTTCTCGCTCTCATTTACGTAAGTTAGTGCTAGTGCTGCTGCAACCTCTTGTTCTTTCTTCAGCCTTGTTCCACACCCAAGGCTTGGATAGTTGTGTTACCCGAGAACGGGATTGCTGAGTCCTCCATGGCTCACAGATTCTACACCACACCAGATGCAGGTACTCAGGCGATCTATTCAAGTCACGGCACCGAGCTATACTAGGAGTACGACGAGGACCGTAGCCGTTACTATGTGCACTATCCCGACGATCAGTAGAGGTTTCTACTAGGGGTGATTCAGACCTGTGGCTTTATGTTATGTTTGGTATCTTTCATTTGGATCTTCACCCGTAGACGGGTTGTGATGTTATTTGAATGATGTTTGGTTATGTAATGAATTGTGTGACGTGGCGAGTGTAAGCCAACTATCTTTTTCCCTTTCATCCCTATTTTTACATGAGATGTGCAAAGATACCGAACTTGAGATCATTCCAGAAGGGTCTTATACCTTTAAGTCGTGCCTCGACACGTAGGAGGTATAGTCCCATCCTGGGCATTACACACGTGATTGGGGGACAACCGCATTTCGGGCGCTTAGCAAGATGGATATGATTACATCGTACCATTACATACATACATGGGGGATACAAGAATACATACAAGTCACATGGATACAACAACATCAATACGAAGTATCCAACTACGGATACAAACATGAAAAACTCAAAGACATCCATCTGCCATCCCAGGCTGCCGACCCGGAACCTAACCCAAGACTGAAGAAGAAGAAGAAGAAGAACTCCAACAAAAGAACATCGCTCTCATGTCAAGACATCGAAAACCTGCACCTGCAACTGTTGTTGTAGTATCTGTGAGCCACGAGGACTCAGCAATCCCATAACCATGGGTAACAAGACTATCAAAGCTTAATAGGATAGGAAGAGGTAAAGTGGTGAGGTTGCAGCAGGGACTAAGCAATATATATGGTGGCTAACTTACGAGTACAAGAATAAGATGAGCATCTACGCAAACGGTCGCAAACTAGTAGTGATCGCTAAAGATCCTAAACTACCTACGAGTCAAACATAACCCCACCGTGTTCTCTTCTCAAAGTGAAAAGAGACAGTCACGGTTACTCACACAGTTGTGTGTTTTACTTCGGATCCTCTGTCAAGTTTTCTACAACCGGACATTAACAAATTCCAATCTGCCACATAACCACGGGCACGGCTTTCGATAGATCAAAACCCTGCAGGGGTGTCCCAACTTAGCCCATCACAAGCTCTCACGATCAGCTGAAGTGATAAATATAATATCATCATCCCTTATCTTAGGGAAATCCGATCAGGCTCGGCATCCCGGTGCACAAGACATTTCGACAATGGTAAAACAAGTCCAGCAAGACCTCCCGGCGTGCCGACACCCTGATAGTAGCCGCGCGTATCTCGTCTCAGGCCACGACCGGATAAGCACAGCGTACAGCAGCCAAACCCCAAGTTTCCAAGGGGGGGGGGCGCCGCACACGACTCTATTTGGCACCAACACCATCAGCACTGGCCCCCTGCTATGTAGAAGAATCCACGGGTAGCGCTAACTCCCTATGCAAATTAATTAATTAATTAAGTTGTTATTATGAGCAAATTAAAACCAATGTTGGGCCTTGCTTGAGGTGTTTTATTCAAAGACGAACTGTCAAGGGGTCCCCATATACCCAACCGTGTAAGGAACGCAAAATCAAGGAACATAATGTCGGTTTATCGGTGCCTAAGGTGGCATGAGTGGAACAAAACACCGAGCAAAAGGCCAAGCCTTCCACCCATGCCCAGTATATAGGTGTGTTAATAATAATAATAGATATTGTGATATTCCAACAACAAGTTCCCTCCTGGAACGATCTTCATCTTCACCTGCAACTAACAATGCTATAAGAGGGGCTGAGCAAGCGGGTAACATAGCCAAACAATGGTTTTGCTCAACCAAGTATGACGCAAAACAAGTCTACATATGATGCACAACAAGTCCATACAGGAAGCAAAACATGGCAAGGTAGGAAGCACAGGAAACAACACAAGTCTATATATGATGCAATAGATGGCAAGGTATGATGCATGACAAGTCTATACAGGAAGCAATACATGGCAAGGTAGGAAGCACAGGAAAACAACACAAGTCTATATATGATGCAATACATGGCAAGGTATGATGCATGACAAGTCTATACAGGAAGTAATACATGGCAAGGTAGGAAGCACAGAAAAACAACACAAGTCTACATATGATGCAATACATGGCAAGGTATGTTGCATGACAAGTCTATACAGGAAGCAATACATGGCAAGGTAGGAAGCACAGAAAAACAACACAAGAACATGACAATATGCTCAAGCAAGTAGGAAGCAAGACAAGTCTACATATGATGCAAAACATGTCAAGGCAGGAAGCACTCAATAACAACACAAGTCAACAAGTTTAAAAGAGGCCGGAAACTACATATTACAAATCCGGTAAGTCCCCATATGCATAGTTTGAAATTAGTCCAGAACTGAACAAACCTTATGTTCAAGTTGTTAAACAGCATGTTAACATGCACCATCATGATCTACACGAAATTCTAGTCAAGTTTCATATAAAGTTTGTTTAATTCGGTGCTACGGCCTAGAAGATATGAGCAAAACAAGACAAACAAGGCAACTGTGCAAGATGCACCCAAACATCAAGCCAACATACTCCAAACATGTAAACAAGATGATATTATGATTCTACATGCAAAATCACACAAGTTTCATATAAAGCACACCCAAAACATAGCAACGGGCTAAAAGATACACATGAAACAAGAAACAATGCAAATCTGAAACTAACAGCCACATAGCAACTTTTGAGCAAGAGATATGTACTCTACATCACTCAAACATGGTGACATGAAGCATGGACATGAAGTAGACATATCCTACAGCAAACAACTCCATTGGAGCATCTCCATAGGAGGCATGGATCAATAGCAACAAGCTACAACATTTTGATCATGACACTAAAAACCTGACAGCAATATTTTATAGCAACTTGGGAGCAAGAATTAAATAAGCTACAGCAACCCAAATGATTAAGTGAGGACATGAATGGATAGACAACAACATATACAACAAGGAATGATCAATGGCCACACCAAAACTAACATGGATTTGCCTAGGGCATCAAGCAAACATAGCATGAGGATATGACAGATTCCAGACTTTGTGAAATTTCACTAAGTGTTAAAACAGCAATAAAAACATGGCATGTTTGCGAGCATGTTTAAGTCAACACAAGGCATATCATGTAAAGTTAAATGAACCACAGCAAAGACCACATCATGGAGATTCTAAAACACTTAGGCATGTGACATGGGGACAAACACATCAATAGCAACGAGCTCCTCAACTAGGCATCTCGTTACAAGTTACAAAACCTTACAGCCAAATGCACTTTTGCAACAGAGATAAACATGGCAATATGAACTCTAACATGCATGCTATAGCAACCAACATGTAGAGCATCTCATGCTAAACATTTTGACATCTCATTTGCATCATTTGGATAAACATGCACCAAGTTATCATATCTCAAACATGGCATGAAAATAACAAGTAACAGCAGTTTATAACAAGTAGCACTCTCGCAACAGAGATTAGAGCATCTAGATGAACTCAAATGAGCATGGCACAATGGAACAAAGTGTAGAGCATATCACCACGATCATTTTGACATATAATACACACAATTTGTATCACCACGCAAAAAGATATTAGCTCCACAAGAATGCATCAGACAACAGTTTAATAGGGACTTAGCCAAAATTTCAACAACGAAGACCGAGCGCAGAATATTAAATGACGCACGGGGCGGGATTTAGTCGGGGCTCACCATGGGCCAAGCCTAGTAGCGCAGGAGGAGGAGGCCTGGAGGGGGAGACGGGCCGGTTGGGCCGAAGGAGGCCTCGGGCCCAGGAGCGGATCGGGCTGGCGCACTAGGCCTCGGGCGTGCACGGCCCAGGCGGAGGAAGCGCTGGGGCCTCGGGCGTGCTGGGCCGCGGGCGTGGCCCAAGTGGATCGGCTCGCGGTTCGGGTCGTCGTCCTCACCCGAGCGAGGCCATGGCAGGCGGCGACGGCCGGCGATGTGCGAGGGGCGGCGAGACCGGGAGCTCGGCGCCAGATCTGGCTGGCGGCGGGGGTTTTGTGGCATGGAGGCGGCGGACCGGAGCTGATGTGGCGGCGGCGTCGCGGGATGGCGGGGAGGCCGCTGCGGGCGCCAGCGGCGGCGAGCTCCGGCGGGAGCTCGCCGGAGGGAGGCGAGGCCCGATGCGGAGGCGGTAGGGCGACGCACGGGGGAGCGGGCGCGGTCGGGCCCGGCGCGGCGGCGGCGTGGGCCGGCCGTGGGCTCGCAGGCCCGGCGCGGCGGGGAAGCTGGCGGCGGTGACATGTCACGCTCTGAGTGGTGGAGGGCGGCGGAGACGCTGATGTGGCGGGCGCTGATTGGCCCAAGTTAGGTGGCTGGGGTGCTGGACATGTCCGGTGGTGGTGCGGACATGTCCGGCTGTGCGGAGGGAGGATTTTTAGGGTTCATCTGGGCGAAAATGGAGAGGGAGGCACCTATTTATAGGTAGAGGGAGCTAGGAGTGTCCAAATGAGGAGCCGTTCACGGCCACACGATCGTGATCAAACGGCCAAGAGCATGGAGGGGTTAGAATGGGCTAGGTGGGCTGTGTGAAAGGGGTGCTGGGCCAAAAGACAAAAGCCCCCCGGCGGTTAATACGGTTAACCGTTGGACTATCAAACGAACTCCTAACGCAGCGAAACTTGACAGGCGGTCTACCTATGCTATAATAAGACCACACGCCAAGTTTCAGCCCATTCCGAGAACATTTTTTGGCCACTTACAAAATAAATATTCGGAGGCACCGCGGGCGCGTGCGAGTGTGTCTGGGCTCAGAACGGACAATGGAAAGGACGAGGGGACTCGGGCGGATGCAAGTTTTGAAAACATGCCGATGCAACACACAAGATGATATGGCAAGATGCACACGCAAGCAGATGACATGGCACTGTCAACAAATAACTGGGTGACACCTGGCGCACCGGTCTCGGGGTGTCACAAAATACCAAAAATATAAACTATCATCTCTATCAGATATTACTTTCGTAAGTGACCGTAAAGGGATTAACAACCCCTTATCGCGTTGGCTGCGAAGTTCTTATTTGTTTGTGCAGGTGCGAGGGACTCACGCGTGGTCTCCTACTAGATTGATACCTTGGTTCTCAAAAACTGAGGGAAATACTTATGCTAATGTGTTGCATCTCCCTTTCCTCTTCGAGGGAATACAATGCAAGCTCGAGAAGTAGCAAGAAGAATTTCTGGCGCCGTTGCCTGGGAGGCTTACGCAAAAGTCATGTACCAAGTACCTATCACAAACCTTTATCCTTCGCATTACATTTTTTGCCTCTCGTTTTCCTCTCCCCCACTTCACCCTTGCCGTTTTATTTGCCCTTCTTCTGCCGTTTGTTTATCATTCGCCTACTTCTTGTTTGCTTGTGTGCTACTTGCTTGTTTGTCATCATGTCTAGCACACCTATCATTATCAACACTCCCGAGTGTGAGGTCCTCAACTTTAAACAAAGGGAGGAAGAAAACTTAAAAGATGCCTGGTATAGAATTTGCAATGCTCAAAATAGATCCAATAGGAAGCTTTCCACTTCCGTGCTTCTTCGCAATTTTTATGTTGGCATAACTCCATGGAATAGATTTATCTTAGACACCATTATCGGAGGAAATTTCTTGGGTAGCCACACATTTGATTCTTATAATGCTATGACTGAATTATTTGGCTCACCACCTCTTATGGTTAATGGGACCGTTTTAACTTTGGAGCATGTTATGCAAATGTTAGAAATCATTGAAAACAAAGTTGCTACGGTAGAATTGTAGAGAACTTGGATAGAAAAATCCATAATGAAATCACCCAATATGGATCTAAGGTAGGAGTTGTTCTGAAAAATCATAAGGAAAAGGAGCCCATAGTTAAAGAAAAGCTAGATCAGGATTATACTAGAATCAATAAGCTTGAGGATGTTATCATGAATGCGCGTTCTGCTCATTCCGCCATAAAAACTACTCCAAATACCTCTACTACTAAATTATCTAAGTTCATGTATGTCCCTAAAGACAAGGGTGAAACATCTAGAATTACGGATCTCAAATCCATAAGTGTTCACCCTAATTTTCTTACTTTTGCAAGAGACACTGTTGACACTTCAGAATTTCTTGATTTCTTGCCCAAGAGTTTGATTATTCATAGGGACAAAGAAGTGCCTAAGAATCATAAGTGCTTAATCAAAGAATTGCCTTCCAAAGATGGCAATACCTAGATTTATCTTGTATCGTGCCTAGCTAGGGGCATAAAACGATACCGCTATTTGGGAGGCAACCCAACTTTATATTGTTTTGTTCTTGTTGCTTTTAGGGAATAAATATTGCATCTAGCCTAAGATTAGATGTGGTTTCAATTTTTGTTTAATGTTTGTGCCAAGAAGAACCTTTGGGAAGACTTGTGGGAAGCTTATGTGATCTTGCTGTGAAAACCAGAATCGGTAGGCACTCGCTAAAGTGGTCGTCAGATTTTACTGGAGCGTGCTATTTAGTTGATTCTTTTTGCAGATGATTAGTAGACAAATTCTACAAGTTAACCAATTTATTTTGAATTTTTTGGAGTTCCATAAGTAGGCGAAACCTGCAGATTACTAAAGATTGTTCTGTTTTTGACAAATTCTGTTTTTCGTGTGTTGTTTGCTTATTTCAATGATTCTATGAGTAGTATTGGGAGATATGAACCATAGATAAGTTGGAATACAGTAGGTTTAACACCAATATAAACAAACAATGAATTCATTGCTGCACCTTTGAGTAGTGGTTTTCTTTCTTATACTAACGGAGCTCACGAGAATTTTTGTCTAAGTTTTGTGTTGTGAAGTTTTCAAGTTTTGAGTATTGCTTTGATGGACTATGGAACATGGAGTAGCAAAGGCCTAAGCTTGGGGATGCCCATGGGATCCCAAGTAAATTTAAGATAATCAAAAGCCTAAGCTTGGGGATGCCCCGGGAAGGCATCCCCTCTTTCGTCTTCATCCATCGGTAACTATACTTGGAGCTATATTTTTCGCAACATGATATGTGTTTTGCTTGGAGCGTCTTGTATAATTTGAGTCTTTTCTTGTTAGTTTTTCACAATCATCCTTGCTGGACACATCTATTTGAGAGAGTTAAATATGGCCTAGAAATTGTTAGAACACTCTATGTGCTTCACTTATATCTTTTGAGTTGAATAGTTTTTGCTCTAGTGCTTCACTTATATCTATTAGAGGACAGTGGTGGTAATATTTTGTAGAAATTGTTGAACTCTCATGCTTCACTTATATCTATTTGAGAGTCTATTAAAACATCATGGTAATGTGTTTAGGCTAAAGAAACTAGTCTTCACATGATAGACATCCAATGTCAATGTAGTAAAAAAATCACACCAAGTGCATTGAATAGAATGAGATGTTGGATGCTTGATAATTGTTTTGAGATATGAGGATAGTGATATTAGAGTCATGCTAGTGGAGTTATTATGAAATTGAGAAATACTTGTGTTAATCTTAGTGATTCCCGTAGCATGCAAGTATGGTGAACCGCTATGTGACGAAGTTAGAGCATGAGGTATTTGTAAAGTGCCAACCTTTGTGTGGAGGTCAGGGGCGCGGGATGGTTAAGTCCTACCAACCTCCCCCCTAGGAGCATGCGTTGATTGCTTTTTTTTGATGACTCGTAGATTTTTGCAATAAGTATATGAGTTCTTATGACTAATGTTGAGTCCATGGATTATACGCACTCTCACCCTTCCACCATTGCTAGCCTCTCTTGTACCGCGCAACTTTCGCCGGTGCCATAAAACCACTATATATCCTTCCTTAAAACAGCCACCATATTATTCCTCAAAACAGCCACCATACCTACCAATCATGGCATTTCCATAGCCATTCCGAGATATATTTCCATGCAACTTTCCACCGGTTCGTTCATATGACACGCATCATATTGTCATATTGCCATGCATGATCATGTAGTTGACATCGTATTTGTGGCAAGGCCACCATGCATAATTTTTATACATGTCGCTCTTGTTTCATTGCACATACCGGCACACCATCGGAGGCATTCATATAGAGTCATCCTTTGTTGTTGTAATATCGAGTTGTAATGAAAGTGTGATGATCATCATTATTAGACAATTTTCCCATGGGAGGAAAGGCTGAATCTATAAAGCCCCTCCGCAAAAAAAGAAAAAAAGAAAGGCCAAAGAAAAAAAAGGCCCAAAAAAGGGACAATTGCTACTATATTTTTCCACACTTGTGCGTCAAAGTAGCACTATGTTCTTCATTGTAGAGAGTCTCATGTTTAGTCACTTTCATATACTAGTGGGAATTTTCGTTATAGAACTTGGCTTGTATATTCCAATGATGGGCTTCCTCAAATGCCCTAGGTCTTCCTGAGCAAGCAAGTTGGATGCACACCCACTAGTTTCTTCTGTGGAGCTTTCATTCATATTTAGCTCTAGTGCATCCGTTGCATGGCAATCCCTACTCACTAACATTGATATCTATTGATGGGCATCTCCATAGCCCGTTGATACGCCTAGTTGATGTGAGACTATCTTCCTCTCTTTTTGTCTTCTCCACAACCACCTCTATTCCACCCATAGTGCTATGTCCATGGCTCACGCTCATGTATTACGTGAAAGTTGAAAGGTTTGAAAGAATAGAGTATGAAAACAAGTGCTTGGCTGAAATCGGGGTTGTGCATGATATGAATATTTTGTGTGATGAAGAGGGAGCATAGCCAGACTATATGATTTTGTAGGGATAACTTTCTTTAGCCATAGTATTTTGAGAAGACATGATTGCTTTGTTAGTATGCTTGAAGTATTATTGTTTCTTATGTAAATATAGACTTTTATCGTGAATCTTTCATATCTGAACATTCATGCCACAATTAAGAGAATTACATTGAAAAACTATATTGGTTAGCATTCCACATACAAAATTCTTTCTTTATCATTTACCTACTCGAGGACGGGCAGGAATTAAGATTGGGGATGCTTGATACGTCTCCAACGTATCTATAATTTTTGATTGTTCCATCCTATTATTTATGAAGTCTTGGATGTTTAATGGGCTTTATCATACACTTCTATATCATTTTTGGGACTAACCTACTATCCCAAAGGCCCAGTCCAGATTGCTCTTTTTTGCCTGTTTTAGGGTTTTGCAGGAAAAGGATATCAAACGGAGTCCAAACGGAATGAAACCTTCGCGAGAGCTATTTTTGGAGAAAATCACGCACGAGGGCCTTCAGAACCACGTCAGGGGATCAAGGGGCTGCCCACGAGGGTGGCGGGCGCGCCCCTGCCTAGTGGGGCCCCCGAGCACCCCCTGGTGTCCTATATAAGTCTACGTACCCCGAAAACTTCGACAATAGAGAGAAAACCCTAATTCCACCGCCGTAACCTTCTGTTCCCATGAGATCCCATCTTGGAGCCTGTTCCGGAGCTCCACCAGAGGGGGATCCATCACGGAGTTCTTCTTCTTCATCATCATCATCGCCCTCACCATGAGTTGTGAGTAGTTTACCACAGACCTTCGGGGTCCATAGCTAGTATCTAGATGGCTTCTTCTCTCTCTCTGGATCTCAATACAAAGTTCTCCTCGGTCTTCGAGGAGATCTATTCGATGTAATCTCTTTTTGCGGTGTGTTTGTCGAGATCCAATGAATTGTGAGTTTATGATCAAGATTATCTATGAAAGATATTAGGTTCTTCTCTGAATTTTTTATGTGTGCTCATAATATCCTTGCAAGTCTATTCGAATTATTTGTTTGGTTTGGCCAACTAGATCCATAGTTCTTGCAATGGGTGAAGTGCTTGGCTTTGGGTTCAATCCTGCGGTGTCCTTTCCCAGTGATAGTAGGGGCAGCAAGGCACGTATTGTATTGTTGCCATCGAGGATAAAAAGATGGGGTTTATATCATATTGCTTGAGTTTATCCCTCTACATTGTGTCATCTTGCTTAAGGCATTACTCTGTTCTTTTGAACTCAATACACTAGATGCATGCTGGATAGCGGTCGATGTGTGGAGTAATAGTAGTGGATGCAGAATTGTTTTGGTCTACTTGTCTCGGACGTGATGCCTATATACAATGATCAAGCCTGGATAATCTCATAATTATTCGCTTTTCTATCAATTGCTAGACAGTAATTTGTTTACCCGCCGTAGAATATCGCTATCATGAGAGAAGCCACTAGAGAACACTATGGCCCCCGGGTCTATTCTCAACATATCAATCTACATCTACGTTACTTTTATTGCTTTTATTTGCTGTTCTTATAAACCAAAAATACCAAATATATAAACTGTCATCTCTATCAGATCTCACTTTCGTAAGTGACCGTAAAGGGATTGACAACCCCTTATCGCGTTGGCTGCGAAGTTATTTGTTTGTGCAGGTGCGAGAGACTCGCGCTTGGTCTCCTACTGGATTGATACCTTGGTTCTCAAAAACTGAGGGAAATACTTACACTACTGTGCTGCATCTCCCTTTCCTCTTCGAGGGAATACAACGCAAGCTCGAGAAGTAGCACGCAGCCGAACCAGTGAACCCTTGTACCCCCTCCGCATGGGCATCCCCTGATGTGTCTTTGTTAGCTCCGGGTCGTTCCCTTCCTAGGACTTGCCATCGTTCACTGCGTTGGTCCTCTCAGTGCGGCGTGGTAAACTTTGTCAACAAACAACAGCCATCGGAAGAGGCATGTACGTGGAGTGGCTGACAGTAGGTACCCACATGGCTGCACGCAGTAAGTGCCCCCGTATTATGCGAAAACAAATGATTTCGCCCCCTGACATGTTTGACCCACGAGCTAAAATAAAAAGTTTCCTCTCCCTGACAGCTGGGACCCACCAGCTTTATTATGATCCATTTCGTGAAAATATAGATTGTACCGAAGATGCTAAATTGTTTTATTTTTATTCTAGCTCGAAAAAAAAGAAACTAAAAAAAAACCATAAAACATCTTCGCACGCAAGGAAGTGCCACCTATTTACGCACAAAAAAAATGAATATTGCCCCTGCTATCTGGGACCCACCATAGTTGGAGGCTGACTTGTGGGCCCACTAAGTTGACATGGACGGAGAGCTTTGTCAACTTATTAGTCAATATGAATGATTCTAGCTCAAGTGACCGTACGATGTCCATCCAACGGCCATAGTGCTTCTTCAACCTCTGGTCTTCTTGCTCCAGCCGCCCAAACTAGCATTGGTCGTGTCGCCTACTCCTGCCTCCCGTGGCTGGCTCTGCTGCCGCGCAGGCCTCACTGCCCCACCCTACACCCATTGCTGGCCTGGCCTTTCCTGTATTTGCTACTTCTCGAGCTTTCGTTGTATTCCCTCGAAGAGGAAAGGGAGATGCAGCACATTAGCGTAAGTATTTCCCTCAGTTTTTGAGAACCAAGGTAATAATCCAGTAGGAGACCACGCGTGAGTCCCTCGCACCTGCACAAACAAATAAGAACTTCGCAGCCAACGCGATAAGGGGTTGTCAATCCCTTTACGGTCACTTACGAAAGTGAGATCTGATAGAGATGATAGTTTATATTTTTGGTATTTTTATTTATAAGAACAGAAAGTAAAAGTGGAAAAAGTAAAGTAGATGTAGATTGATATGTTGAGAATAGACCCGGGGGCCATAATGTTCTCTAGTGGCTTCTCTCATGATAGCGATATTCTACGGCGGGTAAACAAATTACTGTCGAGCAATTGATAGAAAAGCGAATAATTATGAGACTATATAGGCATGATCATTATATATAGGCATCATGTCCGAGACAAGTAGACCGACTCCTGCCTGCATCTACAACAATTACTCCACACATCGACCGTTATCCAGCATGCATCTAGTGTATTGAGTTCATAAGAACAGAGTAACGCCTTAAGCAAGATGACATGATGTAGAGGGATAAACTCAAGCAATATGATATAAACCCCATCTTTTTATCCTCGATGGCAACAATACAATACGTGCCTTACTGCCCCTACTGTCACTGGGAAAGGACACCGCAAGATTGAACCCAAAGTCAAGCACTTCTCCCATTTCAAGAACAATATATCTAGTAGGCCAAACCAAACCTATAATTCAAAGAGACTTGCAAGGATATTATGAGCACACATAAAGAGTTCAGAAAAGAACCAAATATTTCTCATAGATATTCTTGATCATAAACTCACAATTCATCAGATCTCGACAAACACACCGCAAAAAGAGATTACATCGAATAGATCTCCTCGAAGACCGAGGAGAACTTTGTATTGAGATCCAGAGAGAGAGAGAGAAGAAGCCATCTAGATACTAGCTATGGACCCGAAGGTCTGTGGTAAACTACTCACAACTCATGGTGAGGGCGATGATGATGATGTAGAAGCACTCCCTGATGGATCCCCCCTCCGGTGGAGCTCCGGAACAGGCTCCAACATGGGATCTCATAGGAACAGAAGGTTACAGCGGTGGAATTAGGGTTTTCTCTCTGTTGCTGATGGTTTCGGGGTATGTAGGCTTATATAGGAGGAAGGAGGACACCGGGGGACTCATGAGGGGCCCATGAGGCAGGGGGACGCGCCACCCACCCTCGTCGGCACCTCGTCGCCCCTACTCCATGGTTCTCAAGTCTCCCATGCGTGATTTTCTCCAAAAATATCTCTCCCGAAGGCTCATTCCGTTTGGACTCCGTTTGACATTCCTTTTCTGCAAAACCCTGAAACAGGCAAAAAACAACAATCTGGACTGGGCCTTTGGGTTAGTAGGTTTGTCCCAAAAATAATATAAAAGTGTATAACAAAGCCCATTAAACATCCAAGACATCATAAATAATAGCATGGAACAATAAAAAATTATAGATATGTTGGAGACGTATCAGTACTCACCCAGACCTACTTTCATTCTTCGTCGGTAGCCTCACACTGGAGCTCAACCAGTAAACCCTCCTATGCCTCTCCGCGTGGGAAACAACTACCGAGTGTTCCCCGGCCCCGGGTCATTCCCTTCCTAGGCCTCGCCATCGTCCACCGCCTTGGTGCTCTCGGGGTGGCGTGGTCAACGTGGTCAAGGAATGACTTACATTAGAAGAGGACTGTACGTGGAGAGGCTGAAAGTTGGGTCCACGGCCGCAGCAAGTAAGTGCCTCCTTATTATGCGCAAAATAATGATTCCTCTACCTGACAGCAGGGACCTACGGGAAGGGCTCTGTGTTTTGGCTTAGCTGTATTTTGCAAAAAAAATGTTTCCCCCCAACAGCTGGGACCCACCAGCTATATCTTCGGACGCAAGGAAAGTGTCTCCATATTAGGCGTGGAAAAAATGAATGCCCCCCTGAGAGCTGGGACCCGCCAGCTATATCTTCGCATGCAAGGAAGTGCCTCCTTATCCTCCCTGACAGCCGGGATCCACCTGGTCGAAGAGTACGTAGTGTTGTCATTCTGGTCGCGAACGAGTACGTGCATACTCGTCGATCGGTCTCTCTGCAATGATAAACTGTGGCCGAGCAAGAAGCAGCACGTGTAGTAGTAGAGCCCCCGACATAGCAGTTCAGACAATCCAGTCAAAACAGTGTACACGTACATACAGCCACATGCCAAAAAATATGGCCACGTACATACATACGGGCTGGGTCTCGAGCACGTACTCGCTCATACGACCTGCAGTCCCGTACATACGGAGACGACAGTAATGGCGTCGTGTTCATCGGCAGCCAACCGGCGGGGTCGGAACGGAGAAACAGCGTCGTGTTCATCGGGAGGCAACCGGCTTGGACGAAACAGCCGAAACCTCGTGTGGCGTACCACCAAATGGAGGGAAACGGCCTTCTGGTGGAGCGCGTATGGTAAAAATGGGGTCCTGTTCATCGGGAAGGGTCTGGCGTACAGCAAACCGGAGGAAACGGCCTTCTGCTCCACCGGCTACGGTCGAAACGGGATCCTATTCATCGGGAGGGGTCTGGCGTACCACAAAACAGAAGAAACGGACTTGTGTTGGAGCGCTACGGTCGAAATAGGGGTCATGTTCACCACGAGGGGTGTGGCGTACCGCAAAACGGGACACCACGGGCTACTGTTCACCCCTCGTCGACTTCATCTAGCCTCCACCTGCACTATTCATCCACCAAGTCTTCCTCTGCCTCCAGCAGCTACTGTTCATCCAGCCCTCCACGGGGTCATGTTCATCTAGCCCTCCACGGGGTCTTATTCATCCTACCAGACCTCTACCGGCTATTGTTCAACAAACCCTCCACAGGGTCACGTTCATCCACCCCCAACGCCTCGTCTGTGGCGGCCTCGTCTCGGGGTCCTGTTCATCCAGCGGCAACCGCAACGTCCAACCCCCATGGGGTCCTATACATCCAACCCCTCGACTCATTCAACCAACCCCACGTTCACTGTTCATCAAGTGGCAGTAGGTTAGATTGGCTTCAGTAAGCAGCAGCAGCGATCAATCGGGTTCAATTAGGAACAGTAGCGAAGGAATCACTCGGGTTCAGTTATCAACCAAGGGATCAATCGCTCGGGTTCAGTAACGTAGCTAGTGCAATCGCTCGGGTTTAGTAAGCGAACGCCTCGCCCAATGCCTCTAACATACACGCGACGTGTACGAGAAAAAACACGCAAACCCCCATGCATCGCTCCATCCCGACCACCCACCGTAACCGGGAACTCCCCAAAATTTTCCTCGCCCTCGCTTCTACTACGATTTTTCCGTCATGGACGGCCCAAAGAATGTCATGCAGGTGCATCTCCGGCCCGCCCAGGACGAAAAGTGCATTTTCTCTTAATTTTTTGTCATAGAAGTAGGAGCCCACCACATCTATGATGATACCGGGTTTTGTGACAATTATCATCATAGAAGTGCCATAAGCATGACATAATTTTTTTTCGTTCGGCCCAAAATGTTTCCGATGTGTCTTTTTTTTGGTAGTGATTGGATTTATATCATATTGCTTGGGTTTATCCCTCTACATCATGTCATCTGGTTTAAAGCGTTGCTCTGTTCTTATGAAGTTAATACACTAGATGTAGGAAGGAGTAGATCAATGTGTGGAGTAATAGTAGTAGATGCAGAATCATTTTGGTCTACTTGTCACGGACGTGATACCTATATTCATGATCATTGCCTTAGATATCGTCGTACACGGTATGCGTCGGTGCTATAGAAACGGTTTTTAACCCCTTTCCGTGATGACATTTGGAACCACCGCCAAGTGAGTGTGGGCGATAGGGGGGGTCCTTCCCACACGACCCAGAAATTGTCGGGGATAGGGAGCCAAGATGCATATACTGTACTCCTACACGTTTGTGCTCGCATTGCCATCGCAGTCGGTATTCTGTGGTGCTACGTTTACGATGCGCGACCCATCATGAATGGTTCACTATTATACAATGTGTATGATAAGCATACAATCACACACATTCGCTTGTCCCAAACCGTATGCGACAACTTATTACGAAGATTAGCTAATCTCGTACGAGTGTCGGATAGGATCACGAAACATCCGACCGTCATAACATCGTCGTACACGACAAGTATCGCACACGCTATTCTGTGGTGCAAAATTTACGATGCATACTTCATCAGAAATAGTTCATGGTTGCGAATCATGTACGATAAGGCAACTATCACAAACATTTAGTTTGCCCGCACCATTTGTGATATTGTCTGACATCACACACGCTTTGCAAACGGCAATTGTGTGCAAGCTTGCACACGTTTCCTCTCTGTGAACCGTCTCGGATTATGGTGTATATCGCAAATGTTTGTGTTTTACCAACTGTGTGTGCCGTAACGACCGAGAGAGCGTAATTTCACCATAATTTAATTGCTACTATTTCAAATTGTATCGTATTTGAATTTGAATTTGAATGTATGTTGTACCTTTATTCATATCCATCAGGTTCAAACAACAAATGCATTATTCGATTTATAGGTACATATCTACAATTACATAAGAACCAAATAAAGAATGATGAACCATAGTTGTATACTTGTACTATTGAAGACGGTAAAGAAAGAGGCGAAATACATTCTGGTTGCTGAACAAGGTGAAGCAGAATGCCCATATTGTGTCCTCCTCCATGCAGAAGGCACGCACGACTCTAGTCCAACCCCTTGTGATGGTCGACTACCCATCCTTCACGGTCTTCATAAAAACATCTAGATAATCATCGTGTTCTAGTAGAAATACTTTAACCTTTGCATGCCCACAAATAATGTAGTTTGAGAGGTAATCTTGAGTAAACTGCTTTGGGAACCACTACAAAGAAAAAAGATTCAGACATTGTCATCTAACACAACTCATTATTGAAAGTAAAAAGAAGGTTGTAGAGTTCTTACTTACCATCCTGCAGTTCGCTGCTGTATTGGAGAAAGTGTAAACAAATAGTTTAATTGCCATCTTTTGACCCGTTTTACTAACAATCTTTATTCGCTTCCTCACTTGATGATGGTTCATCGATATCTCATTTCCCCATACCCAAAAAGGGTCGAAGTGTGGATCTTTACCAATGCATATGTAGCTAAAAGCACCAAGTTAATATTAGAAGCTAAACAAAAATTGCACAATGATGTAGTACAACACTCTTTTATAATATCTTATAATATCCAATATACTCACATATTAGATGAATTAACATATTATATTATGGGCTGCAAGGAGTTTATTGCATTCTTACAAATTATCGGCTGATTAAGTACTATTGTATCCATGGGCTAAAGTTAGTTCGAGCTAGTTTGGGCTCAAATAGCTCTAAAGTATATCTAAACAGGAGGGCTAGTTTGAGTTAGTTGCATCTATAACCCACCAAAAAAAGTATCCTACCCAAGAGGTGCTAATTGGATCTAGTTCTCCTAGTGCATTTATTGTCAATCCAACCCTGCCATCCAAACAACTGTTCGGATGGAGTTAGTTTAGGGTTAGTCATGAGCTAGAAACTAACTCTAACCTCTAGCTAAGTTGAGTATCCAAATATGGTTGTGTTGTTGTTGTTGTTGCTACTGGTATTCTACGTATATCTAGACATCGTCAGAATATTAAGGTAACACTCTTCCTTGTTGCTATGTAGCCTAGGATTGCATATTTAGACATTAAGTACGGTGCATGTTGCTATGTAGCCTTAGATATATTACATGTGGCCCTAGTTAACCTAACGATAAATTAGTTGCAGATATATTCAGTTAAAAGTCTGATTCACCAATTAGTCCCTTATCAGCCCCTAGTGTATATGGTACCAGCTACCGATATCCCGAACAGTGAACATATATAAGCCATGGGATGAAAGTAACCTCGCTGGAAAATAGTAGTCGTTCCCAAAATTGTCCTGTGTGGGTACATCGAGAAGCATGTTAAGAACAACATGCTAAACATCAACCAAAATTATCCACGGCAGATAAAATAATCTCCAAAAGATAGCTTCAGTGTGCAGGTTTAAGCACACTAGTAAAGCAAAACAAGTCGAACGGTGTGTTAACTGCAACATGCCTAACATCTAACAACAAGCAAACATAGTCATTCAAACTGGCATTGTGCCGGTCAAAGTACACTTGTTATTGTTAAATAAAAATGGAATGGCGTGTTAACTACAAGATGCAACAACCAAATGTAGTCATTCATAGTGGTATTGTTGAAACTGGTACTGATGAAATTGAACTGCACAGTTCATACTTGCACATATAGAACATCACGTTGTGAATAATTGGAACAAACAAGGCATACTAGGAACAACCAAACATAGCATTTGAAACTGGACGTATGCTAACTAGACACAACCGAACAATAAAAAAACTTTAAAAGAGGCATATGCTAGCTATAACAGGCTTAACATCAAGGAAATATATGAATTCCTATCGGTATGTTTAAAACTAAATTAATGAAATGTACTGCACAATAAATAATTGCACATATAGAGCATGACATTGTGAACAACTGAAATAAATAAGGCATGCTGCAAACAACCAGATATATCAATTAAAACTGGACATACTCTCACTACACTACAAAAGGGACTCGACAAAACAAATCATGAGTTTCCCCCTATGAAGAGGCACGACAAAACAAATCATGGGTTTCCTCACTTGGCACAGATGGGCTCATTCCCGTGTGAAGAGAACGGACCCTAGATGTGCTCCATTTTGTCGCAGATGGGCTCCTTCCCCTCGAAAGAGCATGACTGTAGGGTGCCCTCCCTGATGTTGCAGACGTGCTCTTTCCCCTTGGAAGAGCAGATGGGCTCTTTCCCCTTCGAAGAGCCGAAGAGGGTGCCCTCCTCGTGGTCGCCGTCGATGAGGTCTCACTTGGAAGCTATGGACCCCAAGCCAGGGTCGCAGAATGTGTCCTTCAAAAATGACAAAAGTGGCTCGATGGCGATGTAGGATGGCAAATTCTTGACAGAAAGCCAGAGGAGATCAGCAGCGGGGCCATGAATGAGATCGACAGTGGTTGAACCCAAGGGGTTGGGGGTGGGCCACTTAACTTGAGACATAGCCCGCCTCAGGTCGTCGCTGTCAACGACCTGGATGTCATATCCGGCGTCCACGACATACCCGCATACTCTAGCCCGCTGATTGATTGTTTGCGGCCAATAATGGTTGTTAGCTTCCTTGGCGATATCGGGCGAAGAGACCACGATACACCTCTTTTGGGCCAGTCGCTCCTTGAGCTCCATGGGAAGTGTAGCTGGGCTTAGGCTGCAACGCTCTGGAGTGGGGGATGGGGATGGGGATGGGGATCTGTGGGAAAGGGGGCGTTTGGCAGACGTCATCTAATAAAGTCAGGGCGGCCTGGGTATGGAGATCGGTGGGTAAGCTGCACGGGCAAACCGGCAGATGTTGAAAGTGGAGGCCTTGCAGCGGCGGGGACCTTGCTAGGGCTTCGAGCGAGGGAGTGTGTGTGTGTGCATGCATGCCCGAGCAGGTTTTGGGGTGTGTGTGTGTGTTGAGTGGTGGCGAGAGGTGTGTTTGAGGAAATGACGCAGGTACTGAAAATTTTACTACGCGGGAGTCAAACACGGGAGTGAAATGGCGGGGCTATTGAAATTTTTGATGATGGTGCATCGCACACGGTCCGTAGATAACAGCCGTGCGTTATGAAACAGAAAAACCCTCGAGGTGGGCAGATATTTTCGAGGGATGTAGGCGTGATTGCGAGCAAGGAACATCACACACGGTCGAAACACAAAAACCGTGTGTTATCAAACAGAAAAAAGCTGGAGGCGGGTATACATTTTTGAGAGGGGAAGCCTCATGGAGCCCAATGCACATGGTTAGTTTGAGTGAACCGTTCCTGTTGCGTCATTCGACTTGTCTAATTTTCATAAATTTGGCGAAAAATGACGCGGGAGAGGGTCAGAACACGAACACACTTGCATGTGGACCAAGCTTATGTATGAAAAGGTGGTTTTATTTTCAAATACCAAATGCAACTTCGATGTGGCACCTATCTCGCAATGTGCACGCTATTGCTTGCCCCCACCCCCCTCCTGCCGGCACGAAGCGAATCCTAAGCTATGAATGCATGCCCCCTCCCCCCAACCAAGGTTAACCTAGAAAAGTGCGAAGTAGCTAGCAGCCCCCCTCCCTCGTGTCGGCATGAAGGGAATCCTAAGCTATGAATGCATGCCCCCCAACCAAGGTTCACCTAGCAAAGTGTGAAGTAGCTAGCGGCCCCCCTCGTGTTGGCACGAAGGGAATCCTAAGCTATGAATGCATGCACCCCCCAACCGAGGTTCACCTCGCAAAGTGTGAAGTAGCACCCCCCACACACACACACTTTCAGTCGGCGGGCCAGAGAGGCATCTCACCAAGATGGATCGTAAAATGAACCAAGAATAATCCACCTTGGTCGTACAACCTCACTCTCGTTGTTGGTCAAAGTGATGGCTGTCGATGCGACCCTGGAGATGGGCTAACTCGCCAAAAATCACGCAAATAGCAAGTCCCCGAAGACAACCACTGTATGTGTGTGGCCCAAACTTATGTATGGAGATGTGTGTTTTTTAGTACACAATGGAACAACTTTGATGTGGCACCGTGATTTCGAACTAGAAATCTCCACACTCAGTGAGGGTTAGGTTGACGATGCATATGTATGTTACACCACACTTCAAGCCGACGACGGGGATTCATACATGCATGCGTGCATAGTATATGCACTCAAACTTAATTAGGTCTGAATCTCACCATGACCTATACTATGATAACACGAACCAAATGAAGAATCCTCCATGGTATCCTATCTTGTTGTCCATCAAGGTGATCATGGATGTCCACGTGGGCCCACGAATATATATGCTTGTCGCCGATAACCATGAGAGGGAGTGTACCGTTCGAAGGCAGCCACTACTTGCATATGTATGGAGGTGAAGCGTGCATGCATGTTTGAATACCATTTCGCAACATTGATGTGGCGCGTGTGTCGAAAATCGTACACTCCCCACATAGAGCAAGGTCGGTTCATGACGTGTCGTTGTACTAGCCACTTCGACTCGATGGGAGGGATTCATGCATACACATGCATGTGTGTGTGCTCAAACTGTATCCTGCATGTCATCCCAGAGCATGACCTATATATATATATACACCGTATTACAAGAAAAATAATAATCACCTCCTAAGTCAAATTAACCTCTCTCGTTGTCACGCATAAAGTAGTGATGGACCAAGCTGGCCCATAGATGGAAAGCATTGATATCGCTGATAACTGCTTAAGTGGGTGCGAGAGGACAACCACCTTTTCTTTTCATGTGGGCCAAACATATATATGTTGAATACCCAAAATACACAACTTTGATGTGCCACATTGTCGGGGAACTGATCCACGAGCACCTATGGGACCGGCGGACCGTGCCCCTTTCGGTTCGGTAGGGGCGAAGATCGCACGAAGAGCAGATCGAGGTGAAAGACACGAGCAGTTTACCCAGGTTCGGGCCGCACGGATGCGTAAAACCCTACTCCTGCTTTGTGGTTTGTATTGATTTCTTGCTCGGGAGCGCTGAGTGCTATAGTACTCACCAGCAGCTAACGAGACCGAGCATGAGTGTTCTCCCTCTCTCCCACCGTTCCCTACGTTGCGCATGGGCCTCCTTTTATATGCTCAAGGGGTCACCGACAGGTGGCAACATAGACAAGGGTAAAAATGGAAAGGTGTTGCGGTTGGTACAACTACCTGTTACAGTGTATCATACCTAACCCTGACGGCAGGGGACAAGGGCATTAAATGCCCGTCTGCGTCGCCCAAATAGTGCAAAAGGGACCGTCAGGGACGCCACCGCTCGCCACGATGGCAATCTTGTCAGCGTCGCTTGCCACTGCGCACCGCTGGCTGCACAGCCTCCCGCCACGTACGCCTGGAAGGGTCCTAGAGCGACATGTTGGTGGATGTGCTTGAGCGCGGGTACAGAGTGGTAGCTTGCCGCGGCAAGCACCTTGCCGCGGTCGTTGTCTTGTCGCGTCCGGGAGCTTGTCGCTCACCGGGCCTTGCCGGGACGCGTGGCGCGTCGCGACAAGTTCCTTGAGATGCCTTGGTTGGCCTTCCCGGCAAGCTCCTCTTGCCGGGGGTCTTGTGCCTTGACTTGAATACTTTGTTCTTGAATGGCTCCAAAGGAACCACGGAGGACCTTGGCGGTCACCCGGCAAGCCTTGCTGCGGGATGCTGCGACTGCCCGTGCACGAGTTTGGGGTACTAGGGCACCCCTACTCTAGTACACCGACAGGAGCCCCCGGGCCTGGGCCATACACGGTGCCGAGCGCTGTTGGGCCAGGCCAAAAACAGGGCACGGGCACGCGCGGCCTGGGTTACGCCGTATCTCTCTCCGTATCCACCGCGCCCTCCCCGAACGGCACGCGTTGAATGCGGCGTCGTGGGAGAGATCGTGGGTGGTTTCTTTATTCGGAAAGACGGAACGTCCGCCCCCTCCCTCCTTATAAGCAGGGGAAACAAGGGCAGTTCGCCCACTCGCCAGTTGCCATTCCAATCTCGGAAACCTCCGTCGCTCCCCCTTCTTCTCAAAGCTGAAAGAGAGCAGCGCTCTGCCCCCCATTGCCACCAGCACCACCAACGCCGTCGACCTCCCCCACCACTTCCGCCATGGCTCCGAAAGCCAACAAGGGGAAGGTCGTGAAGTCGACCGAGGCGCAGCGACTCGTGGCGCTGCGAAAGGAGGGGCAATCTTCCCCCCTAAGCTCTCCGCGAAGGAGTTGAAGGAGTATTATTACCTCTTCTGGTCGGCGGAGACGCGGGCGCATCCGCGCACGAAGGTACTTCCAGCCGTCGCTTCGGAAATGGCTCCAAATGGATATCCCTTCTTCGCCTTGTTCTTCTACTGCGGGCTCTGCCCGCCTTTCTCTGAGTTCTTTTGTGATCTTATGAACACCTACGGGTTCCGCCTCCTTGACTTCACCCCCAATGCTGTTCTGACCATGGCAGTTTTCGCACATCTCTGCGAAAACTTTGTCGGAGTCTATCCAAACGTAGCCCTTTTTCGCCACTTCTTTTCTTGTCGCTGCTGGTCATGTTATGAGAACAATCTATTAGAGCCGCGACAAGCTGCCTTGTAATATAACTCTATTTTGGGTAATGATTGCAATGTTATTTCCTTTACTTGATTCCTTCCTTTGTATGTTTTTGCCCTACGCTTTTAGGGAACTTGCCGGTGCAGGCACCTTAGCGGCGAGCGCTGAGTGCGGGACGTCAGTAGCCTGCTGGCGGTGCCGTTACCGACAAGAAACCTTGTCGCAACTAGTCGCAGCACACTTAAGTTGTTGAGCGGACTCGAAACAAAGTAAGGGCGCAACTAGCTACGAGTTGGTTCCTCCGCGCACAGGTTTTCCATACAAAGCACGGTCGTTCAAGGAAGATAACTTAATTTTTTTTTAAATCTGATTGCTCAAACTTTGGCAACTTAGCTTTTCTGTTGTTTGCTTCCCTGTAAGGCGAAACTTTCTTGAACGACGCCTGGTCCATACCATTATCTTCTCCTTTCCCCCCGGCAAACTTGTGGGCGAGGGAACCTTCCTTTCCTTGGGAAAAGGAAAGAAGAGAAAATAAAGATATGGAGCCTTACGGCTCGTTATTGCTTACCGGGGGTAGGTGCTGCACAAAGTGTCAGATAACACATGCAAAAAATAGAAAGCATGAGATTGTCAAGATGTGCGGAGCACATGAGCTTTACTTATGCACGGGGTCTGCGCCCGGCTTTGTACGAAGGATTACATGCAACAGCGGCAAGACTTGTACAAAAGGTGGTTGGCGGAAGAGGTTCCGGCAACCGCGCCTTACGGGTAAAACTTACGAAGATGCTCAATGTTCCAGGAGTTGCTCATCGGAATGCCATCTTCGGTCTCAAGGCGGACAGCGCCAGGCCTAGTGACTCGTTTCACCCGGTAAGGGCCTTCCCACTTCGGCGTGAACTTGTTGGAATTCTTGGCGGACTAAACACGCCGAAGAACAAGGTCGCCTTCCTCGAGACTTCTGGCGTTAACTTTGCGGCTATGGTAGCGGCGCAAAGCTTGCTGGTAGCGAGCAGCTCGTACAGCAGCCTAAAGACGGTCTTCCTCAAGGAGCAGCGCGTCATCTTGTCGCAGCTGCTCTTGCTCAAGCTCATCATAAGCGAGCACTCGAGGTATCCCGTATACGAGTTTCGTAGGGAGAACTGCCTCTGCTCCATAGACTAGAGCGAATGGTGTCTGGCCAGTGGCTCGATTTGGCGTCGTCCTGATCGACCAAAGAACCACCGGCAGCTCCTCAATCCAGTTTCTTCCGCACTTGCGCAGCCTGTCGAAAGTCCTGGTCTTGAGCCCACGCAGCACTTCAGCATTCGCCCTCTCTGCTTGACCGTTGCTTCTCGGGTGAGCAACAGAAGCGAAGCAGACCTTGGCGCCAAGATCTTGGATGTACTGCATGAAGGTGCGGCTCGTGAATTGCGTACCGTTGTCGGTGATGATCCTGTTAGGGATCCCGAAGCGGCAAACAATCGACCTGAAGAACCTGACTGCTGACTGTGCCGTCACCTTCCTCACTACTTCCACTTTCGGCCACTTTGTGAACTTGTCGATTGCAACGTACAAGTACTCAAAGCCCCCGACTGCTCGGGGAAAGGGGCCGAGGATGTCGAGCCCCCAGACCGAAAATGGCCAGGATAAAGGGATCGTCTGGAGAGCTTGAGTTCGCTGGTGTATCTGCTTGGAATGGAACTGGCACGCTTCACACTTGGTTACTTGTGCAGTTGCATCCTGGAGGGCTGTCGGCCAATAGAAACCTTGCCTGAATGCTTTGCCGGCAAGTGCTCTTGCGCCAATGTGGTGACCACATATGCCTCCATGTATCTCTGCCAACAGCTTTTGTCCGTCTTCCCGGTGAATACACTTCAATTTCACACCGTTGATTCTTCTTCTATATAGTGTGTTGTCGACAAACTGGTACATACTTGACTGCCGGGCTACTATTTCCGCTTCTTCTTGCTCTTCGGGAAGTTCTCCTCTCTGAAGGAAACAGACAATCTGTTGTGCCCATGCTGGAGCTTGTGGCTCGACAACAAGGACTAAAGGCACATCTGCTGCTGCGGGAACATCCGCTTCTACAGCGAGAACCTGCGGTTCAGCCGGAGCTTGACGTTCCCCGGCAAGCTTGCCGGAGCAAAACTTGTCGGGAGCCTCTGCTTCAACGGAACAAACCCTAGGGCTTGCCGGAGCAGACTGCTCCTCAGCACTCTTGGTGTTGATCTTGGGGACCTTCTTGGCGGCGGCTTCGGGAAGCTCTGCCGGAAAATAGTCACCAAAAATCAACTTCCTCTTCTTGCTCTGTCTAGTTGATGGCGCTACAGACGGTTGAGTCAGCTTGAGCACAAAGATCCCTAGTTCCACAGGTAGCTTAAGTGCGGCGCACTTCGACAGGCCATCGGCAATGTCGTTCTGAGCTCTTGGAACATGCTCCATCTATAGGCCGTCAAAGTGCTCTTCTAGCTTGCTCACTTCATCAACGTAGGCTTCCATCAACGGACTTTGATAACTCTTGTTCACTTGGCGGACGACAAGCTGCGAGTCACCCCTGACAATGAGCTTCTTGATCCCAAGGTCTGCCGCGATCCTGAGACCGGCAAGCAAACCTTCATACTCTGCGGTATTGTTTGTTGCTTGCTCCTTGGGAAAGTGCATCTGGACTACGTACTTGAGGTGCTCTCCGGTGGGTGCAACAAACAGCACGCCAGCACCGGCGCCTTGCAGCGAGAAGGCACCATCAAAGTACATCAGCCACTCTTTGCTTGCTTCCTTGACGGGGATGCTCGTTTCTGGAATTTCTTCATCTGGTGTTGGCGTCCACTCTGCTATGAATTCTGCCAATGCTCTGCTTTGGATAGTTGAAGTGCTCTCAAACTTGAGGCCAAAGCTTGACAGTTCCAGTGCCCACTCAACAATCCCGCCTGTTGCTTCTGGATTCTGCAGTATCCTCTTCAGCGGAAAACGAGTGACAACTGTGATCTCATGTGCTTGGAAGTAATGGCGCAGCTTTCTCGAGGCCATGAGAAGGCCGAAAAGCAATTTCTGCACACCAGAGTACCTTGACCTAGCCCCCTACAGAAGGGAGCTGACAAAGTAAACTGGGCGCTGCACCATTCTCTTATGTATCTCCGCGCGCGCCTGCGCAGATCCATCTTTGTCGGGACCAGAGCTTGTCGGGGAAGCCCCCTGCTTGTCGTTGGATGCGTCTGCCGTGGTTGCTGGCTCATCATCTGCCTCCCTCTCCGCTACTAACGCAGCACTAACCACTTGATTGGTTGCCGCTATATACAGCAGCAACTTCTCTTGTGGCTTAGGTGCGACAAGGGTTGGAGTGGAGGACAGATATCTCTTCAAGTCTTGCAGCGCAGCCTCCGCTTCCGGAGTCCATTTCATTGGACCTGCCTTTTTCAATATTTTGAAAAATGACAGGGCACACTCAGCAGACTTAGAGATAAACCTGCTGAGAGCAGCCACGCAACCGGCAAGTCTTCGTACATCCTTGACGCACTTTGGTGCTTCAATCTGCTCAATGGCCTTGATCTTGTCGGGATTGGCTTCAATTCCCCGCTGAGACACGAAGAACCCGAGAAGCTTGCCGGAAGGGACTCCAAACACACACTTCTCAGGGTTGAGTTTGAGGCTGATCTTGCGCAGATTTGCAAAGGTCTCGTCTAAATCTTGAATCGGAGTTGCCTTGTCCTTGCTCTTGACCACTATGTCATCCGTGTAGGCTTCCACATTTCTGTGTATTTGGGGCTCAAAAGCGACATGGACTACCCTTGCGAATGTTGAACCAGCATTCTTTAAACCGAAAGGCATTCGTATGAAACAGTACATGCCACATGGAGTGATGAATGCGGTCTTCTCCTCATCCTCTTTTGCCATGAAGATATGATGGTATCCTGAGTATGCGTCAAGAAACGAAAGCAAGTCACATCCGGCCGTGGAGTCAACAATCTGGTCAATGCGCGGCAAGGGAAATGGGTCTTTGGGACAAGCTTTGTTAACATCGGTAAAGTCGATACAAAGCCTCCATTTCCCGTTTGCCTTGCGCACGACTACAGGGTTGGCCAACCACGTAGGATGGAGCACTCCTCTGACAAGGCCTGCTACTTCCAACTTCTTGATCTCTTCTGTGATGAATTCTTGGCGCTCCACTGCTTGCTTCCTGACCTTCTGCTTGACGGGCCGCGCATGAGGACAGACGGCAAGATGGTGCTCAATTACTTTCCTGGGAACACCGGGGATGTCAGACGGTTGCCACGCAAACACGTCGACGTTCGCCCGCAGGAAAGCAATGAGCGCGCTTTCCTATTTAGGGTCAAGAGTGGCACTGATGGTGAAGGTACCACCAGTGCCGTCCTCCTTGGCGGACACCTTCTTGGTCTCTGGCGGAGCTGCCATTGTCTTCTTACACTAGCCGGTGGAGCTCGATGGTGCGTCCTCGACGGTAGCGCAGCACTCCGAAGAGGTGCGCTTGCCGGAGTGGGCATCAGAACTCTTGCCGGACTTGGTCTTCTTCATCCCCCCCGGGAGCTTCAACGACAGGTGACTTGCGATCTGTTGCGGCTGCTGCTTCCCGGTAGATCTTGTCGGCGCAGATAAGAGCATCCTTCTTGTCGCCATGGACAGAGATGACACTTATCGGGCCTGGCATCTTCAGCATGTTGTATGCATAGTGAGAGGCTGCCATGAACTTGGCAAGTGCTGGACGGCCGAGTATCCCATTGTAAGGCAATGGAAAATCGGCGACGTCAAAAGTGACCCTCTCAGTCCTGAAGTTCAACTCGCTGCCAAATGTCACCGGCAACGAGATCTTCCCCTTTGGCTTGCTCCTTCCCGGGTTGATTCCTTGGAATGTGCCGGTCTCTTCAAGCTCGCTGTCAGGGATCTGGAGTTTCTGGAGTACAGCGGAGGAGATCAGGTTCAAGCCGGCTCCGCCATCAACTAGCATCTTAGTGACCTTGAGGTTGCGGATAGTTGGTGAAACCAACATCGGCAAGCAGCCGACCGCAGTTGTGCGATCAGGGTGGTCCTCAATATCAAAGATGATAGGCGTGCTGGACCATTTCAGAAGCTTGCGTGACTCGACAGGTGGTTCTGCCGCATTGACTTCCCGCACCCACTGCTTGAGTTGGCGGTGTGAAGAATGCAGAGAAGCAACGCCGTCAACGCACAAGACCTCTGTGGCTTTCTGGAACTCCTGCTCACTGGTCTCGACATCATCCATGTCTTCATCGTCGTCGTCATCTTCATCCTTGTCGCGGCCGCGGGGAGGTCTGTCTCCTTGCCACTGCTTGGCCTTGCCGCGGCGTCCTCCCCAGCCGGCGCGCTTCTTGTCGGATCCTCCAGCACCTCCTTGGGCCTTCTCCTTGTCGCGTCGCTCGTATTCAGCCTTTTGCTGCTCGACAAGCTGCTCGAGCTTCTTGCAGCTTTGGAGGTCATGGCCCTTGGTGCGGTGGATCTTGCAGTACTGCTTGTCAGTGCCGTCCTGCTTGTCGGCGACCGCCACAACCTGGAAGTTGGTGCATGTGGCAATCTCCTTGCCGGAGCTACCAGCTTTGGCTTTCTTGGCGCCACCTTCGTTGCCGAACTGCTCAATGACTAGCACATCTTTGCCTTTCTTCGTCCTGTTGTTTCGCCGCCGGTTTTTCTTTGCCGGGGCAGCATCCTCGCTGTCAGATCCTCCTGCTCCTGTATTCTCTCCGGGGAGTTTCCTCCCTTCCTCAGCACGTGCACACTTGTCGGCCAGGGCATACAGCTCACTGACGTCTCTGATCTTGCACATCGCCATCTCCTCCCGCATCCTGCGGTTTCGCACGTTCTGATGGAACGCGCTGATGACCGCGGTAGGGTGGACATCTGGGATGTTGTGCTATACACGGCTGAATCTCTGAATGTACTTGCGCAGGGGCTCTCCTTCCTTCTGGGCGAGCAGATGAAGGTCACTCTCTTGGCCATGAGGTTTGTGGCCGCCTGTAAAGGTTCCGACAAACTGATGGCATAGGTCTGCCCAGGAGGATATGGAGTTGTCCGACAAGTGCATGAGCCAGGACCTGACGTTGGGCTTGAGCACCAGCGGGAAGTAGTTGGCAAGGATCTTGTCGTCCCGCCCCCCGGTAGCTTGCACCGCGATGGTGTAGATGCTGAGGAACTCCGACGGATGCGACTTGCCGTCGTACTTCTTTGGTACGTCTGGCTTGAAATTCTTCTTGCTGGGCCATTGGACTTGCCGCAGCTCACGAGTAAATGCAGGGCAACCTACCGCGTACGGCAAGTCGCCTGGTTCCCCTGGCGCATGCATGTCGACAGAGGGCCCAGCGCGCTGGTCCGATTGACGCCGCGCTTCTCTTCGGCGCTCGATGCGAGTATGAGCATCTTCTTGCTGTCGTTCGTGAAGAACTTGGCGCTGGTCGCGACGGGCTGGTGGATCTGATGACGCGGTGGAGTCGCTGTCGAGGTGGATCCGGCAAGTCGGCAATCTTGGTCTTCGGGGCGGAGAGCTCATGGTGGTTGCACCCCCACCGGTCTTGTCGCCATCGGCTCGCGCCTGGCTAACTTGCCGCGGCTGCGATGTACTCGGCTGCCGTGGAGTGTCGCCGTTGGCGAAGCCGATGAGACTCTGAATGGTGGCCCTCCAGTCGTCGATCATGTCCGCCGTTGGAGGGTAGTGCAGGAGCAGTTGAGCTCGCGCCAAAGCTTCTGCTGAAGTGGCGGGTGGCGGTGGCGAACGGTGTGAGGAGCGGGATATGCTCGGACTTCTAACAATGTTAGAAGGAGCAGTATCCCATCCAGGCGACCGCACCTCGCTCGTGCCAGCATGTTGGCGTGCATGCTGGTCTTGAGCACTCCGAGATCCACCAGCTCGATCTTGGTCCAACAAACGTATGGTACCGTGAGTACCATGACGCTGCCGGTCCCGCGCCTCCTGAGATGTGCGTGGTGCATGTACGGACGCCGAGGTCTTGGAGTGCGCCCGGTCGTTGTGGAAGTCGACTACGCCGCCGATGGGCACCGCAACCTTGTCCTTGGACCTGGCAGCACCGTGAGCTCCCTCGTCGACGCCCGTTCTTCCGCCGGCGTCTACCCCACCAGCCGTTTGCCCCGGCGGTGGTGGGTTCGACGCGGATGGAGCAGCCGCCTCCGGAGCCTTCTTCTTCGGTGGCATGTCGATGAAGACGATGGAGATCTAGCTCGTGTGAACGCCGGATCAGGTTCACACAACCTCGACGCCCCCTACCTGGCGCGCCAAAGATGTCGGGGAACTGATCCACGAGCACCTATGGGACCGGCGGACCGAGCCCCTTTCGGTTCGGCAGGGGCGAAGATCGCACGAAGAGCAGATCGAGGCGAGACACACGAGCAGTTTACCCAGGTTCGGGCCGCACGGATGCGTAAAACCCTACTCCTGCTTTGTGGTTTGTATTGAGTTCTTGCTCGGGAGCGCTGAGTGCTAGAGTACTCACCAGCAGCTAACAAGACCGAGCGTGAGTGTTCTCCCTCTCTCCCCCCTTCCCTACGTTGCGCATGGGCCTCCTTTTATATGCTCAAGGGGTCACCGATAGGTGGCAACGTAGACAAGGGTAAAAATGGAAAGGTGTTGCGGTTGGTACAACTACCTGTTAAAGTGTATCATACCTAACCCTAACGGCAGGGGACAAGGGCATTAAATGCCCGTCTGCGTCGCCCAAATAGTGCAAAAGGGACCGTCAGGGACGCCACCGCTCGCCACGATGGCAATCTTGTCAGCGCCGCTTGCCACCACGCACCGCTGGCTGCACAGCCTCCCGCCACGTACGCTTGGAAGGGTCCTAGAGCGACACGTTCGTGGATGTGCTGGAGCGCGGGTACAGAGTGGTAGCTTGCCGCGGCAAGCGCCTTGCCGCGTTCATTGTCTTGTCGCGTCCGGGAGCTTGTCGCTCACCGGGCCTTGCCGGGACGCGTGGCGCGTCGCGGCAAGTTCCTTGAGATGCCTTGGTTGGCCTACCCGGCAAGCTCCTCTTGCCGGGGTCTTGTGCCTTGACTTGAATACTTTGTTCTTGAATGGCTCCAAAGGAACCACGGATGACCTTGGCGGTCACCCGGCAAGCCTTGCCGCGGGATGCTGCGACTGCCCGTGCACGAGTTCGGGATACTAGGGTACCCCTACTCTAGTACACCGACACACATGCCTCAAAAACCGTAAACCATGCACCCACACAGAGCGAGGTTCATGAAGTGTACTACATATGATGGTCCCCTTCCCCCTCTTCGACGCATACTATATGCTCCTACCGTAATACGTACAACCCAAAAATACTCCTCATCGATGGTGAAATTAATTAACCTCTCCCGATGTAGGTCAAAGTGATGCATGCATGCATCGATGATGGCCTCGTGGGTTCCACAGATGGAAGCGTCACACGTGATTATCCTAGCTAGGATAACCACCTCCTGCATGCATGTGGCCCAAAGAGGTGTTGGGTGATGTTTGAATAGCCAATTTTATAATTTTGATGTGGCACGTGCCTTGGAAACCGAAAAGTCCCGACACTAAGTGAGGTGTACTTGTTCACAGACGCGTACATATAGTATATATGATAGTCCCCTCCCACCTCTTCGACCCGTACTATATACCACCATAACACAAACAAAAAAGATTCTACCTTGCTGGTTATATTAACCTCACTGTCGGCTGTTTGTCAAACTGATGGACAACGACCTCGCGGGCCCACAGAAAGCGTCACAAACGAGTATGGAGTGTCGTGTAGGACAACGACCGACTGCATGCGGCCAAAACATGTATGTATGAAAGGGTTGTGTAATGTTTTAAATAAAAAATTCATGACTCTGATGTGGCACCGGCCTGCCTAACAAAACGGCCAACCTACAAGGTGGCTCACAATTCATAGTGTACTACGAGCCACCCGCCACCCCCGGACGCACACACCCACACACACACCGCGAATCCACCACAACTACGATGCATGTTAAATTAGTTATCCCACGGTGTACATATGTTACCAAAGGAGGACATTTTAATTTCAAAAAAGCAGAGATCATTAATACGTTTTAGTACATTAATTATCGGTGTGGAACGACGCTTACGGGGTCACTTGGATCCCTTCTAAGATTTGGCAGGGAAGAGCGGTAGAGCAAAGAGAGGATCTAACGATCAACACGACGGATTATTACCGAGGTTCGGGTAGCTGAGAAACGTAAAACCCTAGTTCTGCTTGAGTGTATATTCTGTGTTCTTGAGCTTCGGCTCGCAGCTATGCATGCAAGCTGGGCCGAGAGGTTCAAAAGACTGAATCTTCCTCTAGTACACCTTGGGCCTCCTTTTATATGTCCAAGGGGCTGCCACAATGGCATACTGGAGGTGTAAAGTAGCTACAATGTCTATGTTTATCATTGGCATCTTAGGACAAATGCATTAAATGCGTTGCTTACGTGCCCTCCAACTTTATCGGGTACGGGAGTAGAACCCGTCCCATCCGTCGCTGCCCCGCTCCATCTTGACACGCGTCCATGCCGACAAGGCACGCATCACCAAGTTGGCTAGCCAGCTACTGTGCCGGAGAGGTGGTAGGATCTTCGCGAAGATCTGCATGCCACCACGTAGGTTCCTGCTAGGCTGGCAGGCCGGCTACTGCGCTGGAGTGGTGAAGGGGTGGCGGAGCCTTGCCGCGCTCTTGCCGATGTCCCCGGCAAGGATCTTGCTGGGGCCACACACACGTCCCTAGCAAGGATCTTGCTAGGTACCTTGTTTTCTGGCCTTCACAAAGGTCTACATGCCACTACGCATGCGCCCCTCGGTCTTGGTCTTAACGTTGTCGATGGTGTCAGAGCTCTCAACCCCGAGGGTGGTGCTCATGTTAGTGCCCGGCAAGGATCTTGCCGGGGTCTCGCAGGCCGTCCCGGCAAGAATCTTGCCTGGGGTCCAGCTCGTCCTTTGGTCTCCGGCTTGGCCGCTTCTCTTCACCTTGCATCTGTCCTCGATTTCCCCCGTCAGGCCTTGCCGTGGGTGTGGCTACGACTGCCCGTGCAGAAGTATGGGGTGCTAAAGGGCCCAAACTTTAGTACACCGACAGGAGCCCCTGGGCCTGAGCCACACACAAGTGCGAAGCGTCGTTGGGCCAAGCCCAACAGTGCGCGGGCACGCGTGACAGGGGACAACTTTTGTAATCTTGTCGTCTCCTGCGCTTCCCCACGATCCGTATCGAGTGTGCGGCATGGGGGGTCATGCGTGGGACAGTTGCAGCACACCTATGCCTGTGCCAATGCCTCCACATTGAATAGTAAAGAGGCAGCTCCACGCCTTCCCCATAAAAAGAGGAATCTGCAGGGGCGCTGCTCATTTACCCTTTCCGCCCATTTAAATCTAGGAAATGATACGTCTCCAATGTATCTATAATTTTTGAGTGTTCCATGCTATTATTTATGAAGTCTTGGATGTTTACTGGGCATTATCATACACTTTTATATCATTTTTTGGGACTAACCTACTAACCCAAAGGCCCAGTCCAGATTGTTGTTTTTGCCTGTTTCAGGGTTTTGCAGAAAAAGAATATCAAACGGAGTCCAAACGGAATGAAACCTTCACGAGAGATATTTTTGGAGAAAATCATGCACAGGGAACTTGAGAACCACATCAGGGGAGCATCGAGGCGCCCACGAGGGTGGGGGCGCACCCCCTGCCCACGACGCGCCCCCCGCCTCGTGGGCCCCTCGAGCGTCCCCCGGTGTCCTCCTTCTTCCTATATAAGTCTACTTACCCCGAAACCTTCGACAACACAGAGAAAACCCTAATTCCACCACCGTACCTTATGTCCTGTGAGATCCCATCTTGGAGCCTGTTCCGGAGCTCCACCAAAGGGGGATCCATCACGGAGTTCTTCATCATCATCATCATCACCCTCACCATGAGTTGTGAGTAGTTTACTATAGACCTTTGGGTCCATATCTAGTATCTAGATGGCTTCTTCTCTCTCTCTGGATCTCAATACAAAGTTCTCCTCAATCTTCGAGGAGATCTATTCGATGTAATCTCTTTTTGCGGTGTGCTTGTCGAGATCCGATGAATTATGAGTTTATGGTCAAGATTATCTATGAAAGATATTAGGTTCTTCTCTGAACTTTTTATGTGTGCTCATAATATCCTTGCAAGTCTATTCGAATTATTGGTTTGGTTTCGCCAACTAGATCTATAGTTCTTGCAATGGGAGAAGTGCTTGGCTTTGGGTTCAATCCTGCGGTGTCCTTTCCCAGTGACAGTAGGGGCAGCAAGGCACGTATTGTATTGTTGCCATCGAGGATAAAAAGATGGGGTTTATATCATATTGCTTGAGTTTATCCCTCGACATCATGTCATCTTGCTTAAGGCATTACTCTGTTCTTATGAACTCAATACACTAGATGCATGCTGGATAGCGGTCGATGTGTGGAGTAATAGTAGTAGATGTAGACACGAGTCGGTCTACTTGTCTCGGACGTGATGCCTATATACAATGATCATGCCTAGATAGTCTCATAATTATTTGCTTTTCTATCAATTGCTCGACAGTAATTTGTTTACCCGCCGTAGAATATCGCTATCATGAGAGAAGCCACTAGAGAACACTATGGCCCCCAGGTCTATTCTCAACATATCAATCTACACCTACTTTAGTTTTATCGCTTTTATTTTCTTTTCGTATAAACCAAAAATACCAAAAATATAAACTATCATCTCTATCAGATCTCACTTTCGTAAGTGACCATAAAGGGATTGACAACCCCTTATCGCGTTGGCTGCGAAGTACTTATTTGTTTGTGCAGGTGCGAGGGACTCGCGCGTGGTCTCCTACTGGATTGATACCTTGGTTCTCAAAAACTGAGGGAAATACTTACGCTACTATGCTACATCTCCCTTTCCTCTTCGAGGGAATACAACGCACGCTCGAGAAGTACCAAGAAGAATTTCTGGCGCCGTTGCCGAGGAGGCTTACTCCAAAGTCATATACCAAGTGCCTATGGCAAACCCTTATCCTTCGCATTACATTTTTTTTCCTCTCATTTTCCTCTCCCCCACTTCACCCTTACCGTTTTATTTGCCCTTCTTCTGCCGTGTGTTTATCGTTCGCTTGCTTCTTGTTTGCTTATGTGTGTTGGATTGCTTGCTTGTCACTATGGCTTAGAACAATACCAAATTGTGTGACTTCTCCAATACCAACAACAATGATTTTATTAGCACTCCGATTGCTCCTATTACCGATGCTGAATCTTGTGAGATCAATGCTGCTTTGTTGAATCTTGTCATGAAAGATCAATTCTCCGGCCTTCCTAGTGAAGATGCCGCTACCCATCTAAACAACTTTGTTGATTTGTGTGATATGCAAAAGAAAAGGGATACAGATAACGATATTGTTAAATTGAAGTTATTTCCATTTTCACTTAGAGATCGTGCTAAAACTTGGTTTTCCTCTTTGCCTAGAAATAGTATTGATTCGTGGAATAAGTTCAAAGATGCTTTAATGTCTAAGTATTTCCCTCCTGCTAAGATCATCTCTCTTAGAAATGATATTATGAATTTTAAGCAACTAGATCATGAGCATGTTGCACAAGCTTGGGAGATAATGAAATTGATGATACGTAATCGCCCTACACATGGTTTGAATCTATGGATAATTTTTCTTCTAGAAATCTTTTAGACTCGGCCGCGGGAGGCACTTTCATGGAAACCACCTTAGGAGAAGCTATCAAACTCCTAGATAATATTATGGTTAATTATTCTAAATGGCACAACGAAAGATCTACCAGTAAAAAAGTGCATGCTATCGAAGAAATTAGTGTTTTGAGTGGAAAGATGGATGAACTTATGAAATTGTTTGCTGCTAAGAGTGCTTCTTCTGATCATAATGATATGCCTTTGTCCACTTTGATTGAGAATAACTATGAATCTTTGGATGTGAATTTTGTTGGTAGGAATAATTTTGGTAACAATGCTTATAGAGGTAATTTTAATCTTAGGCCTTTTCCTAGTAACTCCTCTAATAATTATGGTAATTCCTATAACAACTCTTATGGAAAGATGCCTTCTGAATTTGAATCTAGTGTTAAGGAGTTTATGATCTCGCAAAAGAATTTCAATGCTATGCTTGAAGAGAAATTGCTTAAGGTTGATGAATTGGCTAGACGTGTGGACAGAATTACTCTTGATGTTGATTCTTTGAAACTTAGATCTATCCCACCTAAGCATGATATCAATGAGTCTCTCAAAGCCATGAGAATTTCCATTGATGAATGCAAAGAAAGAACCCCTAGAATGCGTGCTAAAAGAGAGGATTTTATTAAATCGTGTTCTTCTAGTTATCATAAAAATAAAGATGAAGATCTAAAAGTTATTGATGTGTCTCCTATTATATCCTTGTTTTCTATTATTAATCTTGATGAAGATAGGATTGGAGATAATTCTGCTTTAAGGTGTCCCAATGATTCAGAGTTTTTAGATCTTGATGCTAAAATTGCTAAAAGTGGGAGTGAAGAGATTAAAACTTTGCATAGTGATGAAGCCACTACCTTGGATTTCAAGGGATTCAATTATGATAATTGCTCTTTGATTGATTGTATTTCTTTGTTGCAATCTGTGCTAAATTCTTCGCATGCTTATAGTCAAAATAAAGCTTTCACCAAACACATAGTTGATGCTTTGATGCAATCTTATGAAGAAAAACTTGAGTTAGAAGTTTCTATCCCCAGAAAGCTTTATGATGAATGGGAACCTACTATAAAAATAAAAATAAATGATCATGAATGCTATGCTTTGTGTGATTTGGGAGCTAGTGTCTCCACTATCCCAAAAACTTTGTGTGATTTGCTTGGGTTCCATGAGCTTGATGATTCTTCTTTAAATTTGCATCTTGCAGATTCCACTATTAAGAAACCTATGGGAAGAAATATTGATGTTCTTATTGTTGCCAATAGGAATTATGTGCCCGTAGATTTCATTGTTCTTGATATAGATTGCAATCCTTCATGTCCTATTATTCTTGGTAGACCTTTCCTTAGAACGATTGGTGCAATTATTGATATGAAGGAAGGAAATATTAGATTCCAATTTCCGTTAAGGAAAGGCATGGAACACTTTCCTAGAAAGAAAATCAAATTACCATATGAATCTATCATGAGAGCCACTTATGGATTGCCTTCCAAAGATGGCAATACCTAGATCTATCTTGTATCATGCCTAGCTAGGGGCGTAAAACGATATCGCTTGTTGGGAGGCAACCCAATTTTTTTTGTTTTTGTTGCTGTTAGGGAATAAATATTGCATCTAGCCTGTGATTAGATGTGGTTTCATGTTTTTTTAGTGTTTGTGCCAAGTAGAACCTTTGGGAAAACTTTTATGAAGTTTATGTGATCTTGCTGTGAAAAACAGAATCGTCATCGCTCACTAAAGTGGTCTTCAGATTTTACTGGAGCGTCTATTTAGTTGATTCTTTTTTCAGATAATTATTAGACAAATTCCGCAAATTTACCAATTTAGTTTGAAGTTTTTGGAGTTCAAGAAGTAGGCGAAACCTGCAGATTACTACAGCCTGTTCTGTTTTTGACAAATTCTGTTTTTCGTGTGTTGTTTGCTTATTTCAATGCATCTATGAGTAGTATTGGAAGATATGAACCATAGAGAAGTTGGGATACAGTAGGGTTAACACCAATATAAACAAAGTATGAATTCATTGTTGCACCTTTGAGTAGTGGTTTGCTTTCTTATACTAACGGAGCTCACGATAATTTTTGTCTAAGTTTTGTGTTCTGAAGTTTTCAAGTTTTGATTATTGCTTTGATGGACTATGGAACAAATAGTAGAAAAGGCCCAATCTTGGGGATGCCCATGGCACCCCAAGTAAATTCAAGATAATCAAAAGCCTAAGCTTGGGGATGCCCCGGGAAGGCATACCCTCTTTCGTCTTCATCCATCGGTAACTATAGTTGGAGCTATATTTTTATTCACAACATGATATGTGTTTTGCTTGGAGCGTCTTGTACAATTTGAGTCTTTGCTTGTTCGGTTGTCACAATCATCCTTGCTGGACACACCTATTTGAGATAGTTAAATATGGCCTAGAAATTGTTAGAACACTCTATGTGCTTCACTTATATCTTTTGAGTTGAATAGTTTTTGCTCTAGTGCTTCACTTATATCTTTTAGAGCACGGTGGTGGTAATATTTTGTAGAAATTGTTGAACTCTCATGCTTCACTTATATCTATTTGAGAGACTATTTAAACAACATGGTGATGCGTTTAGGCTAAGAAACTAGTCTTCACATGATAAACATCCAATGTCAATGTAGTAAAACAATTCACACTAAGTGCATTGAATATGATGAGATGTTGGATGCTTGATAATTGTATTGAGATATGAGGATAGTGATATTAGAGTCATGCTAGTGGATTTATTATGAAATTGAGAAATACTTGTGTTAAGGTTAGCGATTCCCGTATCATGCACGTATGGTGAACCGCTATGTGACGAAGTTAGAGCATGAGGTATTTGAAGAGTGCCAACCTTTGTGTGGAGGTCGGGGGCGCGCGATGGTTAACTCCTACCAACCTCCCCCCTAGGAGCATGCGTTGATTGCTTTGTTTTGATGACTCGTAGATTTTTGCAATATGTATATGAGTTCTTATGACTAATGTTGAGTCCATGGATTATACGCACTCTCACCCTTCCACCATTGCTAGCCTCTCTTGTACCGCACAACTTTCGCCGGTGCCATACACCCACTATATTTCCTTCCTCAAAACAGCCACCATATTATTCCTCAAAACAGCCACCATACCTACCTATCATGGCATTTCCATAGCCATTCCGAGATATATTGCCATGCAACTTTCCATCGTTCCGTTCATATGACACACATCATATTGTCATATTGCCATGCATGATCATGTATTTGACATCGTATTTGTGGCAAATCCACCATGCATAATCTTCATATATGTTACTCTTGATTCATTGCACATCCCGGTACACCGCCGGAGACATTCATGTAGAGTCGTACTTGTTGTAGTATCGAGTTGTAATTTCGAGTTGTAATAAAAGTGTGATGATCATCATTATTAGAGCATTGTCCCATGTGAGGAAAGGCCAATAAAAAAAAGATGGCCCAAAAAAATATATAGAGGGGCTAATAATAAAAAATAAGGAGAAAGCCCCTCCAAAAAAAGATAAAAGAGAGAAGGGACAATTGCTACTATCTTTTTCCACACTTGTGCTTCAAAGTAGCACCTTGTTCTTCATTGTAGAGAGTCTCATGTTTAGTCACTTGCATATACTAGTGGGAATTTTCATTATTGAACTTGGCTTGTATATTCCAACGATGGGCTTCCTCAAATGCCCTAGGTCTTCGTGAGCAAGCAAGTTGGATGCACACCCACTAGTTTATTTTGTTGAGCTTTCATTCATATCTAGCTCTAGTGCATTCGTGGCATGGCAATCCCTACTCAGTCACATTGATATCTATTGATTGGCATCTCCATAGCTCGTTGATACGCCTAGTCGATGTGAGACTATCTCCCTCCTTTTTGTCTTCTCCACAACCACCTCTATTCCACCCATAGTGCTATATCCATGGCTCACGCTCATGTATTGCGTGAAAGTTGAAAGGTTTGAAAAGATAGAGTGTGAAATCAAGTGCTTGGCTGAAATCGGGTTGTGCATAATATGAATATTTTGTGGATGAAGAGGGAGCATAGCCATACTATATGATTTTGTAGGGATAACTTTGTTTAGCCATAGTATTTTGAGAAGACATGATTACTTTGTTAGTATGCTTGAAGTATTATTTTTTCTTATGTCAATATAGACTTTTATCTTGAATCTTTCAGATCTGAACATTCATGTCACAATTAAGGGAATTACACTGAAAATCTATATTTCTTTATCATTTACTCGAGGACGAGCAGGAATTAAGCTTGGGGATGCTGGATACGTCTCCAACGTATCTATAATTTTTGGTTGTTCCATGCTATTATTTATGAAGTCTTGGATGTTTATTGGGATTTATCATACACTTTTATATCTATTTTGGGACTAACCTACTAACCCAAAGGCCCAGTCCAGATTGGTGTTTTTTGCCTGTTTCAGGGTTTTGCAAAAAAAGAATATCAAACGGAGTCCAAACGGAATGAAACCTTCGCGAGAGATATTTTTGGAGAAAATCACGCAGAGGGAACTTGAGAAACACGTCAGGGGAGCATCGAGGCGCCCACGAGGGTGGGGGGCGCACCCCCCTGCCCAGGGCGCACCCCCCTGCCCAGGGTGCGCCCCCTGCCTCGTGGGACCCTCGAGCGTCCCCCGGTGTCCTCCTTCTTCCTATATAAGTCTACGTACCCCAAGACCTTCATCAGCAGAGAGAAAACCCTAATTCCACCGTCGCACGTTCTGTTCCCGTGAGATCCCATATTGGAGCCTATTTCGGAGCTCCACCGGAGGGGGATCCATCCCGGAGTTCTTCATCATTATCATCATCGCCCTCACCATGAGTTGTGAGTAGTTTACCACAGACCTTCGGGTCTATAGCTAGTATCTAGATGGCTTCTTCTCTCTCTCTCTGGATCTCAATACAAAGTTCTCCTCGATCTTCGAGGAGATCTATTCGATGTAATCTCTTTTTGCGGTGTGTTTGTCGAGATCTGATGAATTGTGAGTTTATGATCAAGATTATCTATGAAAGATATTTGGTTCTTCTCTGAACTTTTTATGTGTGCTCATAGTATCCTTGCAAGTCTCTTCGAATTATTGGTTTGGTTTGGCCTACTAGATATATAGTTCTTGCAATGGGAGAAGTGCTTGGCTTTGGGTTTAATCTTGCGGTGTCCTTTCCCAGTGACAGTAGGGGAAGCAAGGCACGTATTGTATTGTTGCCATTGAGGATAAAAAGATGGGGTTTATATCATATTGCTTGAGTTTATCCCTTTACATCATGTCATCTTGCTTAAGGCGTTACTCTGTTCTTATGAACTCAATACACTAGATGCATGCTGGATAGCGGTTGATGTGTGGAGTAATAGTAGTAGATGCAGGCATGAGTCGGTCTACTTGTCTCGGACGTGATGCCTATATACAATGATCATGCCTAGATAGTCTCATAATTATTCTCTTTTCTATCAATTGTTCGACAGTAATTTGTTTACCCGCCGTAGAATATCGCTATCATGAGAGAAGCCACTTGAGAACACTATGGACCCCGGGTCTATTCTCAACATATCAATGTACATCTACTTTACTTTTGTCGCTTTTATTTGCTGTTCTTATAAACCAAAAATACCAAAAATATAAACTATCATTTCTATCAGTTATCACTTTCGTAAGTGACCGTAAAGGGATTGACAACCCCTTATCGCGTTGGTTGCGAAGTTCTTATTTGTTTGTGCAAGTGCGAGGGACTCGCGCGTGGTCTCCTACTGGATTGATACCTTGGTTCTCAAAAACCGAGGGAAATACTTACGCTATTGGGCTGCATCTCCCTTTCCTCTTTGATGGAATACAACACAAGCTCGAGAAGTAGCAGGAAACCACCGCCTCCTTCTTCTTCCTCGAGCCCAATCCAGAGCCTCCTTCTCCGCCCATTGTTGCCGCGCCCTCACCACCTTCGCCCCCCCTCCTGTCGGCTCCTATGGAACCAAAGAACAAAGGCAAGGGCGCGCTCACGGCGAATGAGGGGGAAGAGGCGCTGGAGGATGAGCTGGTGATGAGGCGGAGGGAGCATGTCGTCTTCGGTCCTAGGCTCGATGCTCGCGCGCTCAAGGATCGGTACCAGTTCATGTGGGGAGGGAAACGGCAAGGCATGCCGCCACCCGCGTCATCCCTGGACCCAACGGCACGCCAGGTCCAGATAAATTCCCCTTTTTTGTTGATTATCTTTACTACAGGCTCGGCCCCCCATTCTTGGATTTCTTCATCAACATCATCTATACCATCGACTTCCATCATTTGGATTTCACGCCGAACACGTGGTGTGCATGGCTATCTTTGCCCACCTCTGTGAGAATTTCGTCGGGGTGATCCCCAAGACGGCGCTCTTCAACCACTATTTCATCCCCAACATCCTACTAGGTGGAGCGTTGTCTGGCTGTGTCACCTGGATCCCAAGGGCTTGTTTCAAGGAGACGTACCCAAACGGGAACCAGAAGGAGAAGTGGGAGGAATGGCGGCACATGTGGTGCTGGATTGTGGAAGAGGATCCACATCCATTTTCCACCCCCCGGCAAGCGCAAGTGGTCCGTCACGGGAACTAGGGCAACCTCGACCCTAAGGAGAAGATGCTCACAGTTGCCATCACCAGAATCCACCGCCTCAAGACCGTCGGGCTCACCCTGGAGATGATCGGGGCCGATTTCCTCCGCCGCCGTATTGCCCCCATGCATAACAAAGGGAGGCCGGCTTGGGAGTTCCGGAATGCGGCAGATATTATGAGGTTGCGCCCTGGCCTAAATCAGAACTTCACAGTGATGCAGAACGTGTTCCTCTGCTCAAAGCTGTTCCAGCTCAAGGTCGACAAGCCCAGCATGGACGGCAAGGCTGAGGAAGCCGATAGGTTATTCAAGTTGCACGCGGCCGTGGTCCCCCTATGTAACAACTCCGCTTGGTCCTCCATCATTGCTATGATGCTGGTGTTCGATGCTCATGGCCTTGACCAGAGCTGGGTCGAGCCAGATGAGGTGTGGGTGCAAGAGTTCTTCGACAGCTTGTCGGAGCTGCCCGTCCGTGAGGAAAAGCAGCTCGTCCATGACACCACCTCCGAAGAGGTGGCGTACATCGCCAGCAGGGCGGAAGAGGCATCTCTTCCCGCGGCTGCAGATAGTGCTAGCTTCCATGAAAGCGAGGCCGGGTCCGAAGAAGACTTTGCCGAGTAGGAGGAGTCCACCGGGGAGCACAGCGGTGCCGCCACTAGGGGCCCTTCAGCCGAGGAGGCGGCCGATGACACGGACGAAGAGGAGCTGCCCGAGGGGGCCCCAGTCCAGGGGAGGAAGCGCATCCTCCGGCAGTTTGGCTCTGGTGAGCTTGTGTAGCAAGCCTCCTCATCCGAAGAGGTCCACGTAAAGAGGGCGACTGGCAAGGTCGCACAGCGGCAAGATGCCCAGGAGCAACCCGTGCGCCATACGAAGCGCACGGCCGTGGCGACAAAGGAAGCAGCGGCTACTGCCCCTACCACGGCCAAGCGGCCCAGGCCTCCATCTCCACCCCTCCGTACGGACACCATACGAGAGGACGATTACGACCTCTCTTGCATGAGACCGAACAGGAGGAGGCCAGAGGAAGAGGATAAAGAGAGGGATGAGTAAGTGCTCCACCGCCCTCTCCATTTCCTGAATTTCTGTTTTGGTCATTTCGCATGACCCATCCTCGTATTGGCTTGCTTCTGTAGGGACACGGAGACACTGACATAGAGGATGGAGAAGAGGGACAAGACCTCGACGGGTGACGAGACACCAACAAGTTCCTCGAGCGCTCCGGAGGTGATCACGATCAGCCCTGGCCCCAGTCCATGACGCAACCCCTGACTCAGCACCTAGCGTGAGTTCATTACCCATTTTCCACTAGTGAGCGCCGGGGTGTGTGTCTTCACTGTTAATCTTGTCGGGGTTGCAGGGGAAGAGCGGCAATAGGTGGGGCCTTCGAGGGCCACCTCCAACACGCCTCCTCCATCGACCACCACACCACCCAGGGAAGGATCCCCGACAAGGGCTTCTACTGGCGAGCCCATGCCACCAAAGGAGAGATCCCCGGCAAGGCCCTCCCTCGACGAGCCCATGCGTGTGGAGGGAGAGCTGTCAAGAATAGGTGCCGGCGGCCCCATCCCGGCAACAAGCGTCGCCGAGGAGGGAACTACTCCTCCCCAATTTGTCGCAGGTAAGCCGCTTTGCTCTTGATCATGACCAGTTTCCCTGTGTAATTTCTTTTTGCTTCGAACTTCGATCCTGGTTTCATCCTTTTCTCCTCCTCAGTTTTCAAACGTCTTCTCGGTGGGTCAGATGGATGTCGATGGCACCATCGAGGAGATCGCGAAGGATGCCGCCACTGAGGCCGACAAGGTTGCCGCCGACGAGGCCGCCAAGGGGGCACATGAAGAGGCCACAAGGGGATCCGTCGGGGAGGCCAGTGAGGAGACTACTGACCGTACTGATGGCATCCCTGCCTCAGGAGCGCCGGGTGCTGCATCGGTCCCAGAGCTCTCGGCTGCCAGGGTGATGGTGGCCGACGACCAACCATCTGCCTCTGAGGCCCGCAACTCAAGCAGATACATGAAGATCGACGAGAATCTGTTTGTCACCATCCTGGGGGTGGCAAGCATCGGGGTGCCTACTGAGGGGGAGGTTTTTGACGAAGAGGTCATCGTCGCCGCCGGGCTCTAGGTTCTTGACGAGCCAAGCACCAACAGCGGCTGTTATACGGAGGACCAACTCCTCCAAGCCATGAGCAGCAACTTCCAGAAGCTTCAGGCACTTTACCGTGCCCGCAAGGAGAAGCTGGACTCCAGGATGGCGGTCGTCGATGCAGAAGAGGCAGGCTTCCAAGGGCACGTCGGGGAGATGCAGTCCTGGCTTACGAAGGCCCAAAAGCAATTGCAGACCAGCCAGGAGTAGTTGGGTCATCGCTGGAATGAGCTCTTCCTGAAGCAATCAAACACTGAGAAGGCCCAGGAGGAAGCCACTACACGAATCGCCAAGGAGGACGGTGAGCTAAGGGAGCGCCGCGTCTTGCTCGACGCCCAAGAAGAAGACCTTGCCGCTCGTGAGGAGGTGCTTGGCGCTATGCTACATGGCAAGGATGAATAAATTGAGAAGCTTATCACGCATCGGACCCAGGAACTATAGCAGAAACACAAAGATGCACTCGCCACTCTGGTCCTGGATCATGCCGGCAAGCTGAAGGAGGCTGTCGACGCTACTGAAGCCACAAAGGCCGACAAGAAAGAGCTGATCGGCTAGGTTAAGGAGCTGGAGGCAAAGCTGGAGAAGCACAACAAGGAGGTGGCATCGCTCAAGCGCGACAGGGATAAGACTGGCCACACCATGGCAAGCTTGCAGGTTACCATAGCTGACAAGAGCAGGCTGCTCTCCGAAGCTAACAACTCCATTTCCGATCTGAAGCTGAAGCTAACCATTCTGGAGGAGACCATCGCGAGCAGCAGGGCCCATGAGAAGGTCCTGACCTAGGAACTCAAGGATGAGTGGCTACTTCTCAAGAGTGCCGCCGCCGAGCACAACGACTTCGTGAGTGGTGTGAAGATCTGGACCGAGTGCCTCATCGATGTCTCGGAGAGGCTCATCACACAGCTATCCATCATGGGCCTGTCGGGCATTAGGTTCTCTCACGAGGATATGATAACTTAGAACGCCAGGGTGATCATGTTCTTCGAGGCCGTCCTTGACGCCTTGGAGCTACTCCACGGCCGCTGAGCGGTCCACCTGGCTAAGAAGGCTCGGAAGCTTTGCCGGGGCGCCCTCCTCACGGTGCTCACCAAGGTGGCGTACAGGAACCCCGACCTCGACCTCAGCCAAGACAGCTTGCCGGTAGGTGTGGACCGCAAGGCACTTGAAGAGCTCATCGTGCCCGTCGTCAGCCTGGTTGACCATGTTACGTGGGTGGAAGGCCAGCGCTGGGACTAGGCGTGCCGCTTCCCCTTGCCGCCATGCATCCGTACCCAAAAGAATTTTGTTTTAAATTAGAACTATGACAACTATTAAGGTAATATAACTTGCTGTGTTTCGGATTGAATGCATGCTATCTTCCTCGTCTGATTCCTCCTTGTACGGTACACACCCTATGTGTTACTAGGAAAGGCTTGCCGATGCACACCTGTCAGGACCCCGATCCTAAGTCACACATGTCTAGCCTATAACACATCATATCACTTTGCGGCCTCACGCACGGTATCCCCACGGGTGCCACCTTACCTGGCCCGGGACCGTTTGCGCATTTTGGCACACGTATATGATAGTGTCTCTAGCATCCATATGACAAAGAACCCGGGCCGACATGACTAGTTATGAACCAAAAGTGGCGCTAAATTACAGAGACAGGCATACATGACCCAACAACGAACGTGTCGGTCATCAACATATAAACCCAAGTCGTAGCAAGCTACAAGGACTTAAATGAACAACACGTGACATTTCCCCTAAGGGACAGACACGGGAACGAAGAAGGACACATGCCGGCTAGCCTAAGAGTTCCGGAGCAGTAGCAAGCTACCAAGGCTCAGTGGAAGCACTAGGAGGCATTTCCCTGTAAGATAGGCTACCAAGGGTAAACAACTAGGTGTCGGATCCCACACATAGCAATACACATTACACATACGCATAACATGCAAGTATGTGTTGTACAACATGGCATCACAACATAACTCAACAACTCATATAGATATAGGCCCAGAAGAGCCATCATAACATTTATTACAAACAGAGGTCACATGACCTAACATACAGAGCATACAGGCAACAAAAGCATAACATGTCTGAGTACAGACAACTACAAATGAAAAAGGCTGAGAAGCCTGACTATCTACAAGACCCTTCCAAGGGTACAAGATCGTAGCTGATGTAACAAGCTAAACGTCGAAGTCCACGGGGAACCAATAGTCAGACTGAAGTCTCTCTGCAAAAACATAAATTAAGCAAACGTGAGTACAAAGGTACTCAGCAAGACTTACATCAGAACTAGCTACATATGCATCAGTGTCAACAAAGGGGTGGTGGAGTTCGACTGCAGCAAGCCAGCTTTGACTCGGTGGCTATCCTGAACTACAACTGCAAGTAACTCTTTTGAGGTGGCGCACACAAGTCCACATATTCACCAATCAATACACCACTAAGGATCCGCTCCCGTCTCCCTACGAGAAGGCCATCCATAGCACTCACGCTTATCTTGCATGTTTTTGAGTATCCACTTCCACTTGTCTATGAACTGTACAGGTAACCCAGAAGTCCTTTACCGTGGACACGGCTATTCGAATAGATCATATATAACCCTGCAGGGGTGTACTTCTTCTCACACGCTCTCACCACTTACCGTCGTTTACATGACATGTACACGGCAACCTTCAAGCGGAAGCCCAGCGAGGGTGTCGGCCACGACCTGACTAACCACACAAGTCTCTAGTCCGGGTTTATCGCCTATTTGGGTTCCATCCATGGGGAGATCCGTCCGGGGTGTCGCTCACGGCCCCAAACGATGTGTACAGGGTTCCCGAGCCACCAAACGGGCGACCGATATAACGTGCCACGTACCTGCCGCGTCACAGCCCACCCCGAGGGTCAGCGCTGCGCACGACCTCCAGTAAACTACAAACACTAGAAACTAGTTGCAACTCCTGGACAGAGGACAAGGGCAGTTAATAAGTCGAGAGAGCTTGGAGCGACCGGAGCCTAATGCGTGGTAGTAGCTGATTCATGGATCACAAACACAGAACTCAGTTCTTGAGGACGGCTGCAATGAGACAACCCACCATGCACTCCTACATGGCCTCTCATCTCTACCTTTACCAAATCGTGTTCACACACTTAGCTCTCAACAGTAGGACATGTTCACCACATTCCAGTTCAGCCCCGATGAATCAGACCTGACACAACTCTAAGCAATGGCAGGCATAACCATAAAGCATGAATGAGTAGGCACAACATGGCTCAAACAACACCTACTCATGCTAGTGGGTTTCAACTATTTAAAGTGGCAATGACAGGTTATGCAGAGGAAAGTGGTTCAACTACCGCAGCAGCTAAAAGTTGAAGCGTTGTTGTCCTAATGCAGTAAAAGAGAGCAAGAGAGAGAGAGTGGGATTGTATCGGAATGCTCAAAGAGGTTTTGCTTGCCTGGCACTTCTGAAGATAGTACTGTGTCTTAATCAGTGTCATCGATCCCATCGTCGGAACAACATCTACTAAGAGGGGACAAACACCGGCAAACAAGAGAGAACACAATCAATGCAATGCAACAATATGATGCATGATCATGACATGGCAACATGCTGTGATTTGAGCTAATGCAACTAGCAGCGATTTAAATGAAGTTGATTTGAACCAAAGGTTCAAATTCAAATTCCATATGCGATTATTCAAATGCCATTTAATTTATTTGACCTGAACATCAGGTTTAGTTTGTTCAAACATGCATGAAAATGCCATAAACAGATTCCTTGAATTTTTCTGATCATTTTTCATATATAAATTATTTTCATTGGAGTTATAGATTATTTTCTGTGGTTTTCAGAAGTTTTGGCTATTTTCTGAAATAAATAAATCATTTAAGATTTATTTTAAATTCCAGAAAACACTTACTGTGTTAGCATGACGTCACTATGATGACAGCAGTCAACAGGGGCTGGTCCAGGTCAAACCTGACATATGGGTCCCACTGGGTTAAGAACTAAACTAAACAAAAAATTAAATTAAACTAAACATGCACGGGGCCCACATGTCAGTGTCTAATTAAGCTAAAGACAGCAATTAAAACTTTAAGTAAAAACCTAAACTAATTAAGTCAGACGCCGGCCCCACATGTCAGTGACACGGGGGGGGGGGGGGGC